>JAVANC010000028.1:8620025-9220025 GCA_033319125.1 Parnassius glacialis | reverse complement strand
TTTATTGGAAATTATAAGATTTTAACGGCATTTCTTATAGTCGCTTTTTCCATCACCCATGGAACGAAATGGAGTGATGACTCTTACGCTGTCACCACACAGCATTTCATAATGCTCCTTTAGTAATAATGTCCTCCAGACAGGGCGACAAGTCTCTACGGAGACTAGTCATCTGCGCAGTACAGGATTATAGTGCTAACATTGAATGACCTCATTAAGAAGAAAAAAAAACAGTTGAAATAACAATAATTTAAAATTAAAAATTTTGTACAACCGACTTCAATATAAATTATTAAGAATAACTCAAAAACGATTGACCAGACGTTGATCAAATTTATATGGGACCACATGTGCTTTCAAATAAAAAGAAGTCGTCGAAATCGGTTCACCCAGTAAAAGTTATGAGGTAACATACACATACAGTCGAATTGAGTACGGGCTACTTTTTGAAGTCGGTAGAAAAAAAAATTTAATTGAAAAATAAATTTAGTAAGTTAAATGAAAGTAACTTAAAATCAACAGGCCTAATGACCTAAACCTAAGACTGTGCACGAATATATACTAATAGAAAAAAAAATATGATTCATCTACGCACGTACCTCCGCAACAGTTTATCCATCAACGTGATCATCTGCAATATCAACTGGTCCTGTCTTAAATCGTCGCCATGTTTGAAGATCGCCTCGTACTCCATGCCCTCGGTGGTCAGGAAGGTCAATTTCGACGGCATCAGAGCCGACTTGAACAGGCTCGCTTTCTTGGCGACAATGCCCTTAATGGTCACGTTGGGGTCCAGAGGGAAGGGCATCGGTTCGAAATTCGTGAAGTTGAATTTGAATGCGTCCGGATCGGCGAGCAGTTGTTGCAGGCGCTCGGCCTTTTTGTTACGGTTACCGCTTTCACGTGCGACCGTTTTAACTAGTTTCACTAGTTTGTCTATGAACACCTGCTGTCTGGCCAGGAAGGAACGGGTGCGTTGGTGGTCTGCATTGCCTGGTTGTAAAGTTTTTTTTATATAGAATAAGGGTGACAAATTAGCACACAGTCAACCAGATGGTAAGTGGATGCTGTGGCCCATAGACATCTGCATGTATCATCATCATCATTACAGCCTTTCATAAGTCCACTGCTGAACATAGGCCTCCCCCAAAGAATGCCACAAAGCACGGTCCTGAGCCACCTGCATCCATCGACTTCCTGCATGTCTTACCAGGTCGTCACTCCATCTAGTGGGGGGACGCCCTACAATTCGTCCGCCGGTACGAGGCCGTCACTCGAGAACCTTTTTTCCCCAACGGTTGTCGGTTCTTCGAGCTATATGGCCGGCCCATTGCCACTTCAGCTTACTAATCCATTTACGGTTTACGGATGTATCCTTAATTAAGAATCAAAATGCAGATACGTTGTCACACCTGAGAACTAAGATAGAATGTCCGGTTTCAGTAAAAAGGTTTTCCGGTTTTCTACACCCACGTTATTTTGTGATAGTATGGTTCTTCCCCGGTCGAGCCAATCCATTCGTGCTAAAACTATAATATAGCTACAGTATGAACTACCCACGTATAAATTTAAAGAGCTACGCAATATCGTCCCCTGGGTCTCGTAAGAGGAAGGAAAATGAAACAGGAGATAACAACTCAAAATTATAAAAAAAACTGCGGTTACCAATCCGCCTGCCAAGCGTGGCAACTATGGCAAAACCCCCTCTACGAGGCAATCTATGGCGGAGGCCTATGTTCTGCAATGGACTTTTATAGGCTGTAATAAAATGGATGGATTAATGAGGGCTAATAATCTTTCACTCACCAGATGTCGCTAGTTGTGACTGATGTAAAGTTTTTTGTTACACAATGTCAGTTAATTGTGACATAAGTTTTAAATAATAGTTTATCCTTATCTAGAGTATTATATTAATACACAATACAATGCTTATGTGGTTTGATTTTTAATTTTTTGCACTTTATAACTATTTCAAAAAAATCGGCTTTTAGTTATATTTATAGTTTGGTTTATTCATTTCTAATGTAATTAATATAAAATTTAACTAATAATACAGAAAGAAACCTTAAATATTACATTTTTGTAAGAAATTATCGTCTCCGCTATGGAATCTGTCAATTTTTTTACCTCACTGTAAAGTGGCGCCGCCCTGGTGGTAGATAAAGTCGTGGATGCCCTCAATGAAAGAGCCATGTAACACAACTGTATTATATTTGCAAAACGAATATGTCGGTTCAACTGGGTAAGGATCATGAATGATCAGAATGCTAGCGTAAACAGCCTTAAAGTTAACCTTTGTGTGTGTTGCGCGCCACTATTAATATCTTGTACATGGCAACACTAGTTACCACTAGTGCCCTCTAGTATCGAGTAGCAGAACTAGGAGAGTCAAGATCCTTTTAGAAATTTCGAGACCAATATGTACTCCAACATACTAGATGTTTCTACAGTAGAAGGTTCTGGAAACTATCTGAGGCCCTATATAACGCCGGTATAGAGCGCGACCGAGTCAGTATTGAATTGGCGATATAAGCGAATACTTTGAAGCGATACAACTGCGAACTTAAGTGATCAGTAGAACAATTGTGTTTTATTATTAGGTGATCTTAAGTTGTAATTAGTGTTCTGTAATTAAAGTGTCAATTTTGGTAATTCACTCGGCAGTTTTAGTTGTCCGAACCCCAAGCTCGTAACATTAGTAATTGAAAAAACCCGGCTGCGTAAAAAAAGTTTACTGAAAAAAAAATTCTACCCCATGTCACTTGCACAACTAAGACGAATTCAACGATACCCATATATTAAAATCCATTAAATTATGCTATAGAGCGTACGAAAACGAATAACATATATACATACATACTCTCGAATACATTACCTTCCTTCTGGGACAGTCAGTTAAATAGAAACATAATGCTACTTCGTATCGTTCGTGACGAGATCTGGAGACGCGAAGGCTTTCCATCTTAATTTTTAGAAATAATAACGCATTAGGCATTTGATTCGTAATTGAGAATACTTTTAAGTGGCAAAGAGCAACGGCATCCACTTCGTGTTAAGTGAACATATTAATGCATAACTTCAGATTTAAAGTGTCTACAGAAACAGAAACTTTTTTATTCAATATAGATTATAAATAATACTTATTGAAAGTCACTCTTTTGTTTGATTACCACTCAGGGGCGGATCTACTTAAAGGCTTTTTGGGCTGCAGCCCAGGGCCCCGCGAATACAGAGGGGCCCCAACCGATTTGAAAACAATAAACGATATTGTCAATAATAAAAATTATCTAGAATTTTAAAAAATCCGATCATAAGGTTGGCAACACTACGATCAATCAAGTGTGTGTGCATCTCAAGGAGATTGTAAAATATAGGGAGTGCGCACTTCATACTAGAGAAACGGTCCTAAATCAGTGACCTTGAAATGAATGAAAGGCACCGAGTTAGGCGTTGCAAAATGACAGTATGCAAAATGAAAGTTTGCCTAACAGTAAGAACATCCCATTCCTTATAAAGGTCTACAGTAGGGAATCGGAAGGGAAGACCAGCACTTACCTTAAGTATGGCGCGCTGTGCTCTCTCTACTTCGATTAGATGAGTTTTAGCAACACCCCCCCATGACGTGATACAGTATTCAATTAGGGATTGGCATAATGCGTAGTAAACCATCTTAATAATCTTTCGGTCAGCAGATTGTCTTAGTATTTTGAAAATAAAGATCAATTTTCGGAGTCTGGTTATAAGGGTCTCTATGTGCGGTTTAAAGGAAAGATGTTGATCAATTATGACCCCAAGATATTTAATATTCTCTTCTCTTTCAAGAGTGGGACATGAGCACATGGTTTTGAGATCACAGGCATAGATCAGATGGATAGGCACATCTGGGGAAAACCTTCGTCTAGTAAATACTACTGAGTTACTCTTACTAGCTGAAATGGACAAACCATGTTCTATAAGCCAAAAGTTGAGGAATTTAAGTGCTTGGGATAGACGGGAGATTGCTTGGTCAAAGGAAATGTCGGATGCATATAAGACTAAGTCATCAGCATACTGTAGGACATTAGCTAAGTAGTTTACAGATCTATCAAGGTGATATGTATAAAGGCTGTATAACACGGGGCTCAGAACTGAGCCTTGAGGTAATCCCTTCAAACAAGTCTAGGTTTTTTTTTTATATGATAAGAGTGACAAACGAGCACACAGTCCACCTGATGGTAAGTGGTTGCTGCGGCCCATAGACATCTACATCTATCCTCTATTACAAGTTAAAATTTAGATGCGTTGTCACCCGTGAGGACTAAGATGGAATGCCTCATTTCCAGTAAAAAGGGCCTCCGGCTACCTGCACTCACCAAGCGAAACGCAGAGGTAAATCTCTACTTCACGCTGGTTTTCTGTGAGGTCGTGGTACCACCCCGGTTCGAGCCGGCCCATCCGTGCGACAGCAAAAGCTGCCGCTTGGCTCTACCACTGTTAACTGTGAGCTTGCCTTCAGAGCGAACTAATATGCGCCTCTGCGAAAGCAGGTTTGACACGAAATTTGTGATTCTCTCCGGTATGTTCAGCTGTTGCATTTTCTGCCTGAGCAGCGGAAGAATAACATCATCGTAGGCCGAACGAACATCCACAAAAACGCCTATAAGATACTCATTGTTGGAAAAAGCAAGTCTTATATCTGATACTAAGATACTAAGGCTATCCATTGTGCTAAAACCTTTTCTAAAACCAAATTGAGTCCTTGACAGAATGCCCCTATTTTCTAATATCCACTCCAGTCGATTCTTTACGAGATGTTCCATGACTTTAGATAAGGTTGATGAGATAGCAATAGGGCGGTAATTTAATGCTGAAGAGGGGTCTTTTCCAGGCTTTAAAATGGGTATAATAATATGGGTTTTCCAGTCATCTGGGATAGGACCTGTCGTAAAAACCTGATTAATGATGTTAAGAAATATCTGTTGACATGAAGAACCCATATTAACCAGAAATGAATATGGAATACCGTCAATGCCAGGTGAGGAGTCCTTGAGGTGGCTGAGCACTAACTTTAATTCTTCTAAAGAGAATGGTTCATTAAGGTTATTTGGGATGCTGGGAAAGTGGGAGAGGAAACGTTTTGCAGTTGGAAATATCTCTTCCTCCATAGGAACCCATGGAGGAGCCAGTCTGCAACAGAAGTCGTTTAGCCATTCTGACGGATCTGCACAGGAGGAATTATTGACATTTAAAGCTCCACGAAAACGTCTGATATTTTCCAAACTAAGGAAGAAGGAGATCGAGGGGATAGACTCTCACAGAATGAAAGCCATCCCTTTTTTTTCTTTTCTGAAAGAAATATTTTGGATTCAGCGGCAATTTTTTGGTGACTTCAGAAATTTTCCATTGACATATTTGAGGAATATAACCTTTCCGCTGCCTTGCGTTTTCTGATGATCGAGGAGCATTCAGAATCCCACCATGGAGGTGAAGATAGTTTCTTAGGGGATGTGTTTTTCAATGGAAAAATTTTGCAGGCTGAAGTATTTAATAATGCTATGAACTGATTAAATACAGAATGTAGGTTTTGGGATGTAACAGTAGGAAAATTCTGAATACTACATTCTGATTCTGTGGCAAATCCATCCCAGTTGGCATCCGACAAATTGCATTTTAAAAGAGGAGCTGTATTTCTGGGAGGAGTACATCAATTGGACAGGTTTAACAGGATGGGATAATGGTCACTTCCAAAACAAGAAGGTAGTGTTTGAAATGACATACTGGCAGCCAGGGATGGATAGCATAATGATAGATCGACTGCAGATCTAGGATTATGGGAGGGATAACACATTCTGGTAGGAGAACCATCATTTAGAAGACAAAGATTGAATTCATTAAAAACATCAAGCAGTAAGTATGAAAAAGAGTCCGATTTATGGGAGCCCCACATTACGTGATGGCTATTAAAGTCACCAAGAATAATGTAGGGAGGGGAAATGCTAGATAGGATCAAGTTTATTTCAGGGATACATGAGGGAGTGGGGGATGGTACATAAATTGAGACAATGGTTATATCCATAGCTTTAATGGCTACGGCATTAATGTTATCTTGTACTTGAGGAAGAAGGGCAGGAGTGGAAGGAATGGTCCTGTTTAGTAGTATCATAGTGCCACCATAACCATCATTCCGATCCCTACGATAACAGGAGAAGCCTGGGATCAAAAACGTAGAGCCTGGCTTGAGCCAGGTTTCCGCAATTGCAAGGATTGAAGGATTGTAAGTGTTGATTAAGTAAATTAAGTCAGATTTCTTGTTCCTGATGCTCCGACAATTCCATTGAAGGAGGTTTAGGGATGGGAATTTTGTACAATTTTGAGAAAAGGGTGTCAAGTTTATTTTTCACGTTAAACGGTAGATATACATCATCAAATTTGCCGACAATATCCGAAAGGGATGCCACAAGGTTTTCTAAAAGGTTGTTATTAGGAGTAACATTGGACTGCAAAGCATGTCCATTGGGCAAGGAAGAGGTAGGAGTTCTTGTTATGTTGGAATGAGAAATTCTATCATAACCAACTGTAGATCTCACTGGAATGGTTTTGGCTTTTAGAATGGTTTTTCTGTAGGACTGTGGAGAAGGGCGAGAGGAGGGAATGCTAGGAGCCTGGGTAGAGGAATTGTTACTCATGGAGACTTGAGAAGAAGCAACGTCCGCATATGGTCTTCTGACGGCTGGAAAGCGAGCAGAAGCCTCCAGATACGAGACATTCTCTTGTGACATTACTAACTTAATTACTTTCTGGCGAGAATGTTCGGGGCAGTTTTTATCAGTTACCATATGTTTGGCAGAGCAGTAAAGACAGGTTGGTGTGTCTGTAAGATAGTTTTCCCCAATGTGTTCCTTTGTGCATTTATAACAACAAGGTTTTGATCGGCATTGAGCCTTTACATGTCCAAAACGACAGCATTTCATACATTGGATGGAAAACAGTATAAATGTGAAGGAAGCACTTGACCGGAGAAGGTGAGGACAATAGTTTGGGTTGGAACCCACTCCACTTCATCACCCTTTTTAACTTTTCTGTGGAGCCTTCTGGCTTTAATAATTTCCCCTCTCCCAGAGGGGAGTTCTGACTTTGCAACTAATTCCTCTATTGAAATGTCAGTTGGGATTCCCCTAACCACACCCATACGAGTTACGTTGAAGGTGGGAATAGTTGCGGCAAGTTTATGTTGTATCAGGAATTGAGAATCAATGAAATTGTTAGCATCAGAGGCAGTCTTGAATGCAATTGATACTCTGTTGCGGCCTTCTTTTCTATATTTGCTACTTTGTTTTGTGAAAGTATATGACCTATTTTCACGGGTCTAATGGTATAACCGGCCGCTGGGTCAGGTTCTGCGCGGGTTAAGTGGATAACGAAAGGTCCTTTATCACTATCTACATACTTTTTTTTTCCTGGAAATCAGGGTGAACATACACATTTTGTCGTAAGGAAGATGGGTTGACGTCTTGCTCAGTTTTTTTCCTGGGAATGTTATTAATTAATGAGTCCGCGGGTTTTCGTTTGGCAACGCCAGAATTCCCAGATTTATCCGGAGGTTCTGGTTCCCCTCCATCAACATCCATCATTACCACACTATTCTACATACACTATAGTATGTGCCAAATCGATTGAGAAAAACGGACAATGACCTTTCGGTCGTTTAACCAGGGGTTACAAACCTTCAATATATAGGCACATTTTATATGTAGTACTTTCTTTATTTATAATGATTTTTTTATAATGATTGATATAATATATATTTATTAACTATTATTAAAAAGTTATGTGAAAGATCGCTGTAGAAGAAAAATCATCTATTGTTATAAAGTACTTTATTCATTTAACAACAAAAAACATTAATTTATAACACATATAAAGATTCGAGTGATAACGACACCGAATAAGTACGTACTTATGCAAAAGATAAAACTTTATTTTTAATATTATATAAGAACTTTATTTTTATTCGGTGCAATCATCACTCGTATCTTCACTTGATGAACTATCTGTAACATTAATTATAAAGCGATCTGCAGTTTGGTCAATTCTATCATCCATGCCACGCATTTTTTGTTCAACCTTAAGGACATGCTGAACACAGTTTTTCCATTTATCTGGCGTGATTTGAGTTAAACCATCTTTAAGTAAATTTTTAACATCTTTTAACTTGAAAGTTGTATTTTTTCGTGCAACGTACCCTTTCACATCTGCCCACACAAGTTCAATGGGGTTAAGCTCACAGTGATAAGGAGGTAACCTTACCACTGTGATGCTTTTTTCTTTTGCCATCTCGTCGGTGACGTAACTTCGATAGTTATCTTTAACTGCCTTTATTTTTTCCATTAAGTGGGTCTTTGTGTCCGAGGGCACGTATGCGATCTGTTTAGATTCTAGCCATTCCTGCATATTTTGTTTCCGCCAAGACATTGTTGGGGTTTTTTCTAAACGTCTGGAGTGGTAACTAGCGTTATCCATAACTATGACATCGCCGCTTTGCAGTTTTTCTATTACTTTTCTAAACCAGTCCTCGAAATGGAGAGCGTCCATACTCTCATGGTAGTCACCAGTAGATGATGATTCAAATACCCAATCACATCCCTCCAAAAAGCCATTTTCATTGCCAACGTGTACAACTATTAATCGCTTTCCTTTACCCGAAGGGGCTTTCGCGCCAGTAGAGTAGCCTTCTAACCGTGATTGACGAGAAGATTCAATTGTGGTGTCTTCCCATACCTTTCCCATAGTATGACCTGCGTTAATCCATGTTTCGTCAAGGTAAAAAATGTTACGTCCCTCGTTTCTTAATATTTGTATTTCTCTCAAATATCTGGTACGCCACAGAACTATCTCTGGGCGATCTATTAGACCACTTTTTCTGTTTCTCTTTATATATTTGAATTTTAAATGGCGCAACACACGTCGCAGGGAAGTTTTGCTCAAGTTTGGCAACTGGTCATCTTGATTTATACTGAGCAAAATTTTGTCTAAAGTCGGTAATTCTCCTGCAAGAAAGAACTGATGCACTTTCGCTCTTATAGCCGATTTATCAAAATCGTCCAACTTGTCAATTACAGACTTTTTTCTTTTATTAATTATTCCCTTTTCTGGTATTTTATGGGAATCTCTATACACGCTTAATACGCGATATATAGTGCTCTTGCTGACTCCTGAGATCTCCGAAACCTTTTCTACCATATTAACGTTTGAAGGATACACGTCTTCGGGCCAGGTGTTTTTGACATATTTGTATACATTAATGATAATCTCTTGTTCCCCGACCGACAAAGTGGTAGGTTTTCTCTTTTTTACTGGTGACGTTAAAGGTGCTCCAGAAGATGGGCCTTTAAATAAATGACAAAAATATACTACCATAGTACTACATCACATAAATACATATTGTTTTAGAAAATAAATACCACATGGTCACATAAAAAGAGCGCTTTAAGAAATAGAAAGGCTACGTCGTCGCATTTGTACCTATTTGTACGTACCTGCTACGTTTATTATGGGTCGGCGACGTCTCTTTCCACTTGATGTTGAAGGACCGGGTCCTTCACCAAATTCTCCTGAACTCATGTCGATTTAGTAACGACCGTCACAGTAAAACTAATATAACAGATTCAAAAAACAAAAACTTAACGATATAACAAATTTAACAGTAAAAACTCAACTAAAACAATGCAATGAATGCTATGAATTACCCGAGACGTACACACGCAAGCGCTATCCGAACACGAATGAAAACAAAATGGCGGACCGGCCCAAAAAAGGTGACGCATCTCTGGCTGCCATTGTCACGTTTCTTTTAGAACGAACTGACGTAACGCGCGTTTTGTTTATTTTAAAGGGATGAATTTGCAAAAGCTCAATATGGTGATTATATTGCTTCAAATATTTTTTTAATATGAAACTGTTATTAAATGAATTGCTGCGTTACTTACCATAAATTGAAATATAAAATATAACACATTTTTCGCGATGTACCGTAAGATTTTACTATGTTTATAGGAACCACAGACAATATTATTTAAGAAACAAAAAAACAAAACATATGTGCTGACCTAGAAGTGGGAATAATATCAATATTTAAATATTGTTATCACATCTAAATTGAGATTTTGTAAGTTACGCCTTTTGACACTCGGCTCATATCTGAGGTCATTGTCCGTTTTTCTCAATCGATATGGCACATACTATATATTAATATTTCTACTACACACCGGTTAATTTGGACAATACGAACAAAACAATCACAGACAAAACAAAAAAAATTGTAAAGCCTTGCACAAAATTGTTAAAAGTAATCAATAATCTAGATAACGAAAAAGCACGTGTGACAACCAATCACTGACAGCAGAATCGATGAAAATCTCTGTCCACGCAATTTATTCTTTATTTTAGGGTAAGTATAGAAATCATTAGGGCTTAGGTCGGGGCTGTACGGCGGATGGTCTAATAATTCTATGTTTTCTTGCTCTAAAAACTCTTTTGTTCTGTGTGCGGTGTGAGAACTCGCATTATCGTGATGGAGGATGATACGGCGGTTGCAGTTCCCTTTACGATTCAAGATTCAAGATTCAAAACTTTTATTTGCATCAAACATGGTAAATACAGGTGTTAATTACATACACTTTAGGCCAAACATGTTTCACCGCTTACATAGAGGCATACAAATATCAAATTCAATTATGTGGCTAATTCATTTGCTCATTAATAAGTTATTAATTACAAAATATTGAAAGTACACAGAAATTAAAATTTATATATAATGACTCATTAGATAATTATTAAATATAAAAGAAATGTAAGACAATTATTAATTATTACCAAATATGATAAAATGTCAAAATAAAACAAAATAAAAATGTCAATGTGAAATCGTAGTAGTTCATTTGTCAAATTTATAATCTAGAAATTCTTTGACGCTATAAAAAGTTCTTTCTGCGAAAAGATCATAGAAGCCTTTTCTAAATCTTGAGAAAGATGGTGCTTTAATATGCTGAGGAATTTTATTATATATTTTGACACACATGTATAGACAGCTTTTATTATATTTATATAATCTAGGAAGTGTGTCAATTACAAGCTTTTCAGGGTATCTGTTGCTTTGAGAAGATATATTTTTTGCTTTAGTAAATAGATGGTTGTGTTGTTTGACGAACAAACATGTCGAGCGAGGGCAATGTCAATAACTTAAGCTTTTTGAATAAAGGTCTACATGAATGAAATGGCGCTTTTAGAGTTAGTGCACGTAAACATTTTTTTTTTGAGTGATAATAGCTTTATTTAACTGAGAACCATTTCCCCAGATAATTAGCATGTAACGCAGAATAGAAACTACATAAGCGTGATACACTGGCAGGGCAGTATTTCTGTTCGTGACTTTTGTAATATACCTTAAAGCATATACAAATGTATTTATTTATTCTATCACACACTGATTTAATATGACTCCCAGTTAAGGTTTCTATCAATTCAGGGGCGAATCTACTTAAAGGCTTTTTGGGCTGCAGCCCAGGGCCCCGCGAATACAGAGGGCCCCCAACCGATTTGAAAACAATAGACGATATTGTCAATAATAAAAATTATCTAGAATTTTAAAAAATCCGATCATAAGGTTGGCAACACTACGATCAATCAAGTGTGTGTGCATCTCAAGGAGATTGTAAAATATAGGGAGTGCGCACTTCATACTAGAGAAACGGTCCTAAATCAGTGACCTTGAAATGAATGAAAGGCACCGAGTTAGGCGTTGCATTTCTTTCTAATAGAGTGTCCATGATACAATATTTTGAGAATATTATTAGTGTATACAGCATCACGGAAAACGAAATGCGTATTTTTTTTCAATATGGAAAGTGCTGAATAGTGTTATAATTAAACTCCGTTTAATATATTGATTACATTATTGCTTCGCTACAGTATCAAACCTTACGGTAACTAGTGGCAGCGTAGCGTGGGTTGACACCTAGGGCGATTTTCTACCAAGCACCCCCCAAAATAATACAAAAAATGCTATACATGCTTATGGGACTTTATTTTGCTAAAATATTCTAATATATTATCAAAGTCAAAGTTATTTCTTGTCATTTTCGATAGATAAAGTGGAAAGATTGGTTAATCGCGCTTGGCTCATTGTGGACCTTAAATAAGATTTTATTAACTTGAGTTTTGAAAACCTTCCTACACATGAAACTTAATAGTAAAACAATCTTAGACAGCGCTAGATTCGGAACAGATTCAGAATAGCCCAATTTTATGAGAAAAGCTCCAATTAATTACATTGAACCGCTTCTTGGGAAGAAATGCTGGCAGCTTTCAAGTCGTAAAACAAAAAAAGTAGAAAATTCATCGTAGATTTTTGTCATATTTTGAACTATTACACGAAGATCTCCATCTGGTGACGTTAGCAGAGTGTAAGGCTGAACAACACTAAATGTTACGAGAATATCATCCATTGCTCTGTAGCGATGGTCTAGTTCCTCGTAAATATGTCAAGACATTCTAACATAGCTCTCTGCAGCTCCTCTGGCAATGTTAGTCCAGCATATCGGGTCATTTCTCCTGGTAAACGTTTTCGATATCTCCTCATTTCTCTTCTTCCTTTAATCGAAATGTCCACATTCTCACATTTTTATTGACGTAGGAAATATCTTTTTACACTAGTTGATTACGTTGGCTTTAAAGAAAACATTTTGGGCTTTGATTTTTATCTCATACTTTTCCAGTGATAATCTAGATTATTATTATATTATTTAGTATTTGCTTTTGTGTCTGACTAACTTCTTTTGGGATTTTACACCAAAAGGAAATATAGCATAAAAACTGAAGACACAAAGCTGGTAAGAGTGTAAATACTGCTTCTTTTGTATCGACGTTTTCTCAGTTGGTCCTGAGATCATATATATCTTCGAGTGTTTATACTAGTTTTTTTTTAAATTATTCTGCTGTGGTTTAACAACGTCATGATAATCAATTCATTTTGTCTTTGAGAGTCTTTTGACGGATACGCCTACACTTTTTATTAAAGTTTCCCATTGACGTGTGGATGATGAAAAGAACCTGTGAACTGTTCCGAAAAAAGTTAAACTTGATTTAACGCTACCTAAGTGAGTGCGCTCCACATAGATTTAGCGAATCATTAGCACAAGGCATTTTTACGTGGTAGAGCCATGCTGCAGCCATGTAAGTAGTATAGTTGTAGCACAAATGGGTCGGCTCGACCGGGGAAGGACCACGCACTCATAGAATACCAGCGTAAAATAGCAGCTCAACACTGATGTATTTCGTATGGTTAGTGTAGAGAACCGAAGATCCTTTTTACTGGAAAAGAGGCATTCCATCTTAGTCCTCACGGGTGACAACGCATCTGCATTTTGATTCGCAAACTAGGATAGATGTAGCTGTCTATGGGCTACAGCAATACCACTTACCATCCGGTGGACAGTATGCTCGTTTGTCACTCTATTCTATAAAAAAAAATATATTCATTTCATTTCATCATCATCATCATCATTACAGCCCTTCACAAGTCCACTGCTGAACATAGGCCTCCCCCAAAGAATGCCACAAAGCACGGTCCTGAGCCACCTGCATCCATCGACTTCCTGCATGTCTTACCAGGTCGTCACTCCATCTTGTGGGGGGACGCCCTACACTTCGCCTACCGGTACGAGGCTGCCACTCGAGAACCTTTCTTCCCCATCGGTTGTCGGTTCTTCGAGCTATATGGCCGGCCCACTGCCACTTCAGCTTACTAATCCGTTGGGCTATGTCGGTTACTCTGGTTCTACTGCGGATATCCTCATTCCTAAGTTTATCACGCAGTGAAACTCCGAGCATAGCCCTCTCCATAGCTCGCTGAGCGACCTTGAGCTTCCTCATACGGCCAGCAGTGAAGGACCACGTCTCAGTTCCGTAAGTCATCACTGGCAACACGCACTGGTTGTACAATTTTGTTTTAAGGTTTTGAGGTATTTCTGACGAGAAGATGTGTCGTAGCTTCCCGAACGCTGCCCAGCCGAGTTGAATCCGCCGATTGACCTCTCGGTCGAAGTTGGACTTACCTAGTCGGACTATTTGTCCCAGGTAAACATACTCGTCAACAACTTCGAGCTTAGTGCTCCCAACAACTACCGGCATAGGTGTGACATGGACATTAAACATAATCTTTGTTTTGTCCATGTTCATCTTAAGACCTATCCGTTGGGAGATACTATTGAGGTCATTGAGCATAGTGCTTAGTTCCTCCAGCGATTCTGCCATGAGGACTATATCGTCGGCAAATCGAAGGTGAGTGATGTACTCGCCATTGATGTTAATTCCGTATCCTTTCCAGTCCAGAAGCTTGAAAACGTCTTCCAATGCAGCGGTGAAGAGTTTCGGGGATATAACGTCACCCTGTCTTACACCTCTCTGCAATTGGATAGGTTTCGTACTCTGGTTCTGTACTCGGATAGCCATCGTAGCTCCACTGTACAAACACTTCAGCACTTCGATATACCGACAGTCAACTTGGCACCGCTGAAGGGACTGCAGCACCGCCCAAATTTCGACGGAATCAAAGGCTTTTTCATAGTCCACATACGCCAGGCATAGTGGCAAATTGTACTCTTCGGACTTCTGTACAATTTGCCGTAGGGTATGTATGTGGTCTATGGTGCTAAAGCCCTTTCGGAAACCGGCTTGTTCGGGAGGCTGGAAGTCGTCAAGTCTGCGCGCGAGACGATTCGTAATGACTCTCGAAAACAGCACGTAGACGCGGCTCAGAAGGGAAATCGGTCTGTAGTTCTTCAAGAGAGCGTTGTCACCTTTCTTGAAGAACAAGACCACCGCACTTCTGCTCCACGCCTCCGGTGTAATGCCACCATGGAGGACGGAATTAAAGAACCTCTGAAGGACTTTCATTTTCTGGAATTTTGTTGTAAAAGCGCATACATCACCCCAAGAATGAATTACTGACTCGATGGAGTCGAGTAACCGGTACCACTAGCTTGTGTCTGTTCCTAGTATTTATAGAATGAATATCACTTATTTTTGTAAAACTACTTTTATTTTTGTGTTTTTTACATTTAATAGTATATATAATAGTAACATTATATTTTCATAAATGTATTGAGAGGCCAAAGTTAATATATTAATTTCCTTAAATTTTTGTTGCAGAGACTCTATAGGCTTTAAATCATAAATTGCTCTTATAGCTCTTCTGTAAAACAAATATAGTTTCAGTGTCAGCTGCGTGTGCAGCAAAATACCATACGATATTGTGCTATGGAAATAGCTAAAGTAAACTAATCTAGCTATTTCAAAACTGGTAAGACTTCTAGCCTTGTTTACAGCATATGCTGCAGAGCTAAGTCTGCTTGCTAATTTTGATATATGGGAGCTCCATTGAAGCTTGGCATCTAATGTGATTCCAAGAAAAATGGTGGCATCTACAAGACTCAGTTTCTCTCCATTTAAAATTACATTAATATTTAATTGTTTGACATTTGGAGTCATAAATTTCATACATTAAAGTGTATTAGTGGTTTTTTTTGTGTTACTTAATAATAAGCTTAATTAAAATACAATATGGAATATACCAACTATGATTAGCGACAAAAAATGTAAGATTATCGTTCTAGCATACGTCTTAAATATTACTATAAGTCAATAATTGTCTAAACGTTGGTAATGTTTTTATTTTGTGTAAACATTTATCAATATTAGAAGGAGATAAAATACAAAACTTGGTGCCTCTCTTTCTAAGAAAAATGAGGAACGTTTTCAATGTTTCAAGCGCTCACTCCCTATATAATATTATAACCTCCATGGTGCATCTAGCAAACGGAACGGGAAATTCCCTGTCGCTTGTTTTCGGTCGGTGTATTTCGTGTATTGTCTGTTATTGGGGACTTCCCTCCGCTTATCGCCCGACGCAATTTTGTTATTTTTCCGCACTTCTGCTATCGTCGACTATATTAACGAATTGGCTTTGTTATTGTTAGAAATGTGTTTAGTGCGTGTGTTTAGTTTACTAAGTGAATGATAACTTAAAAATTATAAGGACCGGACCTTTCTTTTAATTTTTTTTTTTTATAGGATAAGGGTGACAAACTAGCACACAGTCCACCTGATGGTAAGTGGCTGCTGCGGCCCATAGACATCTACATCTATCCTCTATTACAATTCAAAATGTAGATGCGCTGTCACCCGTGAGGACTAAGATGGAATGCCTCATTTCCAGTAGAAAGGGCCTCCGGCCACCTGCACTCACCAAGCGAAACGCAGAGGTAAACCTCTACTTCACGCTGGTTTTCTGTGAGGTCGTGGTACCACCCCGGTTCGAGCCGGCCCATCCGTGCGACAGCAAAAGCTGCCGCGTGGCTCTACCACTGTTTAAACGCTATTTTATTTTATTTTATTTTAATTTACTAAAATTGAAAGTATTCAGCATAACTAGACTTCCTGCTTTCAATAGGCAGTAGGTAAGTAACAAGAATTATAAAACATGACTTTTTTATATTTATTTTAGTTTTCAAAACTAAATGAATCGAACTCGTTCGATATTTAACCTCTCAGACCTTGACATTTTATTGGACATAGTTAGAACTATGGTCAAGCCAAAGAGTATAGAAGATCAGGCCAAAGACGATTTTCTAAAAAAATGGTTAAATAACTTAACAGTCATTATAACTTTTATAACATTATAACTATAATTTTTATACTATGTTCTTATCCAAAAATAAAAAAATATCGACAATTAAAATATCGAAATATTTGTATGAAGGTCAAGTGAGCGTTAGAGTAACGACGATTGCAAGACGATTTGTCGATAAATGAAATGTTTCGAGAAATTATCAATTACTGTATAGTGGCGGTGTATGAATATTCATACTACTCCGTGGGTTTCGTAAGAGGCGACTGATCCACTGTTCAGTTCCACTCTACTCCGTGGAACAGAACGTGGCAACTATGACAAGTATACCCTCTATGAGGAATATAGTGGAGGCCTATGTTCATTGGGGGTTTTTATAAGATGTAACGGTCCATGACCAGCAGTGGAAGGAAACTGTAAGGAGAGGGAGGGATTAATTTTATTTGAAAAAATATTTTTGTGTTTTCTTTTGCGATGCCGATCACTAGCTGTGAAGCGGATCGTTCTTTCTCCAGGATGTCATATATAGAAAACAATACAGGACAACAATATCGACTAAATCATTTATCAGTTCTTTCGATAAATTGCGATTTAAGAAAGGACCTACAGTGCGATGACCAAATAAAAGAAGTTGCAGCACAAAAATGCAGCAAGTTTGCTTTATAATTTATATAACATAACCATCTATAACCTGTCAATTTATTTTGCAATAAATAATGTTTTAATACATAAATAAAATATTTTGTTTTCCTATTTTTTTCCTGTACTTAACATATATTACGTTACATATACCTACATCACTACAGAAAACAGTTTCTTGTCAAAATGGCAATTAGTTGAGTAATTAGGTAGGGTCCCTAAGCAGTATTAGCCCAGGGCCCAAAAATTCAAGATCCGCTCCTGTTACCACTGGTTCGAAAAAAACCTCTGTCCTGGGAAGAACCAGCAAGAAGCCCAGCGGGACTTTTTAAAAAAAAATAACAGCTTACAATTATGTATGTTACACGAATCAACAACACAACAAATTAGAAATAGCTTAGTAGCGATCACCTCATTTCCAGGGGTTTTATTATCATCTATAAATTCTTTAATATTATAATAACCCTTCTTATACAAACTTAGTTTAATAAAGTTTTTGAACTTTGAGCAGGTCAAATTTTGTATATTTTCTGGAATTCTGTTGTAAAAGCGTATACATCGCCCCAAAAATGAATTACTGACTCGATGGAGTCGAGTAACTGGTACTACTAGCTTGTGTCCGTTCGTAGTATTTACCGAGTGAATATCACTTATTTTTGTAAAACTACTTTTATTTTTGTGTACGTACATTACATTTTCATAAATGTATTGAGAGGCCAAGGTTAATATATTAATTTCCTTAAATCTTTGTCACAGTGTCTCTTTACGCTTTAAATCATAAATTGCTCTTATATAATCGTTATATTTCGTTCGTTCGTTATTAATCGTTATAATTTTAATCGCTATTGCTCTTCTGCAAAACAAATATAATTTCAGTGTCAGCTGCGTGTCCACATAGTAAAATACCATACCACATTATGCTATGGAAATAGCTAAAGTAAACTAGTCTAGCTGTTTCAACACTGGTAAGTGTCCAAAAGTCTAAATGTTTTAATATCGAAGGAGAAACAAAAGAAATATTTTTAATAAAAATAAATAGTTCAAAATAGTCAATGGATTCTTTTGACAGTATAGTGTCGGTGTAAGAGGAAAACAAACCAGAAGATGGACAGCAGTGTCTTTCTAATAACAATTAAAATAAAAAAAAAAACTGCGGTTGTCAACCCCTTCTATGAGATCTCATAGAGAACAGGAAAGTAGCATAGAGTACGTTAGCTAGTTTAATGTACATAACATTTAACACATATAACCATTAAAATGATAACTTTGCGTCTGTTCTTAGGGATTTTAAGTTATTTCCAGCGATTGTTTGCAAGTCGACTTATGTGACTCCGATAGAGTATCGGCTCGATAGTAACTCTGTTACTGTAGCATTATTAGTTTGCGAAATTGATGTTCTGCAAGTTGCAGCAATAAATAAATATGTTCTTTCTTCCTTTCTATAAAGAAGTCTATGGGTTCGAGACCTAACATCAGCAGTGGACTTTTGATAGGCTGTAGTAGTGGTGGAAAAGTAGAAATCATATAACAATAGTAAAAAAAAAAACGTTTGAATTCAGGGTAAGAAAGTGACCTTTGGCCAACTTCTGCGAGAAGGTCTTCATGACGCTGAGATACATGTGCCTGGGCGGCTGGCGGGGAGCGTCCGTGTCCTCGCACTCGATGAGCAGGTACCAGTACAGGTAGTTGGCCACCACGCTGTTGCTGCAAGCCCGCTCGATCAGGAACCCAGCCAGGGTCAAGCTTTCCTCGCTCGCCTCCTCCACCGTACTATATTCGTAGTGAAAACTTCTTTAGAATTTTTGTGATTTGAAACTCAATGAAACGAAAAAGCACCTAACGTACCGATGTACCGGCACTGATATCCTAAGATACTGGATTAATCCTGTTTAGGAATCAGTAGAATAGAATAGAATAGAATAATTTTTATTCAATATACATTCCATGTGTAATTCTTATTGAAAGTCATTTTTTACTTTACCACTGGTTCGAAAAAAAAACCCTCTGTCCTAGGAAGAACCAGCAAGAAACCCAGCGGGACACTTTTTTAAAATAAATTTTACAATATAAATGATTACGAACTATTTATAAAATTTATTTTAGAAACTGCTTGGAAGCGACCACCTCATTCCCAGGGGTTATTATCAACCATGTATTCATTTATACTATAATAACCCTTTTTAGACAGTTTCAGCTTAATAAAACATTTAAACTTGGTAATAGAGAGAACCTGTACACTTTCCGGGACCTTGTTGTAATAGCGTATACATTGCCCCAAGAATGAATTACTGACTCTGTGGAGTCGAGAAACTGGCATCACTAGCTTGTGTTTGTTCCTAGTGTTTACAGAATGTATATCACTTTTTTTACTAAAACTATCTTTGTTTTTGTGAACATACATTAAATTTTCGTAAATATACTGAGAGGCCAAAGTAAATATATTAATTTCTTTAAATTTATCTCTAAGAGACTCTCTCGGTTTTAGATTGTAAATAGCTCTAATGGCCCTCTTCTGTAAAACAAAAATAGTTTCTGAATCAGCCGCATTTCCCCATAGCAAAATCCCATAAGACATTATGCTATGGAAATAACTAAAATAAACTAATCTAGCTGTCTCGACACTAGTGAGACCTCTAATCTTTTTTACAGCATAGGCTGCAGAACTTAGTCTGCTTGCTAATTTGGATATATGGGGGCCCCACTGAAGCTTTGCGTCAAGAGTGATGCCAAGAAAAACAGTGGATACAACAGGGCTCAATTCCTCCCCATTTAAAAACACATTGGTATTCAGATTTTTAACATTCGTTGTTGTAAATTTAACACAATTAGTTTTATTTCCGTTTAAATGCAGATTATTAACGTTAAACCAATGCACTAATTTTGATATAGCATTATTCACTTCGTCACATTTAAATGATTGACGTTTAAGTTTAAAAATCAAGGAAGTATCATCAGCAAATAATACTATAGTGCAACAATTTGTTTGTAACCTATATAAGTTTTAATAAAGATGAAAAAATATGTTAGTACCTATAATAGGCCACACAATAAATACGCCAACTGGTTTTCACAAGTTGTGGTAACTGTTTTACTTGAAATAATGTGAAACCTCGTTAAATTAAAGTGCAATCTTGGGTCTTTCATTCTCAAGTCAATTGAAATTCTTTCTTTTTTGTCACAATAAACGTTTCTAAAGAAATTGCATGAGAATATAGAGTAATGACGTCACAGTTTTTGCAGTCGCATAATCGTCTTATGTATTTGTATATTTTTAAATACCTAAACTACTAATTTCACTTAAAAATGAAAATCGACCAAATTTACATCACATCATTTTTATTCACTACCTAACCTAAACTTTTTAACTTTTGCACAAATGGGTCGGCTCGACCGGTGAAGGATACCAGCGTACGTAAGGATACTCACAGAATACCAGCGTAAAATAGCAGCTTAACGCTGCTGTGTTTCGTATGGTGAGTGTACAAAACCGGAGACCCTTTTTACTGGAAACGAGGCATTTCATCTTAGGCTGAGATCTATAGACCGTACTGACTTTACTCAGACTTTACTTTCAAGCTAAGACAATGTCGGTATTTATAGAGCTAACTTCGAAGTCGTGCTGAGTGCGCGCTCAGCAAAGCCTAAGTCAACGATATCGATGACTTACGTAAAACTCAGGATATTATTCAAAACCACTGTATTAATTTTAAATTATTGGTTTTATGTTACTCTAATTAATTATAACAATAAATAGGTAGTTTTAGGACGTCTTCTAGTTTTAAATAGCTTAATTCCATTTTATATTTACGTAATTTCAATCGAATTTGGAATTTCTTAAAATCTTTTTTTTTTTTGCTTTTGCACTCCTCTCACCCGTTCCCGATCTCATACGCCGTTATTATACTTATTTATGAAATACAATTTGGACTGTTTTCAATTTTAAATATATATATATATATATATATATATATATATATATATATATATATATATATTTTTAATTTTATACGGTAATTTGATTTTATAAATATATTTTTTAACTTTATACAGTAAATTCAAAAACATATAATGCGTGGAATGAGCATCTATTAATATTTGGACTGTCTGGGCCTTAGCATAAGCTTAGCTTAATCTTAGCCCGATACAACTATAAATTCAGAATCAAAGATTATGCTAAGCATATACTCAGCTAAGTTTTTCGTAAGCTAAGTCTGAGCAAAGTCAAAGTACGACCTATAGGTCTCAGCCTTAGTCCTCACAACTGACAAACCATCCGCATTTTCATTCGCAAACGAGGATAAATATAGCTGTCGATGGGCTACAGTAACCACTTACCATCAGGTGGACTGTGTGCTCGCTTGCCACCCCTATTTTATATAAAAAAAAAATCTTATGTAATTATTTATTCATAGTGGTTTGACGAAAGTAAAGGATCTTAGTAAAGAAATCTATCTAAACTGTCTATTTTTCGACAAAATCTTCTTATAAATAGCGGATGAAGTACTCCAAACGCAATTTGAATATAATGTTATTGAAAAATTTTGTATTGTGGATGTCATAATAATAATAATAATAATTTCTTTATTTGCTTAGAAACACAGTATTATAAGCTGGTACAAGTTTAAACAGAGCGCATATGTTTCGCCATAATGAAAATAGCATGCAAACAACACATTGAGTTTAAAAATATTATAATGAGAATACATGTCAATAGGGTATTACACCCATTTTTAAAAAGTGTTTTAAATGAATCCTAGAGTGATAATGAACCACTATAATTTTTATTTAATTTTTTTAAAACCGAATAGTGACATAAAAATTACTTTTAATCTATCATTTTCAATTTTCGCGTGAAAACGCTAGCCGCCATACTGTTCAACTCGTGACGTCACTGTCGTAGAATTTTGACAATTTTGCAAAGGAATAATATACTTTTGAATGTTTAATAATGAGTTATCATTTATGTCATTGTTGTGTTATGCCTAATTGCAAAAATACGAGCACAAGAACGACGGGGAAGTTATGGATTAAAGTGCCAACTGATTTAAATATGAGAAATACTCGGTTAAAACTGGCAAGAAGAGACCCGAATGCATTGTCTACAAAATCTAAACTATACTTCTGTGAAGATCACTTTGATTTAATTATGACTTATATTTAACTATCAATTAAACAAAACAAAACATCATGACATGATAGGTACCTATTGCAAGTCAAATTTTGTAATAGATTAGGTTTATCGCTCGTCTGTCCCGCCCTTTGTGGGCCATTTTGATGGCCCTTGCAAGTGCAGTGCAGTGTTTTGCTTAATTCCTGTTTTCTTCTATTATATGGGAATAAAGACATGGTTTGTACTCAGACCAAATAAAAAAGTGACTTTTTATTTCGTCTGAGAGTTTGTACAAAAAAATTTAACAAAATGTTTTTCTTACCTAAGCTTATATTATAATATCTATAACATTAGTGCTAAAAGCGAAGTAATAAACTCGCTTTTACGAATCCGTCTTCCATGATGCCTTTTGAAAAAAATTCAGAATAAAAGTCAACAATCGTAATAATAACTTGAAAAATTCGAAATTAGCTAGTTAGTACACAGCACAGCAACTTAGTTCTTTGACCTAGTGACGTCACGACGCTATCTAATATGGCGGACATTGTTTTGCAGATTTGAGGCACAGGTAAAAAAATTATTCTTTAAATTGAAATATAAAATTTATAATGCATTTTTATAAATAGAAATCAATATTTCTCGTTTACTTTTTACAAAATCTATCATAAATATTTATTCTTTGACTTTTTTTTACATGGTGTAAAATACCCTATTCATACTATTAATATAATAATTTTTACCAAATATGTCAACAAATAAAAATTGAATAAAATAAGAATTTAAAACTATATTAATCTATGTTAAGTTTTTGGTATAGAGAAATGAATCTATGCTATAAAAATTATTCTGACTTAGCCATTTGTACAACCTGTGCTTAAGAGCCCTCTTACATTTCGGCGTTTCGCAAATTTAGGTATTTTACGCAGCGAGCGGGCGGCAAGCTACGCGACCGATACTTTCTTTCATATCTATTCACTCGCTCGCACTATAATACTGTGAGTATGGCGATTAAACGATCTTGATCTTCCATAATACAAAGTTTTCTTAGGATGGACTTCAGTGGATGGAATATTTTTTGGTGTGTCATTTTAATGTTATCTTATTAATTTATTATTATATTATATAATTTATTATTTATTATTATATACCATTTTGATATATTATTCATTATTTATGAAATTTAGTGTCAAAATAAGTACACATAAATATTTTAATTGTTACGCTGTAATCGAATGTTAATAATCGATTATGTCTACTACCGGTAGAATAGTGATATAAATAAATAAACGGTTGCAACCTGTTTTAATAAATATAACAACCAAATGTAACTAATTTTTTTTAATCGGTACTTACAGTCAATTACTATATTTTTTATAAGAAAAATATTTGCTGCGACGGCATTGACCGAACTTTTCTCGATTCGATAATTTCAGGCAGTACAAACTTTTCATAAAAAGCTTGTAACTTGGGTAACATATTGAAAATCTAAAATTGTTCGTATTTGTAAATTTTTAGTACTTTTACTGCATTAATCTGGGCCAAAACATATTATGGCAAGTATTCAGACATTTTTATTTGCTAAATGAAGCTGGCCTTGGATTTGGTAAAACCAGTCATTATTTTGATTTAATGTTACACTTGAATCACTGAATTTATAACCTTTAACTTTTTTTTTGTCGAAAGGCCGTATCAAAATCTATTCCGAAAGCTGAAATAGGATATTTAACTTCAATAAGACCGTTGCTGTATAAACCATTAGGTGAAGCCCTCAAATAACAATGATCTAGGTCAATGAATAGACCACATTTTTCTATAATAATATTTTTTTGTTTGCTCAATTGTGCACATGCTGCAGACTCGTTGTCCCTACCATGTTTAATGGAAGAGACGTGATCTAAATTATAACTATATAAAATAGTTTTAAACCGATCGATCAAAAATTGCGGTCGTAGTTGACAATGTTCTAGTATGCAGGCAATCGACGCACACTACGATAGCAATCGACGCACACTACAGTAGTATCGAAACCATGCAGCGCCCGAAATAAACTGACGCATGTCCACCCTCGGCAAGCGCTCGCGCGTTAATGATCTCAGATGGCCGGCGCAGTTAAATATATAGTACTTTTATTTAATTAATTATAATATAATAGTAACGATTTTAAAAGTAAAAATAATAGCATAGTTTAAGCAAATGTTGATGATTATTTTGGTATAAATTTTACGTCTAAGTGATGTAGAACTTCGGAAATATAGAGGCTTGCATCGAAGCTTTTTTGGTCGTTTTTTGAATTATGTCGAATTTTTTTTCCTAGTGTGAAAAGCATATAACGAAAATGTATTCCATTATTATTAAAGTGTAGGATATTTGGGAGATAAAAATATTGTTTTTGATGGTCGATATTCAATAGAATCTACAAATTAGAGCTCCCAAATCATGTCTTCGAGAGTTTTTGCCTAAACATGCATCGGGAGAATGATTATTACTGATTAAATAAATAAGTTATCTAAAATCCATTCCGAGCTTATTTGAGGAGAGAAAACGAACTATTTTTACCAAGTAATTGTTATTTCAAGAAATGAACGATAAACATAAAATTTCAACGAGGAAACCTTGTAATTTCGCGTTTTTTTGTAATACGCCTCTTAAACATATTGGTATTGAGCATTTTAATATCTCTGGGAATTTTGTTATATATTTTGACACCCATACAGAGGCAACTTTTTGCATACTTATCCGACCTTGGAATGTCATTATATATCATCCTGTGAGGATCTCTCAATCTAAAATTATTAACTTTGTTAAGAGCCCGCTTACATTTCGGCGTTTCGCAAATTTAGGTATTTTACGCACCGAGCGGGCGGCAATCTACGCGACCGATACTTTCTTTCATATCTATTCACTCGCTCGCACTATAATACTGTGAGTATGGCGATTAAACGATCTTGATCTTCCATAATACAAAGTTTTCTTAGGATGGACTTCAGTGGATGGAATATTTTTTGGTGTGTCATTTTAATGTTATCTTATTAATTTATTATTATATTATTATATAATTTATTATTTATTATTATATACCATTTTGATATATTATTCATTATTTATGAAATTTAGTGTCAAAATAAGTACACATAAATATTTTAATTGTTACGCTGTAATCGAATGTAATAATCGATTATGTCTACTACCGGTAGAATAGTGGTATAAATAAATAAACGGTTGCAACCTGTTTTAATAAATATAACAACCAAATGTAACTAATATTTTTTTAATCGGTACTTACAGTCAATTACTATATTTTTTATAAGAAAAATATTTGCTGCGACGGCATTGACCGAACTTTTCTCGATTCGATAATTTCAGGCAGTACACACTTTTCATAAAAAGCTTGTAACTTGGGTAACATATTGAAAATCTAAAATTGGTCGTATTTGTAAATTTTTAGTACTTTTACTGCATTAATCTGGGCCAATACATATTATGGCAAGTATTCAGACATTTTTATTTGCCAAATGAAGCTGGCCTTGGATTTGGTAAAACCAGTCATTATTTTGATTTAATGTTACACTTGAATCACTGAATTTATAACCTTTAACTTTTTTTTGTCGAAAGGCCGTATCAAAATCTATTCCGAAAGCTGAAATAGGATATTTAACTTCAATAAGACCGTTGCTGTATAAACCATTAGGTGAAGCCCTCAAATAACAATGATCGAGGTCAATGAATAGACCACATTTTTCTATAATAATATTTTTTTGTTTGCTCAATTGTGCACATGCTGCAGACTCGTTGTCCCTACCATGTTTAATGGAAGAGACGTGATCTAAATTATAACTATATAAAATAGTTTTAAACCGATCGATCAAAAATTGCGGTCGTAGTTGACAATGTTCTAGTATGCAGGCAATCGACGCACACTACGATAGCAATCGACGCACACTACAGTAGTATCGAAACCATGCAGCGCCCGAAATAAACTGACGCATGTCCACCCTCGGCAAGCGCTCGCGCGTTAATGATCTCAGATGGCCGGCGCAGTTAAATATATAGTACTTTTATTTAATTAATTATAATATAATAGTAACGATTTTAAAAGTAAAAATAATAGCATAGTTTAAGCAAATGTTGATGATTATTTTGGTATAAATTTTACGTCTAAGTGATGTAGAACTTCGGAAATATAGAGGCTTGCATCGAAGCTTTTTTGGTCGTTTTTTGAATTATGTCGAATTTTTTTTCCTAGTGTGAAAAGCATATAACGAAAATGTATTCCATTATTATTAAAGTGTAGGATATTTGGGACATAAAAATATTTTTTTTGATGGTCGATATTCAATAGAATCTACAAATTAGAGCTCCCAAATCATGTCTTCGAGAGTTTTTGCCTAAACATGCATCGGGAGAATGATTATTACTGATTAAATAAATAAGTTATCTAAAATCCATTCCGAGCTTATTTGAGGAGAGAAAACGAACTATTTTTACCAAATAATTGTTATTTCAAGAAATGAACGATAAACATAAAATTTTAACGAGGAAACCTTGTAATTTCGCGTTTTTTTGTAATACGCCTCTTAAATAATTCTGTGTTTTTGTGTACAAAAACCGCAACTTCATAAATATAAAGTGATGGTAGTGGCAATAATTCTAGACTTTTATACAGTGGTTTACAGGACACGTCAGGTAAAACTCCACATATGGCTCTAATGCATTTTTTTGAGCTATAAATGCTCTGTTTTTGTCCGTACTGTTGCCCCATAGTAAAATGCCGTTGCGCAATATCGATTCTATGTAGGCGCGATAGGACATAATAGCGGTTTTTTTGTCGGTTACGGTCCTAACACGTTTAAGAGCACATACGAACTGATTAATTCTGTTACACAAATGGTCTATATGTAATTTTCAGTTCAAGTTCTCGTCAATAGTTATACCTAAGAATTTCAATTGTTGTACTTTATTTATCTTTGTCACATTTAGATTAAAATTGTGCTGCTTATGTTTTGATTTATTGAATTGTATATAATATGATTTGTCAAGATTAATATTTAAATTATTTGCTTTAAGCCATTCGATTATTGTGTCAATAGTATTATTAATGTCACATTCATGATTTTGTAAAGAGACATTGTTTTTAGATTTGTTAGATGTAACAATTATGGATATATCGTCAGCATATAAAGTACATTGATGTTTTGTTACTTCTGTTATGTCATTAATGTAAAGTATGAATAGAATGGGTCCTAGTACACTTCCTTGTGGGACACCAGATTGGCATTCTCTATATTCAGACGAAATAGAACTAATTTCATTATTAAATATTTTTTTGAGGACAACTTTTTGTTTACGCCCACTTAGATAAGACGATATCCATAATAATGGGGGTCCTCTGATTCCGAGAGATTCCAGTTTGCTCAGAAGAGTTTTATGTGCAACGAAGTCAAACGCCTTTGATAAGTCAATAAAGAGTACAGTAGTTAGATAATTTTTATTTAGGCTGGTCAATATTTTATTTATTAGGTTAAATACTGCTAATGTTGTTGATTTTTCTTTCTGGAAGCCAAATTGTTCCTTTCTTATAATATTATACTTAGAGCAAAAACTCATAAGCCTTTTTAACATGCACTTTTCAAATAACTTATAATTACTTATAAAAAAAAAATATTCCAATAAACTATCAATAGCATTGAGTTATATGTACTACGTACTAGAGAAGCCATTCCGAACATTTACCATGTTCAACTGAATTGTACTGCAATCCGTACAAACTAAATATTGCGTAAATTGAACATTTGTGAATTCCATAAAATAATTATTATTACATTTCATTTAGAAATATAACATGTTTGTTTAGATGAAATTAAGATATTTTATATTAAATTCTTATATTTATTTTATATTAATATCTTATTTTATATCAAATTAAAGTCTTCGCGCATGCGCGACTACTACTCCCGCGCATGCATGAAAACAGAGTAGGACACAGTTTTTGTTTGAAATGGCTTCTCTAGTACGTAGTACATATAACCAATGATCAATAGACTATACAATGTAATACTGCAAAGGGAGGTAGGTAAGAATTTAACAAGGCTTATAGACTGATTTTAGTATATAACTAATAATAATAAACAATCATGATTTTTTTTGAGATACGTACTTGAAGGCATCTTCGTGGGCCGCTGGTGACTCTTCAGTCGTGGTTTCGATCGACTGTCTACTCGTTATCGACGCTGTCATTTCACTACTTGTGATTACTGCGTACAAAAATAAATTATTGTATATTTCGAAGTCTGGTTTTCATTCCTGCCGGATGGAATCTCAATCCTAGTCCTATATTATTACCTGATGCGGATAGCAAGCTAGCCTGGCTGCCTCTGTGCGTGCTCTGCATGAGCTTCCCTTCGGAATCTGAAAATATCGGCGCGTCCTTCCCGCAGACACGCGCATATTCTGAAAGTACAACAAAAAAGATTTTTGTAGGCACGATTCAGTCCACCCTCGCTGATAATTTATTTTATTTTATATTTTTATATACTTTATTGTACTAAATGTAGGAAGGAGGTTTTAATGCCATATGGCAGTTTTTACCAGCCTACCGGAAAGTTAGTGGGAGAAGTTTGTACTACAGTGGGCTGGGGTGAAAAACCTAAAACTAATAAAATTCACACACACACAGATGTAGATCATACTTATTTAAAGAATATACGAGGGGAGGTCAAAAACTTCGTGGAATGGCAGGGTTGGCCAGTGTGAGGTTACTCATTCAGATAGGCGCTAGTTGAGTGACTCATTGTTAGTATAAATACCAAGTTTCAGCCTAACCGGGTTATTAGCTTTTGAGATATCAACGAGTAAACAAGTCAATTGGGAAGAAACTAGTCACTATGGAGAAAATTGAATATCGCGCCGTCATTAAGTTTCACACCAAAGAAATAAAGATACCTCAAACCATTTTTCAAGAGATATCAGCTGTTTATGGGGACTCCACTCCTGGTAAAACCATGATTTATAAAATAACACGCCCTTTTTAAACAAGGGACCCTCCATTGAAAACGACCCCCGACCTGGACAGCCTTTTGAGGCTACCACGCCAGAAATAATATAAAAGTTGAAAAACTTGTATAGAAAAGTGGCCCGGTTAAAGAAAAAACAACTTGCGGCATTAGTTGGAGTATCAGAAACAACCATTTTAAACATCCTACATCAATACCTTGGTATAACTAAAGTCTGTGCAAAATGGGTTCAGAGAATGCTTTCTGCGCATCAAAAGCATGAGCGCGTCGAAAGTTGTCGCAAGTTTTTGAACCGCTGTGCAGAGCAAAGGGAGGAAGTTATGGCCCGAATTGTAACTGGCGATAAAACTTGGGTTCACCATTATGAACTTGAGTCAAAGCAAGAGTCGATGCAGTGGCATAAAAAAGGCACACCCCCATCTAAGAAATATAAGGTGTCTGAATCGGCCGGAAAGATCATGTCGTCGATCTTTTGGGATACAGAAAGTATCCTTTTGATTGATTATAAGGAACGTGGTGTTTCCATAACGGAAGAATACTACGCTTTTTTACTAGATCAATTTAAAGAAGCTATTAAAGAAAAAGACGAGGAAAGCTTACAAAAGGCATGCTCCTTTTGCTCGACAATGCGTCATGCAGGGGCCGGCCACCCTTGTCCAGAAGACCTTGTTAGTCGTTTTGACGTAAGCCAATATGTGGTATGGAAGCTACTTCATTCAATTAATATGCATCCATACCATTTCTCACGCGTGCAAGCTTTGCATGCGCATTTGTGGGCCAAATTAAAACAATTAGTGTACACAGAAGAAGCACAAAGTGTTAGTGATTTAAAGCAGCGCATAACAGACGCATTTAATGTTATAAATAGTGATTTAGACACGCTTCCAAGTTTGTGTTTAGAAATAAATGATGGAAATTTCGAATAATTGCGATATCGCTAAAAAGGTAATATTTTTTATATAACAATAATGTAGTATAATTTTGTAAATATCTATCAGTATAGTTTGTAAATAAGTTGATTTCGATCTTTTAAATACACCTAAGATGTTGCAGTATACGGTAGACATAAAAATTATTATTAGAAAATGTTTTAAATTCATTATTAAGTGGCGAAGCTTGCGAAGACACTTATTGATTTCACGATGTCTGTCCGTCTGTCCCACGATTATCTCGAGAACGGTTTCGAATTTTCAAATTCTGTTTTCAGCAATCGATTACTGATCACCCAGGCATCTGAACCATCTATTTTGAAACTGATTGCTCAACGGCAACCGTTAGAAACCGCTACAAAGCTGATTGCTTCGTCACTTTGCTATGCTGTTAGCTTGCTAGGTTTATTACAACTTTCATTCATTCATTCGTAGCCTACGCCGTTTAATATCACCTGTTTTTAGTTTTACGCAAATGCCGAAGGATGAATAGTTTTTATGTATTTTTTTAAATATTCGGAAATCTTGCCTGTCAGTTATATTTTTCAAATACTTTCGAGGATAGCTTCTATTCCACTTACGCAACACCATATAATTTTCCAGACGTCAAAAACGTCATCCAGTATATATATATATATATATATATATATATATATATATATATATATATATATATATATATATATGATAATGAGGCTTTTCTATTTGGTAACTTTTGTAAGTTATAATTTTGTTTACAAAAGAGATGAAATAAAAATTGTGAAAAACTGACTGACGGCTGACTAGCCTACATAAAGTCAATATTCTATTCGTCGCCTTTTACGAAATACTAGGCAAGTAACAGAGTTGGCACTTTCTTTTTTGTAATAAGTCTTACATAAACATGTAAGTCCTACACTAACATCTGACAGATAGATAATTATTTGTTAAGCATTATTTTTCATTGTTTAGATCGTCTTTGCTTTATGTGTCCGTACCGTTATGAATTTCATTGAAATCTTCGTACTTCAGAGCTTGTACAAGCTGCAACAGGTAGAGTAGCAAATCCTCGTCCGGCGCCTGTTTTAACCTTGAGATAGCGTACCTGTTCACGACAAAGATTAATTCTTTACAAATAGCGGAAACCGTTTCTAATATGAAAGAGATGTAATTACGAAATCGCTCACCAGAAAAAGCGTGAAACTGTAACCAATCGCCAATTTGCTAGGGGTAGCGATTATGTGAGAATAACCCATGTTTAATACTGTAGATATTGACTTGATTCTTCTTAGAATTACAACCTCAACTGCAGAATAGGGGGGGGGGGGGGGTGCATCACCCTTGTTGATTTGAATCCGAATTTCACAGACCCCTCCAGTCAAGCTATGCTGAGCGTGGACAAATCTTCCACGTTATTCATACATCTTACCGTGTAGTAGCGGTGAAAGAATATCCACTACTCCATAAAGCCCCGTTGTGCCGTAAGAGGAGAGCCTATTTATGGATGAGGCTTTTTTTAGCAGTGAAATTTTATAGGCTGTAACGGAACGGATTCATGCCCTGTTGGCATATTCTTGGAAAGGTCCGTTTCCAGTAGTTAATAAAAGACTAATAAAGAAGGAAAGAATCAAGAATATTAAATTGAGATTTAAAGGCATTCGGCCATATGGTTATGATGCAGGTTACCTCCTAACTGCTGGATGCGTGAACTTGGGCGTTAACAGTTCCAGAGCATCTTCCACGTCCATTGGTGCCCATTGCTTCATCATCGCCAATGCTTGCCGCACTTCCGCTAAAATATATCATATTTATTATGAGACATAATATATTAAAACAAAAGTAAATATAAAAATAAAAGCAATTATAATGTCAACTAAATTAATATAAAACTCACCGGGTCGGTTCCAGTTTACGCATTCTAAGAACTTGGTCAGCGCACGACGGTGCGACGAAAGGTAGAAGCTGAAAAATTATTTATAACATGAGTACTATATGTCTTTTAATAGACACATTTGATAAATAAGTCGACGTGTATTGGATATAAATCCGGCTCGAAGGACCAAACGATATATTATTCATGTAATGTTGGTATTTAAATACTTGATACTCGTAATTTAATCGATTCGTTATGGTTTAGAAAAGGGTTTATTTATAATGACTTAATACGCACCGATGACTGATTGCGTAGTAATCAAATTGTCTCGGTAATTTAGGCGTGGTAGAAAAAATATATAAAATGTAGAATAGGATACTTTCACTGCCCACTCTCCACCCCCACTCACCGGAACTTCCACAGCAGGTCCTGTTCGTCGGCGGCGAGGTGGCGGCGCGGCGGCGCGGCCACGAGCGCGGCGAGCTGGTCGCGCTCGGCGGCCGTGGGCTTGGCCTCGCGCCCCCACGCGCCGCGCACGCAGCGCGCCAGCCGATGCTGCTTGCTCTCCACCAGGTTCTCCTGCCGCAACGCACCTCACCGTTATAATTCTTCGTCATATCGCTTTTATTGCGGACTATTACAATGTAGGTACGTACTACACGTTATAGCAGACGCCGTGAAGCAAGTTTTGACGTAAATACATCTTTATTCTTTAAATTCAATTTCGAAACAAATTTTTGTTGACAATAACTTTTTGCGCCCACAAATAAAAAATATGTTGAATGAAATGTTTTGAATTCTTGAACAATTCTGTCTTTAGTCTTTGAACACGATACACATCAGACTAAACTGAATGCTAAACGACCTTTGCCTGCGTTTGTCACTTTAACTTAATACCGGATGTTTGTGGAACGCTCCCGGAAACGATGACACGATTGTATTAAGGATGATGGGTCACAAAGAAATTCAATCCCGAGGAAAAAAAATCATATTTTCACAACGTTTTACTAACTTTGTTAAGTGGTCGAGCCACGCGGCAGCTTTTGCTGTCGCACGGATGGGCCAGCTCGAACAAGGATAGTACCACGACCTCACAGAATACCAGCGTGAAGTAGAGGTTTACCTCTGCGTTGCGCTTGGTGAGTGCAGGTGGCCGGAGGCTATATCCCCCCCCCCCCCCCTACCCATCAACATGGTAGCGGAATTAAAGAAAAGACTACCCCAGGAGGGTACCAGCACCCCTGGAGAATCCCTCGCTGAGCATCCACGACTAAACTACTCCACTCCTGAGCGTGGGTGCTCAGGCTGCCCCGCGTATTCGGAGGGAGGGGGGCAAATTCCGCTCGCGACTAAAACTGCTCGGGGCAACGCTATCCGTGAATTTTTGCAACATCAGGGGACTTCATTCCAACCTTAACGCTGTCCATTACCATCTAGAGACGGCGAAGCCGGCCTTGCTATTTTTAACCGAGACTCAGGTGTCCTCTCCGGCTGATACTACATATCTCTCCTACCCGGGTTACAAATTAGAATACTCCTTTGTGCCTCGGGCTGGGGCTTGCGTCAACGTCAGAGAGGACATCTGTTTTCGACGCCTCGGCAGTCTTGAAGGTACGGACCTGTCCATCCTATGGCTCCGCGTGGAAAGCGACGACTATCCCCGCGTCTAGAGGTGCCTCTATAGGTCTCATAGCGGTAATGCCGACACAGACTGACTCATCGACCACGTCCAAATGGCTGCAGACTCCGTGCTACAACAGGTCCCATCCGCTGAGATCGTGATACTCGGTGATTTTAACGCCCACCACGCTGAATAGCTTGGTTCCCGTTTAACCGATCATGCGGGTAGATCTGTCTATGACTTTGCCTTGGCATATGATCAACTGGTTACTTCGCCTACGCGGATCCCAGATGTGGAAGACCATGTACCTTCCCTGTTGGACCTTCTGCTGACCTCTCATCCGGACAGATATCAGGTCACCGTCGATGCCCCTTTGGGCTCTTCGGACCATTGTCTGATCCGGAGTACGGTGCCACTCACGCTCCAATCGCAGTTGCGATCTGCAGCTTGCCGCCGTGTTTGGCACTATAGGTCAGCCGATTGGGACGGGATGCGGTCTTTTTTTGCATCCTACCCTTGGGGGCGGGTTTGCTGCGTCTCTCGCCCAGGCTATCCAAGGGAACTTCTGTCAGCCATCTCTTCCATCTCTGCACAGAGAGGACGACTCACTGGCCCATGCCGCAAAGGGGAAAGCTGATCTTTTAAGCTCTTTCTTTGCGTCCAAATCGACTTTAGATGACGGGGGGAATACACCGCAGACCATCCCGCGGTGTGAGTGCTCCCTGCCGGATGTGCGATTTACACAGCGTTCGGTTCGTTAAGTACTCTTCTCCCTGGACGTCAGCAAGTCGAGTGGGCCTGATGGAGTCCCTCCCATAGTGCTGAAGACGTGTGCTCCGGAGTTGGCACCGGTTTTAACGCATCTTTTCCGGTTCTCTTACTTCCAAGGCGTAGTCCCAAATTCATGGAAGACAGCTTTGGTCCACCCGATTCCTAAAAAAGGGGACCGCTCAGACCCGTCCAACTACAGGCCTATCGCCTTAACCTCCTTGTTCTCCAAAATAATGGAATCCATTATAAACTGCCAGCTCATGAGGTACCTTGAGGATCACCAGCTGATTAGTGACCGCCAGTACGGTTTTCGTCAGGGTCGATCAGCTGGTGATCTTCTGGTCTACCTGACTCATAGATGGGCGGAGGCAGTAGAGTCCAAGGGGGAGGCATTGGCCGTTAGTTTGGACATAGCGAAGGCCTTCGATCGGGTCTGGCACAAAGCGCTTCTTTCGAAGCTTCCTTCCTATGGTTCCTATGGTATGCTTCCCGAGAAATTGTGCAAATGGATCACCAGTTTCCTTGCTGATCGGAGCATCAAGGTCGTAGTAGACGGTGCACGCTCTGATTTTAAGCCTATCAACGCTGGTGTTCCACAAGGATGGGTGCTATCACCAACGCTGATTCTTCTGCATATCAATGATATGTTGCAAACTAGTAACATTCGTTGCTATGCAGACGACAGCACTGGTGATGCCTTATATACCGGCCGTGCCAATATTTCTCGGGAAAAAGGGAACTTGTGTCTGAAGTGTCGAGTCTTTACTGAACAAAGTCTCGGATTGGGGGCGACTAAATCTAGTCCAGTTCAATCCCCAGAAGACACAAGTATGCGCGTTTACCGCGGGAAAGAACACCTTTGTCGTATCTCCTCAGTTTCAAGGCACTCCCCTTGCTGCCTCAGATAGCATCGGAATCCTCGGCGTCGACATATCGAATAGTGTACAGTTTTGTGGTCACTTGGAAGGGAAGGCCAAACTGGCCTCTAAAAAGCTTGGCGTGCTCAGCAGAGCGAGACAGTATTTCATGCCGGCACATCGCTTGCAACTTTACAAAGCGCAAGTTCGGCCCCACATGGAATACTGTTCTCATCTCTGGGCCGGGGCCCCCCAGTGTCAGCTCCTTCCACTTGACCGCATCCAGCGCAGAGCGGTTCGAATCGTCGACGACCGAGTTCTTTCTGATCGGCTCGATACACTGGCACTGCGTAGAGATGTCGCATCTCTTTGCGTATTTTATCGCATTTACCACGGGGAGTGTTCTGAGGAATTGTTCGGACTTATTCCAGCCGATCAATTTCACAATCGCACATCGCGACAAAACTTGCGATACGATCCATACCACCTGGATGATTGGCGGTCCACCACTGTGCGATTTAGAAGATGTTTTCTTCCTCGTACAACTTCCTTGTGGAATCGATTACCACCAGCGATTTTTCCGGACCGATACATCTTAGGGACTTTCAAGAAAAGAGCCTACTCCTTTTTAAAAGGCCGGTAACGCATCTGCAATTCCCCTGGTGTTGCGGTTGTTCATGGGCGGCGGTAGTCACTTACCATCAGGTGACCCGCAAGCTCGTTTGCCCCCTCTCCAATAAAAAAAAACTTTATTCATAATATCCGTCATGTTAGTACAGCTAAATGAAACGATAATTTCATAAAAAAATCATGAAAATACTTTAACATAAAACAAGCAATGAAAGTTAAAATAAAATCAGCTGACAATAGGGTCAATATTCGCGTGGACACCGAACTCTTATCTAGCTCTGTGCGAAACAATGCCTACTCAATCTATCCTTCCCTTTCACACACGCGCTACCGCCGCCCGGCCGGCTCGTGTCGTCTCGCGCTGTGGAATTTACACATGTTAGCTTTGCCAACATGTGGGAAATTCCCAAAACTGCGGAGAGTTAAAAGTTGGTAGGGGATTTTATGGGGATTGGTATTATGCGGGGAAAATACGGGGATTTTGAAAATCGCTAGCCAGGACCAAGTCAGAACCTTTTTTCAAGAAATCTATATACTTATCTTAACATTTTGTTAGGTTACTTATGAATATGTTATTTTATGTTTAATGTCCATGTCACACCTATGCCGGTAGTTGTTGGGAGCACTAAGCTCGAAGTTGTTGACGAGTATGTTTACCTGGGACAAATAGTCCGACTAAGTAAGTCCAACTTCGACCGAGAGGTCAATCGACGGATTCAACTCGGCTGGGCAGCGTTCGGGAAGCTACGACACATCTTCTCGTCAGAAATACCTCAAAACCTTAAAACAAAATTGTACAACCAGTGCGTGTTGCCAGTGATGACTTACGGAACTGAGACGTGGTCCTTCACTGCTGGCCGTATGAGGAAGCTCAAGGTCGCTCAGCGAGCTATGGAGAGGGCTATGCTCGGAGTTTCACTGCGTGATAAACTTAGGAATGAGGATATCCGCAGTAGAACCAGAGTAACCGACATAGCCCAACGGATTAGTAAGCTGAAGTGGCAGTGGGCCGGCCATATAGCTCGAAGAACCGACAACCGATGGGGAAGAAAGGTTCTCGAGTGGCAGCCTCGTACCGGTAGGCGAAGTGTAGGGCGTCCCCCCACAAGATGGAGTGACGACCTGGTGAGACATGCAGGAGGTCGATGGATGCGGGTGGCTCAGGACCGTGCTTTGTGGCATTCTTTGGGGGAGGCCTATGTTCAGCAGTGGACTTGTGAAGGGCTGTAATGATGACTTATGAATATCGAATTACTCCATTTTTTAATTATCTTCATTGCACATTTAGTTTTCGGATTTATTTCGGCAACTTTTGCGTATCATTTAATGCTTTTCATTTCTTTATTTTTTAAATTTAAAGAAAAAAAAAATGTTAGTTAAAAAAGTAAATCTTATAAAATTAGTTGAAAATTGATTCATTTCATAAAATAAAATTAAAGTGAACTTGTGTGCAATCTGTTGAAGTTTTGTCTTAAATTGGGGAATTTCACATGATATTTCGGGGAATTTGACAAATTGGTGTTGGCAAACGCTGCCATGTTGCACCGAAATTTAAATTTAAATGCCGCGTAGTGGCGGTTAAGAATATCCACTACCCTATATCTTCCCGTGGGTGTCGTAAAAGGCGACGAAGGGAAACAGGCAGGAGATGGGCAGCAGCATCTTCCTGATAACAGAAAATTACAATATAAAAACTGCGGTTGCCAACCCGCTGGCCACGCGTGGCAACTATGGCAAATACCCCCTCCCCTATGAAGTAACAAAGAGACGGCCCCCAGTCCCCGGTGGTACCGCTATTCCTAGCTACGGTGGCGACCATGGTAACGGCGGAGCAGGGGTGCTAAGAATCTCCGGTGGAGGTTCGGTTGCCACCTAAGACGACTTGACCTGGCAACATACAACGCACGCACCCTGAGGGCTGACGAGAAGATCGTGGAGCTGGAAGAAAAGATAGACAAGTTACGCTGGCATATTATAGGATTATCCGAGGTCCGAAGAGAGTGGGAGGACACGATAATCCTCGAATCCGGCAACTTGCTCTATCACCGGGAGGGCGACCATCTGTCCCAAGGAGGTGTCGGATTTATCGTCCACAAGTCTCTCGTTAACAACATTGTAAAGATTGAGAGTGTGTCGACGAGGGTTGCGTACCTTATACTCAGAATCACCAAACGGTATTCGCTGAAGGTCATACAGGTTTACGCACACCCCGATGAAGAGGTGGAGGAAATGTACGAGGAAATCTCTAGAGCCATGCATTCCTTCAAAACCCTACTAACCTAACTATACGGTGTTAATGGGAGACTTCAATGCAAAACTAGGCACAAGAGAGAACGATGTGCTGAAAATAAGGAAATTTGGAATAGGGCAACGGAACCCAAGGGACCAGCAGCTGGCCGGCTTCATGGAGAAAGAGGGACTCTTTATGATGAACTCTTTCTTCCAGAAGCGGTCCCACAGGAAGTGGACCTGGTCGAACCCCGACGGTTCGACAAAAAAAATGAGATTGACTTCATTATGACGACCAAACGCCAAATGTTCAGTGATGTCTCCGTGATCGCGAGGGTGAAAACCGACAGCGATCACCGAATGGTGAGAGGCACACTGAACCTAAATGTTAAGTTAAAGAGGTCACGTCTAATGAAGTCAACGCTCCGTCCCCCTCGTGCTTTAATCCAAAGTCCCGAAATCTTTCAGCTCGAGCTACAAAACCGTTTTCAGTGCCAATAAGACTGCAATGAAGTGGACGATATGAATGACAAGCTCGTGGAAACTGTCTATGCGGTCGGAGCTAAGTTCTGCAAGACCCGCCGCAAAGAACACGAAAACTCTCCGATCACACTCTTAATCTCATGGCTGTTAGAAGGGAGATGAAGCTACATTCTTCAACAGATTTGACAGTATACAGGTATCTGAACAGACAGATCTCCAAATGCATGCAGCGGGACTTACGCGACTTCAATACAGCTTGTATTGAAGAAGCGATCGAGCAAAACCAAGGCTCCAAAGTCTTTGCTAGAGATCTGTCTGCCAGAAAGAGCCAAGTGTCAAGACTGAAGACCGAGTGTGGCAGCATCGTTTCCGGGACACCTGAGGTTTTGAGTGAGATTGAGAGGTTCTATGGGCAGCTGTAGCGTCATCGTTGGAGCCACACGCAAGTGTGAGTAACGATCCAAGAACGAGTCTTATCCGACACTATTCCGGAGATATCCCGGACGTCAATCTGAGCGAGATTAGAATGGCTTTTCAGCACCTTAAAAACGGCAAGTCCCCGGGCGAGGATGGAATTACAGCGGAGCTTTTGAAAGCGGGTGGGAAACCGATACTTGAAGTCCTTCAGAAGCTTTTTAATTCCGTCCTCCATGGTGGCACTACACCGGAGGCGTGGAGCCGAGGTGCGGTGGTCTTGTTCTTCAAGAAAGGCGACAACGCTCTATTGAAGAACTACAGACCGATTTCCCTTTTGAGCCGCGTCTATGTGTTGTTTTCGAGAGTTATTACGAATCGTCTCGCACGCAGACTTGACGACTTCCAGTCTCCCGAATAAGCCGGTTTCCGAAAAGGCTTTAGTACCATAGACCACATACATACCCTGCGGCAGATTGTACAGAAGACAGAGGAGTATAAACTGCCACTTTGCCTTGCGTATGTGGACTATAAGAAAGCCTTTGATTCCGTCGAAATTTGGGCGGTGCTGCAGTCCCTTCAGCGATGCCAAGTTGACTTCTTCGGTATATCGAAGTGCTGAAGTGTTTGTACAATAGAGCTACGATGGCTATCCGAGTACAGAATCAGAGTACAAAACCTATCCAACTGCAGAGAGGTGTAAGACAGGGTGACGTTATATCCCCGAAACTCTTCACCGCTGCATTGGAAGACGTTTTCAAGCTACCGGACTGGAAAGGATGCGGTATTAACATCAATGGCGAGTACATCACTCACCTTCGATTTGCCGACGATATAGTCCTTATGGCAAAATCGCCGGTGGACCTAAGCACTATGCTCAATGACCTCAATAGTGTCTCCCAACGGATAGGTCTTAAGATAAACATGGACAAAACAAAGATCATGTTTAACGTCCATGTCACACCTATGCTGGTAGTTGTTGGGAGCACTAAGCTCGAAGTTGTTGACGAGTATGTTTACCTGAGACAAACAGTCCGACTAGATAAGTCCAACTTCGACCGAGAGGTCAATCGACGGATTCAACTCGGCTGGGCAGCGTTCGGGAAACTACGACACATCTTCTCGTTAGACATACCTCAAAATCTGAAAACGAAATTGTACAACCAGTGCGTGTTGCCAGTGATGACTTACGGATCTGAGACGTGGTCCTTCACTGCTAGCCGTATGAGGAAGCTCAAGGTCGCTCAGCGAGCTATGGAGAGGGCTATGCTCGGGGTTTCTCTGTGTGATAAACTTAGAAATGGGTATATCTGCAGTAGCAACAGAGTAACCGACATAGCCCAACGGATTAGTAAGCTGAAGTGGCAGTGGGCTGGCCATATAGCTCGAAGAACCGACAACCGATGGGGAAGAAAAGTTCTTGAGTGGCAGCCTCGTACCGGTAGGTGAAGTGTAGGGCGACCCCCTACTAGATGGAGTGACGACCTGGTAAGACATGCAGGAAGTCGATGGATGCAGGTGGCTCATGACCGTGCTTTGTGGCATTCCTTGGGGGAGGCCTATGTTCAGCAGTGGACTTACGAAAGGCTGTAATGATGAATTAAAATAAAGTAAAAGTATTATTATTTTACATTAATTCTGATAGATTAATTAACTATCGATCATAATTGCAATTGATTTTAACTATTAAATTATTTAGTAGCATTTCATTTCTATTTTCTTATACAAAATCAAAGATAACGATGAAATAGTGTTTATAATTTTGTACTGAGTACCCAATTAGGTACGTTTATTAATTTCAATATAATTTTTGTAGTAAAAAACTGCTTGCTGCGTCAGGGTACAATTGATTGTGTATTAAAAATGACAAACATAACTTCTAAATTCCATATGAAGACTAGTCGTGGGGATAACTAAACTTATAAATAAAATAAACTTTGGCAATGTCGTAACGGTTTAACGGACTGTGGAATTGATCAGTGCTTCAAGGACGTTACGGCGCACGAGGCATTTGTTTTGGCGGGACTGATTATTAATTTTAGTTTTTGAGACAGTTCCGTGTTGACTATCACGTGCGCGTGAGCGACAGTTCAATCGTTTTGTTTATTAAATTCTTGTTGTAATTATTCTTGTTGTTACGTTTTGTATTTCTCATTTTGTTTTAATAATGCCTAACGTGTAGGTACGTTTATAGTGCTCGTGAATACGGCAACATGTTAATAATGTTAAACACTTCGGATTTAGATCGGTAAGCTGTTTCATACCTGTTTTTTTTTTGTAAATAACTTAGTACTGAACTCATCTGAATAGGTACATAACTGAATACATCAGAATAATAAACATACCTACACGATGGATAAAAAAGCATGACTCTAATCTTGTTAACATTTCATTTAAGTAATTTTTTATTAGCGGGGAAACGAACCAGGTATTTGGTTTACTTAACCTGTGAATAAAGTGGCTAGGTGGAGAAAAGCTCAGTGGAAAAATAGTAGGTTAAGTAGATAAGTTAGGTATTTAGACAAGTGTTGTAAATTATTAGGTATTGTGGTACCATCGCTAGCTGCGGGCCGCGCGAATTCGTCATCCGGGCGTACATTGACCCCTAGTCAGCTGATTGTAATTCTACTGCTGGTTTTATGTTTAAGTATTTTCATGATTTATTTATGAAATTATCGTTTAATTTAGCTGTACTAACATGATGGAGCATGAATAAAGTTAATAAAAAGTTGTGAAAAGATGTTTTTTTTCCTCGGGACCGAATTTCTTTGTGATCCATCATCAAAGGTATTCAAAGGTATCGTTAGTACAATCATCTGTTTTCGTTTTCCGGAGTGTTTCACAAACACCCGATATATAAAAATCCCGTGTCACGATCACGATATTTATTCACGCTCTCTGAAACCGGCTAACATTTATAATGAAACTTTGTTCAACAAAAACCTCTCACCTGATTTAAAAACTGTTGACCGTAAAGTGCACAATGTACTCGTATTAGTACGGTAGTGCCCATCTAGTTGTATACCTTTTTGTTTCGGCTGAAGGCCAAGAAAGTCAGTATAATTATACAAAATAAGACACTTTATCTTCTTTATTTCAAAAGATCTTTGTTTGAAATTGATTGCAGGTGAATTTGGGCCGCAATAACCACTCAATATAGTGGACTCTTCAGTCGGCATTCAGAGACAATCTTGAGTTTATACTAATAATATAAAGAATAAATGGACAAATGTCTTACCTGTAAGATTTCATAGTCTGGCACTGTGACAATCTCCGCTTGAGCTCTGAACTGGTACATCTCGTCGCCATCTTGTTCATAGTATACTACTGCATGCTGCCAAAAAATAATTATTATCTTTATATGTATAATGGTGGCAATGGCGCGGCGAGATCGAGCTTTCCAGAAGTTTAAAAATGATCGCTCTAAACAAAATTGATCTAACTTTAAATTGCCAAGAAACAGATGCAATCAGGTGGTACGAAATGCTAAACGCCGCGACATTCATGACAAAATAAGTAATAATTCCATAAGGTTTATTTTCGGTTTACGTAAGTATGACCTTAAATCTTCCTATCGTTCAAAGCTTAAATAGCTACCTATACGTCAAAGGCGATGCTCTAGAATTTTACTTGTACTTTAATCAATTTTAAACGATGTAAGGTCGCCTTCTTATCTTAAGGATAACTTTCATTTTTTTGGTTTGATTGTCGAATACCACGACAATCAAACCGTCTGAGTATAAGGTTTCCACAGCATAGGTCTAATTTTTTCAGGTCCTCTTTTACGATATAGGCTTATACATCTTTGGAACACCCTCCCCAATGATATTTAGAATTAAACAAGTAAAAACTTTAAATTATTTCTATGACAACATTATTTGAGGGCAATTACTAATTGACATGTTTTTTTTTATCCAAATATTTATTTATTTATATATGTATTAATATGGATATTTATTTATAGTTTATAAGCATGTATACACATTACACATATATGTATGTATGTACTATGTGTATATATTATATTTTAATATATGTACACTTTATTTATGTATTATGTTTCACCTGCCTACAATTGTCTTTGGCACCCAGGGTTGCTGGCTGGGAATGCCACATGGCATTAAATCCGCCTTATGTACCCATTACTTTAAGGTGTTACATTTAAGTTTTTAAATAAATAAATAAAATAAATAATGTACGTGTGTATGTCACTGAACTCCTCCTAAACGACTGGACCGATTTTAATGATTTTTTTTGTTTGTGTTTAAGTGGGTCCCTGGATGGTTTAGATTCACAATTGGTGCTGTTTTATCAAGATTAAATACGAAAGTAAAAAAAGCGGTGTAGGAATATCCACTACCCCATATCATCCGGTCAGTGTCGCAAGAGGCGACGGAGGGAAACAAACTTCCCTTTCTCATGACAACTAGAAAGTATAAATCCACGTGCAAAGTGTAACGACTGATAAATGTCCCCTCTATGAGACAAAAATATTGCGCCACTAACATCTTAATCGACAGCTCGGAGGAGTATACGAAAGTTTTTTTTTACAGCATAAGGTGAAAAACGGGCACACAGTCCACCTGAGGGTAAGTGGTTGCTGTGACCCATACACATCCACATTTATCCTCAATAAAGAATCAAAATACAGATGCGTTGTCAACCGTGAGGACTAATATGGAATGCCTTTTTTCCAGTAAAAAGGGCCGCCAGTTCTCTACACTCACCATACGAAACACAGCAGTGTTAAACTGCTATTTTACGCTGGTATTCTGTGAGAGCGTGGTTCTTCCCCGGTCGGGCTGACCCATTCGTGCTACAACTATACTATTAATATAGCTGCAGCATGGCTCTACCTCGTATAAAAAGTCGTTGTAGTAGTGGTCGAATTGAACCACAAGAATATATTTGTTACGACAGCTAGTTGCGTATTCACGTTCCACGAGAATGTTCCAGGTGTTAAGGGTCAATGGCCTCTGTCAGGTAATAAAATGTGTAAGCATAAAAATAGGTCAAACACTGAAGACTGTTAACTTAACTTAACAGTGGTAGAGCCACACGGCAGCTTTTGCTCTCGCACGGATGGGCCGGCTCGAACCGGGGTGGTACCACGACCTCACAGAAAACCAGCGTGAAGTAGAGGTTCACCTCTGCGTTTCGCTTGGTGAGTGCAGGTGGCCGGAGGCCCTTTCTACTGGAAATGAGGCATTCCATCTTAGTCCTCACGGGTGACAACGCATCTACATTTTGAATTGTAATAGAGGATAGATGTAGATGTCTATGGGCCGCAGCAACCACTTACCATCAGGCGGACTGTGTGTTCGTTTGTCACCCTTATCCTATAAAAAAAAAGACTGAAACAATTGTAGCCAGCCAGCAAAACGTAACCTGATGTCTACGTACATAAATCTTTTTCTCCTTGGATATTGTTATCGTTATGTAATCGCGAGTGTTCTAGTATCTTCTGGTTGAAAGAGTGTAATTATTCGGATTGGCCCAGAAAGTTCTATATTCCTCGTATATTTTGTTTATACTCAACGCGTGTTCCGGCTAAACGCAAAAGTGTACTCTAGTTCGGAAAGCGACTACGACCAATCGACCTTTTTTTTTTTTTTTTTTTTTTTTTTTTTATAGGATAAGGGTGACAAACGAGCACACAGTCCACCTGATGGTAAGTGGCCGCTGCGGCCCATAGACATCTACATCTATCCTCAATTACAAGTCAAAATGTAGATGCGTTGTCACCCGTGAGGACTAAGATGGAATGCCTCATTTCCAGTAAAAAGGGCCTCCGGCCACCTGCACTCACCAAGCGAAACGCAGAGGTAAACCTCTACTTCACGCTGGTTTTCTGTGAGGTCGTGGTACCACCCCGGTTCGAGCCGGCCCATCCGTGTGACAGCAAGAGCTGCCGCGTGGCTCTACCACTGTTAAAAACCTACGACATCTGTGATCATTAAAGATCTCACCCAAGAAGCTTAGCTACTTTGAACGACGTAATTATAAACTTGCTGTGTATGTGGAAGAATACATCCATTTCTCATCCGCACGTAACAATATATAGGAAATAAATAACTCACGTTGATGCCATCGATCTGCACTGTGGGGAACTCTATCATGAGATACATATAGTCGGAGCTGCGCTTCTCCTTCTCGTTGATCATCTCGATCTCTCTGAATGTCAGTCTGTCCAGCCAGTCCACCTGGAACAAAGCATGTTACAAGCAAACAATTATGTGTTAATCCTCATTTTCTTTTTACATTTCCAAAAATAAACGAATCCGAATCCCACTGAATCCGATTTGGAAGATAATATCAGACTTACATAAGTATGATATTTTATATACATTTACGGCATCGATCACTAATAATTTTTAATAGTGATCGATGAATAACGATGTCAAATAAACACAGTCCACCTGATAAGTGGATGCTGTGGTCCATAGACACTTTCATCTATCCTCAATTGTGAATCAAAATGCAGATGCGTTATCACCACTGAGGACTAACGTGCAATGCCTCGTTACCAGAAAAAAGGGTTTCCGGTTCTCTACACTCACTATATGAAATATAGCAGCATCAAGCTGCTATTTTACGGTGATATTTTGTGAGAACGTAGTCCTTCCCCGATCGATCCAACCCATTAGCGATGGGCGTTGAATGAACGAACTATTTAATTCGACCGTCGACGGACCGTGAACAAGTAATCGGTTTACGAACAATCAATTGATGAATCGAATCTGTAGACGACTAATTTGAAACTCCTTAACATTCATTTCGACTACAACGTCGTCGGATAATATTAGTTTTACGTGGTGGAGCCATGCTGCAGCTATATTAGTAGTAGTATAGTTGTAGCACGAATGGGTCGGTTCGACCGGGGAAGGACCACGCTCTCGCAGAGTACCAGCGTAAAATAGCAGCTTGACACTGCTGTGTTTCGTATGGTGAGTGTAGAGAACCGGAGAACCATTTCACTGGAAAAGAGGCATTCCATCTTAGTCCTCACGGGTGACGACGCATCTGCATTTTGATTCTTTATTGAAGATAGATGTAGATGTCTATGGATCACAGCAACCATTTACCATCAGTTGGACTGTGTGCTCGTTTGTCACCTTATCCTATAAAAAAAAGTTCATAATATTATGTTCGTTGAAATGACATAATTGCACAAACAAATTAGAACTCTAAATGTAGACAGCGTAAAAGTATAAATAACAGTTTTTTATTGTGTTAGGTGAAGAAAAGGATGCCGTCATGGTATCAAATGTGGTAAACAAATTTAACTAGTTGATCGACTACCCGACGAGCGAAAATGGATGGTTTAGTTTCGTTAACGACAAATACGTGGACGACCCACCGCTACAACCCATACGTGCTACAACCATAATATAGCTGAGGCATAGCTCTACCATGTACAGTAATTTATACAAATAAATAAAATTGAAGTGTCTGTTTGTAAAGTCGAAATAACAGCGTTTTACTATATGCATATAAAAGTATATACGGTACTTATAACAAAAACACGATTTTTAAAATTTTTGTCTGTCTGTCTGTTTGTTCCGACTAATCACCGAAACGGCTGGACCTATTTTGACGGGACTTTTATTGGCAGATAGCTGATGTTATAAGAAGTAACTTAAGCTACTTTTATTTTAGAAAAAGAATTAGGGTTCCGCGCAAATAATTAAAACCCATGAAATCCAATCGTAATAAATTACGCGAGGGCGAAGTCGCGGGGAACAGCTAGTATAAATATATGAATGTAAAACAGTGCTTGTCTGAAGGTTATAAAGAGGCAGTATAACAGGCTGTGAGGCATTCCATCTTAGTCCTCAGAAGTGACAACGCATGCTTAGTCTTCTTGGTTTCAAGTTTGCTGCACGTGTACCCATGGACTGCAGTATCCACTGACCGTAATGTTGACTGTAAGTTCGTTGGCATTTCAGTTTTATAAAAAAAAATCGGTTGTCTGTAAAGTCGGTTTACTGACGATAGTTGAACGTGACAACGTCATAAGAAATATTTAATATCGAAAGAATCATTACCTTTATCGCCGCAATTATCGTTGCTATAAACAATTGACACCAGCACCACATTCGCTCGCACAGTCGCTCGTTCCGCGCTCTCGCTTGCACTTTAAATGGAACGCCTAGGTAACGCCGCATGAGTCATGTTTTTTCGTGCCGGCAGCCAGCTTCATCGATTTATAAGACGTTGTCACGTCAAAAATATAAATGATTGCTGCCGTGTGGTGACAACGCAAGAGGATCTATAGTTTCGTTCTGTGAGTGTCGTAAGGGGGGAATTGTGGGGATATCTAAAATAAGAGTGACAACACACACAGTCCACCTGATGGTAAGTAGATCCTGTGGTCCAAAGACATCCACATCTGTCTTCGATTAAGAACCAAATTACAGATATGTTGTCAGCCCTGAGGTCTAAGATGGAATGCCTCGTTTCCAGTAAAAAGGGTCTCCGGTTTTGTACACTCACCATGCGAAACACAGCAGCCTTATGTTGCTATTTTACGCTGGTATTCTGTGAGAGCGTGGTCCTTCCCCGTTCGAGCCGACTCATTCGTGCTACAACTAACTGTGAGGAAGTGAGGCATCTCAGTTCGCACAGGTGACATCGCATCTTCAGCCTTCTTTGTTTGAAGTTACTCCTTAAAATGGGAAAGACCCATGTTCGCAATGGGCTTTTAGGAATGACGAAAAAGAAGACGTACAAAGACGTAGTTATTCTCTTGTCTTGTATTATCCAATTAAATACTATTGAGTAAGGAAACACATCACTAATGTGTTAAATAAATGCTCACCTTAGGCATGTGTCCATTTCTGTGTTTCTTGGCCAATTTGGCCAACTTCTGCATCTGTTCCTTGCCGCGGTCTGGAGCCTTCCCCGGTGTCTTCTCGCTCCCCTCCACCCCGGGCCAAACGCGCAAGTCGAACATACCCTTTGCAACAACCACGCGCGTTCTTTTTAATCGATGGACCAAAAATATGAAATATTTCCTCCAAAAAGTTAATTTGCTCGATGAAATTCCCATTTTTTTATATGCTACCAAAAGATAAGTGATTTTTTTTTATTTACGGGGAGACATCCAATATATACCACTAAACTTTTTTTTCTCTCAGATTTATGTCTGACGTCCGCACTCTACAATATATTTTTAAACTATTCGAAAAACACGCATTTTTTGCACATGGCAAATATTTATCGTCAAATACAAAAGTATTTATTCACATCAACGCGTATAGGTTTAGCAATCACCACTAATTCGAAATTTAAATACAATTTCGTGTAAATTGTTTAAATAAATCATAACAGAAATGATTTCTGTTATAATTTGTTGTCTTCTAACTTACAATGACGAGAGTGCAATGTTTTCTAGAAGTGTATGATAAGAACCAGTTACATACGTTGAAAGAGGAATAATTGCATAAATATTGTCGATATTCAGATAAGTTCACGCTTTATACGTGACTATGGAATTACATTATTAATTAAAAGAACACAATAAATAAATTAATATCATAAATAACCTTTAAACAGAGTGTACGGTTGAAAATGTAAATAAGAAATCCCGACTGTGTGAAAAATAATCTATCTTCGATTACGAATCAAAATGCAGATGCGGTGTCACCCGTGAGGACTAAGATGGAATGCCTCGTTTCCAGTAAAAAAGGGTCTCCGGTTCCCTACACTCACCATACGAAACATAGCAGCTTCATGTTGCTATTTTACGCTAGTATCCTGTGAGAACGTTGTCCTTCCCCGGTCGAGCCGACCCATTCGTGCTACAACTATACTACTAATATAGCTGCAGCACGGCTCTACCACGTAAAAACTATAATACTACTGAAAAGAAAAAAAAACAAATATATCCTGTATCACTTCCACAATTAAAATGAATAAAGCAACATCTGATATGTTAATATCGATCTTTTAGCCAGATATGAATGATTTGACTTTAAAAGAAATTGAGGAATTTTATAATGAGGCGATCTCCTCTAACATCATAACGTCGTATCATTTCTATGCAAGCTTTGTCCAAACAAGTTTAGTAAAAAGAAAGAAGTAAGTCATGGCCAAAAATGTTTATGCCATATGGCTGCTTTTGAGTAGTTTATGTTGAATTGGTAGCTCCGTTGTTGGTACAACACAATATTAGTTGAAAACAAGTTAAATTAAATTTTCTTTTGTATATTGCTAGCACGTTTTTTATCATTTTCATGCAATGTCATCCGAATTTGAGCTATATTCAAAATTTCAAGTTTCCAGCTCAACCGGAAGTTAGTTTAAAATCAATTACTAAATTCCACCTGGAATGACAGACAAACAAGAAAGAGATTTAATATAATTTAATATTAAGAATTTTGTACAACCGACCTCAATAAATTATGTAAATTATTAAGAACAACTCAAAAAGTATTGGTCAAACCTTGATCAAATTTATATGGAACCACACGTGAAGAACCAGTTTTCAAATAATCCGTTCACCAAGTGAAAAGTTATGAGGTAACACACATAAAAAAACATAGTCGAATTAAGTACCGTCTCCTTTTTGAAGTCGTTAGAAAACGTGGTAAAATTGATTGTTTATTTGATTTGGTACTTTAGCTGTACTGTTTTGTTGCTACAATGAAAATTTCTTTCTTGCTTTATGAAAAAATACATTAATTTACAAACCTGTCTTAGCATCCCATGCTTTCCGAAGAGAGATATTGTTGTCCCTCCCACGATCATGACCTTCCCTGGTCCAGCACAATCATATATAGTCAAAGCAAGAATAGCGTTACGTGGCAGATCACTAAAGAAAACTGGTAGTGTAATCCACTCATTCCAGCTGTAAAAATGAACACATTACCATTACCTCTGCAAGATATCAACTGCTTTGCTAGTGAAAGCAATACAAGTTAGACACTACCATTGGGAATTTAGGTTCGTATATTCAACATAGCATATTCCAGCCGTGGTATCGCAGTGGCTAAGCGCTCGATGTAAACTTCACAGTACGCGAGTAACCCAAGTTAAATCCCCGCCGGCACCAATGAAATTGTTAATTGCAATTTTAAGTGCTTATTTACTACATGCTCGGCGGTGAAGGAAAACATCGTAAAGAAACATGCATATCTGAAAAGTTAGAAAAACAATATATCAAAGACATGATAAGTTCACCAACACGCATTGGGGCAGCGCAGCGGACATTTCCTTGCCCTAAAACCCTCTCAGAAATTAGAGGAAGCCTGTGACCAGCAGTGTGAGGTATATAGGTTGTAACTTTAACTTTTTTATATTGAAGATGTTTACTGTGTCTACAAGATATTCAGATTCATAGTCCAAGATTTGTTGACAGTAACAAGTGGTAATATTAAAAATTTTAAACAACCGAATTCAATATAAATAAAGTGAGAACATCATCAAGGTAGTCGAAGTCCATTAATAAGGATAACTCTAGAAATACTGGTCAGATCTTGATCAAATTTATATGGGACCACATGAGAGGCACCAGTTTTCAAATAATAATAAAAATTTAAAAATTTTGTACAACCAACTTCAATATAAATTATTAATAATAACTCAAAAACTATTAGTCAAACTTTGATCAAAGCACCAGCTTTCAAAAAAAAAAGAATCATCGAAATCGGTTCACCCAGTAAAAAGTTATAAGGTAACATACATAAAAAACATACAGTCGAATTGAGTACCTCTTTCTTTATTAGAAGTCGGTTAAAAATAAGAAATCACCTTGATGGGTTGTAATCCATAAGCATAGATTATCATAAACATCATAGATTATCATAAACAGTTTGCATAACATTGTTAAGAAATAATGTTAGTTAAGTCAACTGATTTGTTATTAGTTTTGCTACCTAGCACAATACACGTATTTTATTTTTATTTTTTTTTAATTTTTTTTTAAACGTTACCCCCACACTAGGATTTTCTTCTGTATCGTGGAGGCAGTTTACAAACATAAATTGCACAAAGACAAACATCCAGACCAGGAACAATTATTTGTAGGCCATACAAATACTTGTTCCGTGCGGGATTCGAACCCGCGGCCCCCAGCGTAGCAACTCATTGTTAAGCCACTGCGCTTACCTAAATTACAGTGTTTTATTGGTTCTAACAGTGGCGACGAAGTGTATAAAGGCAAACAATGGAACATAAATCAGTGAATTGTCACGAATTTAATCTACAAAGTGATATTTTGCCATATTGGGAAAATTACAATGGAATCGCCTGAGGCGGTTCAAAGGGCCAATTTTTACACAGTTTGAGGTGCAAATGTACCTATATGAGACTGTTTTAGCATTAATTACGCCTAGAAAATCTAGTGATGTGACATTCGCGGAAATTGTAACGATTCTTACCAAGCATTATAGACCGAAACCAAACGAGATTCCAGTGTCTTTTCAATTTTATAAACACGATCAAAAAAAAATGTGTCAGTATCACAATATATCGCACATATTAGAAAAATAAGTGCAGGGTGCAATTTTACGGACTTGGAACGTATGCTTCGTGACCATGAAGCTAATACAAAGGGGAGACGGCATAATCAACTGTGCACTGTGATTCTAAGTAGGTCCTGACGTCATCATAGTGGGCGTGGCTTTAATTAGTATACTGTCAGCATTCGTCCTGTGCGCTTATGTGTTGAAAAAATCGCAAATCGGTGTACTACTCTGTGTAAAAAGTATCGGGAATATGTCAATAAAAAGACCCGCGTAAAAGAGGTCGTTCTAATTTTTTTACTGCATGTTGTTAGCACTGTACTAATTTAGCGCGCAAAGTGTGAGCGGGATCTGTCATTTAATTTGTTTTAAACTACACTTTTTGTTGGTCATAGTTTTGAGTTCTCGGCGATTTTTACAATGGAAAATATTGTTGAACAAAGAGTGTGCCTTAAATTTTGTGTTTCGAATGATATTTTATGTGGTGAATCACTAAAAATGTTGCGAAATACCTACGGCGAATCGTGTATATCGAAAACAAGGGCTTATGAATGGTATAAGGCTTTTAAAGAAGGCCGAGAAGTAGTAGTAGACTTGCCTCGTTCTGGTAGACCTTCAACCGCTACGACCAAAGAAAACATCGACAAAATCAAGAAGCTAGTGCTCGAAAATCGACGTATAAGTCTGAGAGAGTTGGCTAGTGAGGTGAATATATCTTTTAAGTCCGTCCACAACATTCTCATTGACATTTTAGGGATGAAACGCGTCGCCGCTCGACTAGTTCCAAAAGAGCTCAATTTTGTTCAAAGAGCGCAGCGAACGAATGTCGCTGAAGACATGGTTTCCCGAGCTTCTACGGATCCGACCTTTATGAAACGTATAATAACTGGCGACGAGACATGGGTTTATGAGTACGACATGCAAACAAGCCAACAGTCTTCAGAATGGCGTCTCGAAAACGAGCCGAAACCCAAAAAACCGCGGCAAAGTCGCTCCAAAATCAAGGTGATGCTGACAGTTTGTTTTGACTACCGTGGTGTGGTTCACTCCGAATTCCTTCCAAAGGGAGAAACAGTGAATAAAGAATATTATTTAGGCGTCATGAAGCGTTTGCGTGAGAGTATCCGCCGAAAACGTCCAGATTTGTGGCAACACAACTCATGGATGCTGCACCATGATAATGCACCATCACACACAGCCATTATAGTGAAAGAGTTTTTAGCGAAAAATTCAACAAAAGTTCTCGACCAAGCACCGTATTCACCTGATATGGCTCCGTCTGACTTTTTTTTATTTCCCAAGTTAAAATTACCACTTCGAGGAAAACGTTTTGAGTCGATAGAAGCCATAACAAAAAATTCGCTGAATGAGCTAAAGGCCATACCGCAAATAGCCTATGAAAAATGTATGGAAGACTGGGTGAAGCGTTGGAGATGTTGTATTGCAAGCGATGGGGCCTACTTTGAAGGCGATAAAATAAATTTAGATGAATAATTTGTATTTTTTGTTTTATTGACAAATTCCCGATATTTAGTACACAGAAGGTATTTTCGTAGTATTAAGAAGGAAAGGATGAAGTGTTGTGTTTTATTGTGTAAAAACTACTCAGATAGACGCTCTGATGTTATGGATGAAATCACATTTCATTTGTAAATAATTTTACACCTAATTTATTAAAATAGTTCTAGAAAAATCTTTTTGCGTCGGCTTTCAAATATAATTAAATATATTCGACACTAGATGGCGACACTTTGTGTCATGTGAACTAAAAAATATAAAGGTCCGTAGAGCTCAGTATTGGTAAAATAATCATACGAAGGTGCTGAAATTTGTTTTGCATTCAGACATAAAGAAATTTTAATCGCAAAATATTATTTTTATAGTTTATAATCATTTTGAGAACAGGCCGTATTCTCGTCAAGTTAACCTCATAAAAATAACAAAAAGACAGGGCCCTAATTAGAATTCAATTATTTTTCCCAGTAATCCACAACTTTTAATATTAAAATGCAGGAAATTGTACTGAGGCTGATTATTACGAAATGTTTAAGTTATATTTAAGTGACATTCTATATACAAAGAATCACTTAAATACAATTTAAAGTTCTTAGATTGGCATTCAAAAAGTGCATTCGGATGCCTAATTTGTAATATAATATTTATATTTTAATTGATTTGTAAATAAAATTATATTAATTATAATAATTTGTCTATTATTTGTTCTCCCTCAGAGCCCACACATGAATAATAGTCCAGCCGTTACTGCGTGAAAGAATTACACATACACAGTACATACTTAGTGTGGAATAAGCTCAAGGAGACAGAAAGAACACACAAAATGTCGCCTTTATAATACTAGTGAGATAAGTAGGATATTTAGTTCCAAATTAATAGTAATTTTAACAGTGGTAGAGCCACGCGGCAGCTTTTGCTGTCGCACGGATGGGCCGGCTCGAACCGGGGTGGTACCACGACCTCACAGAATACCAGCGTGAAGTAGAGGTTTACCTCTGCGTTTCGCTTGGTGAGTGCAGGTGGCCGGAGGCCCTTTTTACTGGAAATGAGGCATTCCATCTTAGTCCTCACGGGTGACAACGCATCTGCATTTTGATTCGCAAACGAGGATAGATGTAGATGTCTATGGGCCGCAGCAGCTACTTGCCATCGGGTGGACTGTGTGCTAGTTTGTCACACTTATTCTATAAAAAAAAATTAAATATCCTACTTAATATTGAACATAGAATATTTAGTTTCAAATAGACTTTATTTTATGGATAAAATACCTATATATTTCTTGAAGGTTGACTTTCTCGAAATGATAAACATATTTAAATTGTATTTAAGTGATTTTTTGCATATAGAATGTCACTTAAATATATCTTAAACATTTCGTAAAAATCAGCCAAGTACAATTTCCTTCATTTTAATATTGAATGTTGGGTTACTGGGTAAATTAATTGAATTCTAATTGCGGCCCTGTCTTTTTGTTATTTTTTTATGAGGTTTATTTGACGATAGATGGCGGCTTGTTCCCAAAATTATTATGAAAACTATAAAAATATTACTTTGGCGATTAAAATTTCTTTGTCTGAATGTATTTGCTTCATGAGATAGACGCTCCGATGCTATGGATGGCATCACATTTCGTTTTTAAGTAATTTTACACCTAATTTATTAAAATAGTTCTAGAAAAATCTCTTTGCGTCGGCTTTCAAATATAATTAAATATATTCCACACTAGATGGCGACACTTTGTGTCCTGTGAACTAAAAATATAAAGGTACGTAGAGCTCAGTAATGATAAAATAATCATATGAAGGTGCTGAAATTTGTTTTGCATTCAGACATAAAGAAATTTTAATCGCCAAAATATTATTTTTATACTTTATAACATTTTGTGGACATGCCGCCATCTACCGTCAAGGTAGCTAAGATACATTGCAACATCGATATGGGAAGATTCGAGTAGTTTTACTATTTATCGGTAGATGTAGATAATGTAAAGTGGGCGGGGCTTTGCATCCCCTCTTTGTATTTGCTTCTTGTTCGTGACAGACAGTGTGCGGGTTTGAGTGATAAGAAGTTGCAGTATGAATTGTTGGAAAAAGACAATTTACAGTATTCGAATGTGGTGGATGCCCTGGCCATGGCCAAAGTGGACCAGAACTTTCCCGTCTCCAGGGAGTTAATTTCAACTACTGCAGCGGTATCATCATCATCATGCGAACCGATGGATGTCAAAGTCGTGAAATCGTAAATTAATATTATATTCTGTTACCGATGCGGCGATCGCCATGGCGGTTTGTGTCGTTTCATAAACGCTGTTTGTAATTTTTGCAAGAAAAAGGGACATATTGAAAAAATTTGCTCAGCTAAAAAGAAACGCCGTAGGGGTTGTAAATTACAATGTAAATTATACACAAGAGTTACTCACTACTTCACGGGTACCGGCGTATAGAATAAAACTTCTATTGGATGGTGTGCCAGTGATCATGGAGGTGGACTCTGGGTCTGCTTTCTCAAGCTTGAATGAAAACACATGGAGGCAGTTATACTCTAGAACTATACTAGACATAATGCCCAACAAGTAACGTACATGGAACAACTCTCCAGTACAAGTAATGGGACAGGCTACAGTACAAGCGCAATTTAAAGACATTAAGTGTAATTTGAATATTGTTATAGCTAAGGACACGGGCCCAAATCTATTAGGTCGAAACTGGTTTAAAGCATTGGGTATTATTTTAAATACTATTAATATTATTGACGTTGATATGACAGATATTGCTAAAGTGCTTAGTAAATATAATACAGTTTTCGGAGAAGGGCTTGGTACGTATAGAGGGAACCCTGTGAACATACAAATTAAGCCTACTACTGTTCCTAAATTTTTAAAAGCTCGACCAGTGCCTTTCGCATTAAAAGAAAGGATTGAAAAGGAAATTGATCGTTTAGTGGGGGAGCGCGTACTTCGCCCCTTACCTTTTTCAGAATGGACGACACCAGTAGTTCCTATAGTAAAGAAAAATGGAGACATACGACTTTGCGGAGACTATTGAAGTACGGTAAATCAAGCTACTGAGTCAAATACGTACCCAATGCCCACGGCTAGTGAAGTTTTTGCCGTTATTGCAGGTGGCTCCTATTACACGACACTTAATTTAGACAAAGCATATACGCAAGTGGTGGTCACAGATGCCACAGCGAAGCTTTTAACTTTGAATACATGTAAAGGATTGTACGCCGTACACAGATTGGCATTCGGCGTGATGGCGTGTCCGGGAATATTTCAACGCCTGATGACAGCACTGCTAGCAGGCGTACCAGGTGTAGCGTGCCAGGTGCTGATTGATGACATCATCATCAGCGGCCGCACATTGACAGAAATGATTCAATGTCTTGAAATAGTACTGGACATTATTAAAAGAGCAGGATTGCGTCTTAATAAAGACAAATGTAAATTTGCTAATAGACGCGTGGAATTTTTAGGGTTTGTGATCGATGTGAATGGTATTAATCCTGAGTTGGATTGAAGAAAGGTTGAATCGATTCTTAAAACTCCGGAACCTAAAAATATTTTTTTTATAGAAGAGGGGGCAAACTAGTATGCGGCTCACCTGATGGTAAGTGACTTCCGCCGCCCATGAACAACCGCAACACCAGGGGAATTGCAGATGCGTTGCCGGCCTTTTAGAAAGGTGTAAGCTTTTTTCTAGAAAGTCCCTAAGTCGTATCGGTCCGGAAAAGCCGCCGGTGGTAAACAATTCCACAGAGAAATTGTGCGAGGAAGAAAACTCCTAGCAAAACATTCGTGGACCGCCAAGCATCCAGATGGTGAGCATGGTATCGTGAATTTTGACGCGATGTGCGTTCGTGAAATTTGGCGGCTGGAATTAATCCGAACAATTCCTCAGAGCACTCTCCGTGGTAAATTCGATAGAAAATGCAAAAGGATGCAACACCCCTACGCAGTGCCAGTGTATCGAGCCGATCAGAAAGAACTCGGTCGTCGACGATTCGAACCGCTCTGCGCTGAATGCGCTCAAGTGGAAGGAGCTGGCACTGGGGTGCCCCGGCCCAGAGATGAGAACAGTATTCAATGTGAGGCCGAACTTTATAAATTAAATATATAGCAGTTACAAGCATTTTTAGGCCTCTACAACTTTTGCGAGAGGTTCATACCTCACAAAGCAACTATACCTGAACCTCTATATAGATTACTCGATAAGAAACAAATGTGGCAATAGACTGACCTTACTTTCTTCAGAGTTGACTCTTGTTCATTACGATCTTAATAAGCCATTGGTTTTCCTGTGATAGCTCTGAGTACGGCGTCGGCGCTGTATACAGCCAGTTCCAGACCAAACAGTACAATAGCTTTGTGATGTTTTGCTTATGGCGGACACGCCTGCTGATTTTCCAGTGGATGTTGATCTCATCGCATCGGCAACGAGAAGAGACCGAAGTTTATCGCGAGTAATTCATTACATACTAAGCGGTTGGTTTGACAGAGTCACGGACAGTGAACTGCGTCCCTATTGGTTACATCGTACCGAACTCTCATTGCATGAAGAATGTATTTTATTTGGTTGTCGCGTATTGGAGCCACCATCGCTGCGTGAGCCTTGTCTAGGTGCCTCACACACATGTTGGTGTCGTGCAAACGAAGGCATTGGCCAGAAGTTACGTTTGGTGGCCACAATTGAATCATGACATTGAAGTTTTAGTGGGTGAATGCCCAAAATGTTTAGAAAATAGGCACATGTCCCCTAAAACAAGTTCTGGAATAAATGTAGACTGCGAGAACTTTTCAAAATAAGACATTTCTGATTGTCGTCGATGCTTATTCGAGTTGGCTAGAGGTTTTTATGGTAAACAATATGACTTCTGGAACAGTTATTCGACATTTAAGGAACATGTTTGCAATACGTAGATTGTGTGAAATTTTGGCCTCAGATAATGGAACTGCATTTGTATTTACAGAAATAAAAATATTTCTTGAAGCCAATAAAATTAAACATGTCACTACAGCACCTTATCACCCAGCTACCAGTGGTTTGGCTGAAAGGATGGTCCAAACCATTAAAGATAAACTACGCAAGATGGATGATATCCCATGGGATATCAAACTCCCTAACATTTTACTAGGTTTGCGTGTTACACCTTGTGCATCTACTAAAAAGAGTCCGGCGGAACTTAAATGAACAGGCGCCTACGTATTTTTCTGGATACAATACATTTGGATAATCGCCAGCAAAGTAAGAAAAAATACAACAAATTATTAGTAACGCTTGAAAAATTAACAGGGAATCAAAGACGGGCCAAAATATAATGTATCGGATTTATGGTAATAGGTCAAGATGGTTACCAGGAACTGTAGTAAATAGAAAGGGACCATCCAGTTATGAGATTGCTACAGAAGATCTTTAATAATAAACAATGTTTAATAATACAGAAGATCTTTAATAATTAATAATAGAAAGGATCTTTAATAAATAGACATATTGATCAATTAATTAACAGAATACAATCTGACATGAATGTAATAACACTGAGAGAGGATGAAGAGATGTCCGAGAAGGAAGGTATCGTAGATAATAGGGAAATATTGGACAATGACAGCAGCGGAAATGACTGACTATAACTTAGGAAAAGATAAGATCGATAATGATGGAAGAGAAGAAATTATTGAAATACCTAGTCAGGATAAAGACAGGGTGAGAAATAGTGTGATAAGAGAAAAGTCTGGTTTGCAAGATGACGTTGTGACAAGGATTAAGAAAGGAATGCTTCGGTGGTTTGGTCATGTAGAAAGAATGAACGAGGAAAGAGTGACAAAGCAAATTTATGTTGTAGAAGTGAACGGCAGGGTTGGGAAGGGACGCCCTAGACGAAGGTTTATCGACCAAATCGGCGATACATTAAAAATGGGCCAGATTAGGAGTACCCTAAACCGATGAGCGTGTATGCGTAGATATATGGATGTAAAGAAGGCGAGAGAGGTGTGTCAGGATCGTGCCAAATGGAAGTCCGTAGTCTCTGCCTACCCTTCTGGGTGACAGGCGTGTGTGTGATAAATGGGCAGAAATGTAATCTAATATGGAAATAACTTCTTCTTGGGGAATAATTAGGAATAAAATAAATGTTCATTCTAAGTCACCATATGAGATACCTAGAAATAATTTTTAGCTTAAGTTTACTTGTTATAATAGTAATACATATTTAGTTATAAGATGATGTTAAGTATAAGAAGTCGGTTGTTGAGTTTGTTAATAATTAATATTGTATGTACATACTTGGGGGAAAGATATATTATATCATAGTTTATCATGAATAGTTATAATGTTGGGTACTTGCATAACATTGTTAAGAAATAATGTTAGTTAAGTCAACCAATTTGTCATTCGTTTTGCTACCTAGCACAATACACGTATTTACCTAAATTACTGTGTTTTATTGGATCTAACATATGCCAATCTTATCTGCAAGTAGAGTACTTTGCTGATTGTCAAACAAGGCTTTTGTGAGCTACTGTTGGCAGAAAAACAATTCAAAAATGCTATTATTACTGAACAATAATTACCCAAACAATTGAGAGCTGAATCACTCCACCGGACTATGGCTTTTTTTATGACGGGGGGAAGCTGCATACTGCCAAGAATTCTATGATAACATCCTGAATCACTTTGAAGAAGATTCTCGAAGGAGCACGCGTGATGTGGCACTTCGCTTCGATATAAGCCAGTTATGCACTTGGAAGATTGTGCGCTCAGCTGAGATGCTCCCTTATTGTTACAGGAAGACCCAGGAGCTGATGACCATCGATAGAGCACCAAAGATGGCGTTTTGCAATTGGGTGTTGGGAAACCCTGATGAGAATGTGTTGTTACCATAACTAAATACAAAAGATTGGTGCCAGCATCATTACCAATGTACCAGCAACGGTGAATATGGACAAGTCTAAGTTCTTCATGCCATCTGGCATATTCTAGAAATCCCATAATGGAATGAGTGATATGTTTGATAAGAGAAAAGTATGGTTGGCAAGATGATGTTGTGACCAGGATTAAGAAAAGAATGCTTCGGTGTCTTTTGGCTATGTAGAAAGAATGAATGAGGAAAGAATGTTGCGAATGAATCAAATTTATGTTGCGGAAGTGAACAGTAGAGTCAGGAAGGGACGTCCTAGATGAAAGTTTATTGATCAAATTCACAATATTGCAAATTGACGATGGCTCAGATTAAGAACCGACAAGCGTGTATGGGTAGTAGTAGTAGTATATGGATGTAATAGAATAGAATCATTTTCCAATATAGATTAATTCAATATAGATTACAGTACATAATTCTTATTGAAAGTAATTTTTTACTTTTACCACTTACTTACACTTAAAGGAGGCGAGAGAGGTGTGTCAATATTGTGCCAAATGGAAGTCCGTAATCACTGCCTACCCTTCTGGGTGATAGGTGTGAGTGTTATGTGGATTGAGTGAAGAAAATTTTTGCAAAATAAACATTATACTTACTTCCACCTGTTGGTAAAGGCCTTATATGATGTAGTCACAGGCAGTGCAAGAGGCAGTCCATCACACAGAACCTGGCAGGTGACATATAAGTCTGAACAGCCTTCCTGGTATAGCCCAGAGAATTTGAGCATGGGATCTGACAGGAGTTTGTCATACTCAGGTTTTGTGCGTTTCCCTTCAAGAGTGCCTCTGGTAACAAGGATTATAAGGAAAATAATTAAAACAAGATTTTTTTAGTAATGTAAATATTTATTCAAAAGAACAAACATAGTAACCAAGCTAACAAATGAAATGAAAATATGATTCTCTTCTATAAAAATTTGATCTCTCATAACAGTGGGTTAATCCACTCATGTTAGATTCCCTACATTTATGAATAATTTAATATGGATAAAACCTTATCACAGCTATATTCTCATTTATAGGTAGCTAAACTTATGAGGAGATTTTAGCCATAGTTGCTTACCAGGGCTTGCAGGTTTTTTATTTTCTAGCTATTATAGGGAGACGCTGATGCCTCTTCTGGCATGCTTCCTTCAGTTCCCTCTTACGACACCCATAGGATGATATGGGGTAGTGGGTAAATTTTAAACCACTACTACTAGGGAAAAGGGGCTCAAATGGCAGCCTCATGCTGGTGAGCAAAGTGTAGGGTGGCTTCCAACAGATGTAGTCATCTTGTAGCACCACTTACCAGGTTAACACTCCATGTATTGGATTGATGGATGCAAGCAGCTCAGGAATGGCTTTGTGACGTTATTTGGGGATAGCACTTTGTAATTAACCACTTTTTAGTTTTACAAACATAATGTCTATGAAAACAACAAAGTTTGTGATACATTGTTATTTAATTGTATGCTTATCTTGCAGATGATTTAATATTTCTACTGAAGGTTTTGTGTTTATTAATTCACTTAATCCAGGATAGTGTTACAAATTCATACTTACATTTTAATTTCAACTTTATAGTCCAAAGATGAACTGTAGACATAATAAAATTTATCGTCTATTTCATTCATTTCATGAGAATTATACATACAACAAGTGAAAACTGAAACAAATTCGTAAGTTGTAACAAATTTTAATTTGTTAGCCTGCTTTTTAGCAATTTCATTCTTATAATTTCACTAATATTGTATGTAGTTTTTAATTTTCACTGTTGTTGTCGTTTTCATTATTCGCTCGAGAGAGCAGGCAAAGGAACTATGCCACACAGCCTTGTCTTTAAGTATAATTATCCTTCATAGTTTACTGCGTCACAATATGTTGATGCGTCACATTGTGCAGCCCTTGGTTGTGTTGCCGTTTTAGCCACTTTTGTGGCTAGATCTAGCGGATTTTCAAAGGTTTTAGCCAAAAAAAATCAATTTTAGCCACCAAAACGAATCTAGCTACTTCTAACTACTTCTGGTAATTTTTGTTAGCTACTAAGTTCTTTTAAAGAAACATGTGGTTACCGCCTTTTGCTGAGAAGGCAACACTACCGCGGTCCGCTCACTCTCCGCGCCGCAGTTGTAATCTATGATCGGGGTTTCCCCAACTCCACTCATATAGTACCGAAAGTCGAAACGATAGATCGCATTGTTCTTGTTTAGCCGTAGCCTCTCACGCGTGGATAGTTCTTACATTTTTCATTTTTGTTAAGTTTTAAAGGTGAATTGAGAGTCTTGAGTTCTTGGAAAGTTATTGGAAATATCATGGATGTTCTTTTCAAGAAAAAGAGCTACATTCAAAAATATAGGACTGAATGGGAGAATGACGAAGACTTTAAACAGTGGATAAAGCTAATAGCGGATAGTCCAACGAAAGCCTTTTGCACGTATTGTCATGTAGAAATTACTGCCAAAATTTATGATTTACGTAAGCACATAGAATCTAAAAAACACAAAGCAAAATGTGAATTAATCACAAAAAATTAACAGATCCAGTTTACCTCTACACCTGATGATGGTTCAAAGAACAGCCAAAAAGCTGAAGGCCAGCTTGCCTTGTTCATTGCTGAACATACTTCCATATCCAACACTGACCACCTTACAGACCTTTGTAAAGAAGTTTTTCATGATTCAAAGCGTGCCAAAGATATAAAAATGCATAGAACTAAATGTACGCAAGTTATAAATCAAGTGCTGGCGCCGCATTTTAAGGATACTCTTCTAAAAGATATTGGCACGCAGAAATATAGTATTATTTTAGATGAATCTACGGATGTTAGCGTCTCAAAATACATGGGAATAATAATACGATATTTTAGCCTGAATACGAATAATATTGTGTCGTCATTTCTGTCTCTGGAGCCTAGTGAAAGAGCTGATGAGAGAGGTATTGTCACATCTTTAGTAAAATGTTTGGAGTCACAAAGTCTTCCAATACAAAATTTGATTGGGATCGGCACCGACAATGCCTCGGTCATGACGGGCCGAAATAACAGCGTAATTGAAATTTTGAAGAGAGAATATAATTTACCAAATTTGATCCTCATTAGATGCATCTGCCACTCTTTGCAATTGGCAGTCAGCCATGCCTCTGAAAGCAATCTGCCACGTAACATAGAATTTCTGATAAGAGAGACGTACAACTGGTTCTCCATTTCTCCAAAACGCCGAGACGAATATAAAGCACTGTTTCAAACAATTAACTGCGGGGATGAACCATTAAAAATATTAAAGGTTTGTGACACCCGTTGGTTATCAATAGAGCCTGCTGTGTTGAGAATATTGGCACAATGGAACGAGTTAAAACTACATTTTTCTTTGGCCAGAGAGAAGTGCTATACAGCGGGACTTCTTTGGGAAATGTACAATGACGAGGGTAATCGTCTTTACTTATGTTTTTTGAAAAGTATTCTTCACGACGTTCAAATTGGCATTAAGGTATTTGAAGGTGAAAATATTGATCCTGTCAAACTGTTAGAAACTCTGATGACCTTGTTACGATCTGTCTGCGTTAGAATAATAATACCAGGCGCCGCGACAACAGACAAAGATTTCCTCACTATCAAAGTAGAAGATCATCTAGATCCAGTTGCACATTTGGGACATCTTTTCGAATCTCATGCCAGTAATAGCAACTTATCTCCGCAAGCAATTTCTAATATCAAAAAACGATGCATCGACTTCAGTGTCAAGTTGGAACAAGAAATTAAGAACAGAATACCTTCTAATTACGAGATCCTAGCAAAAGTAACACTCTTAAGTCCAGAGAACACATTAAAACTAAACTCATGCACTGGTTGGATTAGCAAGAGAATTGGGATTCGATGACCAAAAGACAGATAAAATTGTTCAACAATGGAAAACTATACAATTCATAGAATGGGAAACTGCAGGAGACAGTGTTAAATTCTGGGCGAAAGTCTTAAAATACAAGAATGCAGCAGGAGTTAATACATTTCGAGAACTAGCTGACTTGGCTATTGCTGCAATGTCCCTTCCTCACTCTAATTCGGAAGTAGAAAGGCTGTTCAGCGTGATGAACTCTGTAAAAAATAAATTGAGAAATAGAATGTGTTCATTGACACTCAATTCTATAATAATGATTAGAAATCAATTAAAAATAAAGAAGAAAAATTGTCACAACTATGTTTTGCCGCCTGTGGTTTTAAAAAAAATTAAAAAAAACTGTCAAACCTTTAAAACAAATCGTAACACCATCTACATCATCATCACCCATTGACGAAGAGGTTATAGAATTACCAGATGACATTGCAGACCTACAAATTGATTATTAATTTTTATTTTTTTTCAAATAATTCAATTAGTTACTAAATTTTAATTGTACATACGTACAAACATTATTGTTAGTTTTAATAAATACTTAATTAACTTAAGTATATTAGATCCGGTTTTAATTAAACCCACTTATCCCTAACCCTGTATATTATTTAATTATCAATATAGAATAGTGGAAACAATATACAATTAGTGGAAACTGTGAAACAAGTGTTCTGATGGTGATGGATTCTCAAGATAAGCTGTTTGTTTGCATAGGCGCCTTTAGATACCATCGCCAACTGTCAGCTGCCTGCTGGCTCAAGTTGCCGTCAAAATCTCCTAAGGGCTACACAATGTGACGCATCAACATATTGTGAAGCAGTGAACTATGAAGAAATTATAATAAACCGAATAAAAATACTCAAGACTTGGCCTAAAGGTCTAGATACCAGGCCATAAACTCCAAAAATAAAAAGATATTGACGGCAACTTAAGTCAGCAGGCAGCTGACAGTTGGCGATAGTATCTAAAGGCGGCTATGTAAACAAACAGCTTATCTTGAGAACCCATCACCATCAGAGCACTTGTTTCACAGTTTCCATTAATAGTTCACATGTGTAGACACACACTATACACACACAATACACAAAATCGCACCACTTTTATATATCAAAGTCCACTTCAAACCATTATTTAAACAATAATACAGGAGCAACAAACCACGGCAGGTCAAGTTCCTGCCACAGACTACTTAGTGGATACTACGTATGTTCCCGCCAAAACTCCTTTAATTTTCACTTTTCAAGTTTTCAAAACGTAAAACACAGATAGCTAAAACCTAGTTGACATTATAACAAATTGCACTTCTTCTTAATAACTGGCTTTACGGCTCTGGGATCTAGCCCTTCTGAGCCTGAAATTACAATATATTATAATAATTATCCTTCATAGTATACTGCTTCACAATATATTGATGCGTCACATTGTACAACCCTTGGGAGATTGTGACGGCAACTTGAGCTGGCAGACAGGTGACTGTTGGCGATGGTATCTCAAGGCGCCTAAGCAGACAGACACCTTATTTTGAGAACCATATCACCATCAGAGCACTTGTTTCACAGTTTCCGCTAATAGTTCACATGCGCAGACACTTAATACACAAAATCGCACCACTTTTACATATTAAAGTCCACTTCAAACCATTATTTAAACAATAATAATGGAGCAGCAAGCCGCCCCCGGTCAAGTTCCCGCCGGCATGGGACCGGAGACTGAGAACGAAAAATCGAAAAATGATTATTAAGGGTTAAGGAATCGATTTTTAAATTGACCTGAAACACTAGATCGATCCAAGAATTAGTTGAATTAGACAGATTTACGAATAAGTTGGAATATTGTAATTGTACGAGCTAGCAATGCAACGTAGAATTGTTAAGTCAGCATTTCACAACATGGCTTCTTTTGCATATTTCCACGGTAAATGTATTTTAAAATCAGTTCGCGAATAGTGATCAAGAGCGCGACGCGTATTCATTATCATTTGTTCTAGCGTTTTATTTTACAAACTTATACACAATTTTTTTTTATCAAGCTTTATCAGTTTATCATCCCTTCGTGTCGGTACAACCCGAAACAGTAATGATAATGTTGTTTGTTGTCCAGACCGAATTCTAATTATGGAGCTCAGACTTAAGAGATGTGCACAGAACAGGATTCGTGCGCTCGGATGTGTGCGCCAGCACATGTGAACCCTTTTTCCCCTAATACGACAAGATGGCAATCCGACCCGAGCAGAGAAAGATCAGGCGTAGTACCAAGGTAATAATTACTGTTTTCGAGGAAAATGCAATATTTTATTTAATTTTTTTTTATTTAAAAACTTTATTGCGTCCCTTAAAAAAAAAAAGGATACAATGGGCGGACATAATGCCTCAAGGCATTCTCTACCAGTCAACCCATGAAGTGGTGAGAGTTTGTCGTAGGCGTAGCAATAAAAAAAAAAATTGCATCTTTAGTAAGTATTATCTAGTGGTGATTAACTTCACCACATATCGGGTATCGTACTTTTTAGTGCAATTCTATTCTGAAAGACGGGATATATATATATATATATATATATATATATATATATATATATATATATATTGTTAATAGGTTATTGTGTTTGGCTGCAGGCTTTGAAAGCATATCACGCGCCTGTCGTTGAAAATGCTATGCGCGGCTCCCAACCTGAAGTATTATTTTTTGGAATATCAACAAAAATATAATCGAATTATGATTGTAATAGTGTTTTGAAGGGCACAAGGAAGGGTGGTAAAATGTTTATTTCGTGCATAGTGAAACAATGAAAGGCTACTAAGGATGAGAAATGTATACGACGAGGAAAAACAATATCATGAACGAAAATGTATCGAGTGCGGTCGAATCGATGCCGCGCGATCGCTTTAAAATTAACAACCAAATATAGTGGAATAAAAAATCGAAAATTTTTAGGGTGAATTCACATGTCTATGCCTAAAAGCACCAAACTAAACAAAAACAAATCCATATACAAAAACTCAAAGAGTATATATTTTTTTATAAGATAAGGGTGACAAACGAGCACACACTCCACCTGATGGTTATAGGTTGCTGTGGTCCATAGACATCTACATCACTCCTCGATTACGAAGCAATATGTAATATGCGTTATCATTCGTGAGGACTAAGATGGAATGCCTTTTTTCCAGTAAAAAGGGTCTCCGGTTCTCTACACTCACCATTCAAAATACAGCAGCGTTAAGCTACTATTTCACGCTGGTATTCTGTGAGAGCGTGGTCCGTCCCCGGCCGAGCCGAACCATTAGTGCTACAACTATACCAGTAATATAGCTGCAGTAGGGCTTTACCACGTAAAATAATCCTTCATAAAATTAATCCTTGCACAGTGTCTTTTTCCTAGTAATAATCACTAGTCCTTTGATCTTTCCACCGATCTAAAAGAAATTGGATCTTCTTGTCGGTCAGATAATTCTTTCCATTGACCACAAAACAATCCTTTAATCACAAAACCCAACCAGTCGAAATTTTGTAAGCATGAGTCTGATATACCAAGACGTAACTAAAAATGGTTTACAAATAATAGAACATACCGTATAAATATGCTGCACAAAAAAAAATACGATTCTTACCATAACATTCAATCGAAGCGAATCCAAACGCAACACAACTAACGTAAGTTCTTGTATCATAAAATCCTATCCATTCCGTTACGCAACATAGCAACGTAACTATCAACGTATTAGACATTCACTGCATATTTGTCCAACAGATAACTCTGCCAGTTGTGAAAACGAGACGAAGTGAATAGCTACCGGACTTGGCTACGTTTATCGTTAGCTGTTTAGTTGTTCGGTTACCAACCTAAATGCAAACGCAAAAATTTTAAGCTATTACATATTTTAAATTAAACTTTATTGTAACAATGTAAAGTCTAATGACAAGTGTTTACAAAAAACTTGACTTTACGAGGTGTATTTTGCATAAATAATAGCGCGTGCTTAAAAATTAAATATGTTTTTCTTTTTATACGATAGAGTGACAAACGAGCACACAGTCCACCTGATTGTATCTGGTTGCTGTGGCGCATAGACATCTACATCTATCCTCGTTTGCGAATCAAAATACAGATGAGTTGTCACCCGTGAGGACTAAGGTAAAAAGGACGAGAAGGGAATACCTCTTTTCCAGTAAAAAGGGTGCACCAACCATACGAAACACAGCAGTGCTAGGCTGGTATTTTGTGAGAGCGTGGTCCTTCCCCGGTTGAGCTGACCCATTCGTGCTACAACTATACTACTAATATAGCTGCAGCATGGCTTTACCATGTACAGAGTCAGTCTGTCTGTCAGAGGGCTGTATCTAACGATTCGTAATAGATATACAGTTGAAATTTTCACAGAATGTGTATTTAAAATTGTAGAGATTATAATATAAATATATAAAATAATATAATAAATATATAAATAAATAAAGATTACATTATTTGAATATTTTTACCGATTATTTAAATAATTTTGCCAATTATTCGCATATCAATTAATTATGATCATTCAAACACTACGGTAAGAAACATAGCGACATATCATTGAAACAACGCTAGGCAAACTAGTTGATTCTGCTTAAATTTTTTAACATTTAAATTTTGCCTTTTTTGATAGATTCGAACTTAAATTAGTGCTAGAGAACTATACATGTTGTAATAAAATATATACTATGTCATAATTATTAGGATTTATGTAAAAGGTTATTTTAAATATTGCGAGTACGCTTGTACAAAGTTATTGCGGAATGATTATTGTGAAACGTCAAAAAATATTTCTTAGACTTGGTCGGGTATAGTCGTATAGTCTCAGACTATTAGTCTGTAACAAGGAACATACTACTCTCTCCTAGAAGTTTTGGCGGGAACTTGATCGGCGGCGGTTTGCTGCTCCTGTTTTATAGTTTAAATAATAGTTTGAAGTGGATTTTGATATGTAAAAGTGGCGCGATGTTATGTATTAACTGTCTACGCATGTGAACTATAAGTGGAAACGGTGAAACAAGTGCTCTGATGGTGATGGATTCCAGATGCCATTCCAGGCGCTTTTAGATACCATCACTAACTGTCAGCTGTCTGCTGGCTCAAGTTGCCGTCAAAATCTCCCAAGGGCTGCACAATGTGACGCATCAACATATTGTGAAGTAGTGAACTATGAAGGATAATTATACATTTGGTGAAATTATAATAAACCGAATAAAAATACTCAAGACTTGGCCTAAAGGTCTAGATACAAGGCCTTAAACTCCATAAAAGAAATACTCTCTCCTAAACTGAATATTCCAGTGCATTTGCTGCGATGAAATAAAAAAAAATAGAAAAAGATAAACAAAGATAAACGTCAATATACGTCAATGTCAGCTCAGCTTAGTCCGCAGTCGGTAAAAAGGTAAAAAGAAACTAACAAACTAGGAAAAAAAAAGAATTGTACTTTTTATTTTAATTTATTAAGAGGTAAGGAAAATATTTAAATAATAGTATAATGATAGCATGAAACATTTATATTACATTTGCAGAATGATTTTATTAATGTCTAGTAACCCTTAATTTTCTATAAACCAAAGTTATTTGAGTATATCATAAAAGTATAGAATACTATCCATTAATGTACATTATAAATAACAGATTTTAATATTAGTATGACCTCTAAATAAGTATCAAACTATGTTTCAGAATCATGACAAAGTTACTGGAATGGATATCCGTAATATCTGCTGTATTTGCAGTGTGGTATTCTTTGATCGGGGGTTATGTGAAGCATCCAATGATTGAACAGAACATGAATCTTATTATAGTGTCTCCTATTATATTTATTATACTCTTCGGTTTGTATGCAGTGACTGTTGTACTTTATAGAGTGTTTACCTTCAACAACTGTGAAGATGCAGCCAAGGAACTCCAAGCTGAGATTCTTGAGGCAAAAAAGGACTTGCATGATAGGGGTCTGAGATGGTAAAATGTGGACTGGCATTCCAATAACTTTATAAGTTTAATTCCAATTTTACTTAAGTAATATTTATTTAATGTGTTTTAATAAATCATTTTCTGATAAATAACTCTCATTACTTAATCTTCTTTTAACTCATTAGTATTGTAGTACTGATTATCCTATTAGATTTGTTTGCAACTTTACCAGGTTCTTACGTACCTTAAGCTTGCATTGATAGAATCTGCCAAATATAATTATTTATTTTATTATATTGTAGTGTGAGGAAGTAAACTGGTAACTAATATACTACACCTTTATATTACAAGTTTTGATGAACTCATAATATTAACCCTTTCGCTGTCCCGTGCACTACATATAGGTCATTGCTATTGTCTTACTATTGTGTCTGAAAACCGGACAGTGAAAGTGTTAAAGGCCTTCATAAAACTGTAGCTCATATCCAATTTTGACGGCTCCGTGGCTTAGCAATGAGTTGTTGCGTTGGGGGCCGCGGGTACGAATCCCGTAAGGAACAAGTATTTGTATGGCCTACAAATAATTGTTCCGGGTGTGGATGTTTGTCCTCGTGCAATTTATGTTTGTAAACTGCCTCCGCGATACAGGAGAAAATACTAGTGTGGGGGTAATGTTTTTAAAAAAAAATTCTCGTATATATATTTTTCCCCCTTGTCCTTTTCAATTTCATGTAGGGTTCATATGTTGGACGTTCTGAGGTGTTTTTTAAATCTTTATTTTCAAAAGAAGTTTTGTCACACAGTGATTATATTACCTTCCTAAATTAATATTCCAAAATGTAAGAGAGAAAAAGAAAGCAACTATTTACAACACAAATACTGAAAAAAAGCTTTATAAATTTTTTTATAGAATGTAAAAGCGGACTTCAAAAAGCTAAAAAGATTAAACAATTTTACATTCTGAAGTTGGAGCTAAAACAGTTTATGGAAGTATTAAAGCCCGAAACTTCAGGATATGTAATTATTTTATATTTTCTGTTCTTTGAAGTTGCTTTATACTTTTTATTAAGTTATTTTTAGAATTCCGTATCTTAAGGGTAACCAACGGGACCCTATTACTAAGCCTTCGCTGACCATTCTATTTATTGAACTATAAACTTTGCTTTCCTCCTGTATATTCGACAGTATTTTGTTATTAATCTCAGATGCCTGGTCATTGCGAGGAGTTAAAATGGATCTTTCGCATAGCTAAAAATTGTTTTATTTAATATAATTGTTACGTCACCGTAAACCGACGATATAAGATGTGAATACAAATAAGAGCTTTTTAGGCAAACCCTAACCTCATCAGCTCGGGTTCCCCGTGGTATTACCGGTAAGGTTTGTCGGAAATCACCACAAAATAAAACCGTGATACCGCCCATTGGTCGATCATTTTGTCTTATATCCCTTAAAGTTCTGTCTACCGCTTCTACTCCTTTTCGGTGAGCCATCGTACATTCATCCCATATGATTAAATTAAACTCACGTAATACCTTAGCTTTGTCGCTATTTCTTGAAATTCCTTGGTTGGACTTGCGTGCGATCTAAATTAATTGGTATTTTAAACATAGTGAGAGCAGTTTTACCTCCTGGTAGTAATGTTGCAGCTATACCTGATGAAGCCACGGCAAGAGCAATTTTACGCTGATTTCGAACATAAGCTAATATTAATTTAGTCAAAAAGGTTTTCCCAGTTCCTCCAGATGCATCTAAAAACCATATTGTTCCCAAATTATTTTGAACACTCTCGCACACGCGATCATAGACTGAATGTTGTTCTGCAGTCATCATTGGGACACCGTCTAATATTGCCAGCAGTTCCATTGAGTTGTAACCAATCTCTGCAGAATATTCCCCATTGGTAACCTCTCTGACTGAGGTTGGTGTTGGCAAACCATATTCACAGAGTGATTTACCGCCTACTGCTGTTAAGTCTTCCTGAAGAGCTAATAAGCACAGATTTATGGCAAGATCACGGAAATTATCATTAGTTACGCCTTCATCATTGTGAGATATATTCCGAAGAAAGTCTTCTGCAAATTTTTCATTATATTTTTCCCATAATTGTACAGCATCTGACAAATTGCAAAATGTGAGTAATGTTACAAAGAAATGGCGTAACCGTCGGGATTATCGCTAACACAGGATTCTGCTAAAGCGTCATCCCAATGCTGATCATTTTCAAGCAAACGACACGCTTGGCAAGCTGCATGATAAGTTGGATAAACAACATCGTCTACTTTTCTCAAATCTATAAATGATGTTGGTCCTCGCACTGTATGTAATAATATTCGCAAATAGAAACACTCAGCGTTGTTAGGATGAACGGTATACACTCTACCAAGAACATGTGCTTTGAAAATACCTGACTCGCCATCTAGAGACCTGCCACGGCGTCTACGATTAAAGACACCTCGTTGCTTATCGTAGGTATAATACGATGGAACTTCCTCATACAAAAGAGATTTTGCAAAATCATCAGTTTGGCAAAGTCGAAAGAATGCTAATAAAGTTGTTTGTCTAGGGTTCTCTAATCGTTCTGTAACATTTTCGGCGTTGAAATATATACGTTGACCGCCTTCAAGATGAACATCCAGATGAGTCACAGATGGATATCTTTCGTGAATGTTGAAACTTAAGATCCGCCACACAGCTTCTGAAGAGCTGATATATCTGCCTGACTGAAATCTAGTATTTTCATCATGTTCATTTCTCAACGCAAATGTAGCTTGGTCACTGCCCTTGTTAATATACTTACAAATATATTTTATTGACTCTACACTATTACACATTTCAACATTTATGTGAGCTTATAATGCTCTAGACATCGCAGGCGAATACGGAACGACCCACCTATTATCTAAAGTAACCTGTTGTCCAGACACTTGCTTTTCAACAGTAAAACCACCATTGTCTCTTGCACGGCGACGACATAATGGGTATCCATCATGTCCTGTTACAGTTTCATCCACTAATGCTTTTGGATATCTTTTAGTGCAACGACCGTCTTGCATGCAAGGAGCATTCTCGTTAAATGCGCCACATGGACCTTGTATCATATGAGTTTTAACAATGTCATATAACACGGGATCTGCAATCGGATCTGGAATTTCTGCACTGATTGAACTGTCTACATCATTATGTCGAACCTTATCTTTTAACCAAAGCAGGATATGTGCGTGAGGTAAGCCGCGTTTTTGCCACTCAACACTATACATATAACACAATACATCTCCAAAAATGTTATCTTTGGTAAGTAGATCTATCATTGATTTTAATTTTAAATGAAAAACTCTTGCGATAATATCATGGCGGTCATGCGGTGCTTGACCCTCAATAAGCTCCCGAGTGATTTTATCCCACTTGGGATTGGTAGTTACAGTAATAAATAAGTCGGGACGTCCATATTTTCTTACGTAACAAAAAGCATCTTGAGTACGTTCGTGCATGTAGCGTGGACCACCAGTAAAAGAAGAGGGTAAAATAACTAAACGGCCCATATTCACCGTATCATTATCTTGCTGCATGGCGTCGCGAAGGTGCACGTATTCTTCAGCACACAGCTGCCTTTGATTAGATCGTATATTAACTAATCTTTCGGTTTCAATTTTTGCGTACATGTCAACAATAAACTGATTGAATAAGCCACGAAAACGTTGAAAGTATACAAATCTATTCCGTCTTACTTGCAAGTGGTAACAATAAAATTGAAGGCATGACATCTTTTTATTATAATTAGGTGCGCCTGTACGCGGATCAGTTTGGTATAAAGCGAAATTATAACCATCTTCCCCTCGAGAGTATATCAAAGGATTATTGCAAACTGTCGTAAGCCCTGTGGGTTTCGTAAATACGTTGCAAACGATTGTCTCTGCAACGGATAACGATATCACGCCTACCACATTCCTGGTCGACCAATACTACAGCAACGTCATTCGTGGATGGAACGTTATAACGCCCAAGGTGTTCCTGAGTTGGACGCCTATCGGCATTTATAACAATTTTATAATTGTTATTACCATCTTGAGGAAGAGCTTCTAATGCCGATTTAAAACTGCATACATACGAATTAACCTGATGCAACATGTTCTGAAGTTGTGAAATAAGTTCAGTATTTAAATTCGGGAAACATTGATTTCTTATATTCGACTGTTCGTTGTAGTCGGATACAAAATATATTTGAAGAAACTTAGGTTGGTCTTCAGGAAAAAGGGATCCTATCAAATGGTAAACCTGATCTTGTATCTTAAAAGTAGGCATGAAAGGACCTTTTGAGATTTGTTGAGCACCAAAGGATGTCATTTGAAACGCACTATTATAAGTGCGAATATTGTCTAAGAACTGTTTAGATTGCACATGTTCCCCTAAAAGTAGTGACTTCAAAGGTTCCGGTGGATCTTCGAACGAAGGCAAATTTATTTTACCTCTAGAACAACAGAAACCAGCCGACTCCTTACTCCACTTTGAAGCATTACAAAAAGAACATACTACATTCATATCGCCTATTACAGAAGATGATCTGTAATCAATTGTGAGGTTATAAGCAAACCCACTTTTATATTTGTCGGACCACGCCACCGAATTTGTAGATTGATCTTCTATGTGTACATATAAGTCATTAAGACTATGTCGAAATCTATCTGCAGTAAGACAGGCCTCTCGCTGTTCGTCCGTTTCAAGAGACCGAATATTTTTAATTCTTAATCTTTCATTAGACAAACTTATTAATCGTTCTTATCTCAAAGAATTGTAATATTCGCGTCCCGACTCTAGTCGTTGTTCATGATCATGTTCATCTTCAAGAGATCGAATAATATTATGGTGCATCCCATCATTTGTCAAACGGTCTTCATATTGAGTAAAAGTTTCAGATTCTCGAGATAAAGAGTACCTTTAACCGACGAGCGTGTATGCGTAGGTATATGGATGTGGAGGAAGCGAGAGAGGTGTGTCAGGATCGTGCCAAATGGAATTCCATAGTCTCTGCCTACCCCTCTGGGTGACAGGCGTGAGTGTTTATTTATTCTCGAGATAAAATATGCCCTTCGCGATCAGCTGTGAGACGTAATTCCATCTCAGTGTAGGTTTCGGACTCGCGAGATAATGTATGTCGTTCGCGGTCAGCTGTGAGACGTAATTCCCTCTCAGTGTAGGTTTCGGACTCACGGGATAGTACATGCTGTTCGCGATCAGCTGTGAGACGTAATTCCCTCTCAGTGAAGGTTTCGGACTCACGGAATATTACATGCCGTTCGCCATCAGCTGTGAGACGTAATTCCCTCTCAGTGTAGGTTTCGGACTCGCGAGATAATGTATGCCGTTCGCGGTCAGCTGTGAGACGTAATTTCTTCTCAGTGTAGGTTTCGGACTCGCGAGATAATGTATGCCGTTCGCGGTCAGCTGTGAGACGTAATTCCCTCTCAGTGTAGGTTTCAGACTCGCGAGATAATGTATGTCGTTCGCGGTCAGCTGTGAGACGTAATTCCCTCTCAGTGAAGGTTTCGGACTCACGGAATAGTACATGCCGTTCGCCATCAGCTGTGAGACGTAATTCCCTCTCAGTGTAGGTTTCGGACTCGCGAGATAATGTATGCCGTTCGCGGTCAGCTGTGAGACGTAATTCCCTCTCAGTGTAGGTTTCGGACTCGCGAGATAATGTATGCCGTTCGCGGTCAGCTGTGCGCCGCAATTCTCGTTGTGAAGCAGTTTCAGCTTCTCGGGATAACACATGTAGTTCTCGGTCAATGGGAAGCCTTAGCTCTCGTTGAGAAGAACTTTGAGACGCCCGTGATGTAGCTCGTCTCGCTCTGTCAGCTGCTAATCGCATCTCTCTTTCTGGAGAGCTTTCATTGGCTCGAGAAGTTGAGGCACTAACTCTCATAGAGTTTAACCGATGTGCTCTTTCCTCTGCCGATTTTTGAGAACGCACATTTCTCATTCTCTTAGCTTCTCTCGAATTTCGAGATAAAGATAATCGTTTTTTAGGTGGCTTTGTGTATTTTATTTTTAATCGACGGCATTCAGTTACCTAACAAAATAATCTACGTTAGAGGTCCTAACTATAGCTTGTAGTGTTATGCTACTTACATATCATTTTACACTGTTTTTCCATTCTGTTTTTGATTTTCTGCATTTATATTTTGCATCACCTTTATTTCCATAGGATCCTGTAACGTTTTTACACAATAACAAATCATTTTTACTTCGTATTTTCACGCTATCAGCACTTTCTAAATCGCTGTCAATGGAGTCTTACCTTTTTCGATCTTTTATTTAGTTCTCCATAACTCTGCAATTTCGGGTTTCGTGCGCGCTGTTGCGCTATTTTTTTTCCTATATAAATAATATCTCATTTCTTACGTAAAACTTGCCAATTCTTAATAACAAGCCTAAAACCAAAAATTTACATATTTGACAATTGTTATTTATTTGGTTGTCATGGCAATTTTTATTAAAATTCGTTACCGGTCTGATGTTTTATCTCGATATTTCCACATAAATACTCTTTTGCTTTGAGTCATTTTCAAAAAAATTCCTTTTAATTTAAATAATTTCCCGTTCTCTCTAAAAAGGTATAAAAGCCGAACCATCGGTGAATACAGGGAGTCTCGCTTCAGTTTTCAAACGAGAAGCATCTAATAAAGGCCTTATCCCGGGGCCGCACTGCCCCGGGATCCTGCAAGCCTCCATCTACATCTGAAGTCGTCGGCGTAGTCTACTTCAAGCACGGGGCCGCACTGCTCCGGGATCCTGCAAGCCTCTAACTACATCTGAAGTCGTCGGCGTAGTCTACTTCAAGCGCGGGGCCGCACTACTCCGGGATCCTACAAGCCTATACTTTCATCTGGAGTCGTCGCCTGCGCCTCCACCTGCTAGTGCCCGTGCTACCTTTGGGCGCTGCGACTGCTTGCTCCAGGCGCTGAGTGCACCTACTCCAGGCGCTACGTGTGCCGGCTCCGGACGCTGCGTGTGCCTAGACCAGGCGCTGCGTGCCATCACCGCCAAGAAACTACAAGCTCAGCGTGTGCCTACTCCTACTCCAAGCGCAGCGTGTGTCACTTCGACCTTTAGGCTCCACTACAATATTCTCCTATCTTTATTTTTTTTATCTAATTGTAATTTCACGTCATCCATCACCATCATCATATTTCATTTTTTTATATAAAATTGTAAATACCTTTTTAAAAATTTAAATATATTATTTTCTTGTTCTACTTTTGTTGTTTTGTTGTTCTTAGGTTAGGTTTTTTTTTTTAATTGTCGCTTCACGACAAGCTACCATACACTTAAAAAAATCTAAATGCCCACTTAAATAATAAAACGGATCTTAAATAAATCCTTAAATCCAAAATTAAATTCTTAAAAATATATAAGTAGGTACCTAAACTACGTCTAATAGAATGAAATAACCTATTTGATACCTAGGTACATATTTAAAACTACAGCTATAAAAAAAAAGTTTAATTTATAATTAGGATAATACTAAGAAATATTTAAACACTACCAAATAACTAATACCTATTTTATAAAATAACGACTAGAGAAATCTAAAAATTAATTATTAAACGTAAGAGTAGACTAAAAGTCGCGCTGATAAGCACGGCTTGTTAAAATCAATTATTGTCTGTCAATAAGGTCGAACACACTGAACGTCTATTTGCATCAACAGCCAAATATTGTATGAACCTCGCACTTTTTTTTTTTGCGCCCGAAGCAATTGGAAAAGGGCTACCCTCTATGTGGGAGGCGGAAAATGCATTACGCATACCACGACAGCCGGTCTATCGTGGTTATGAGGGACTCACTGCCTACCGGGGAACCTAAGTGATACCCTCTAAAAACCGCCTTTGGGGACTGGCAACCAGCTGTTTAAAGCTTCTTATGCCGTATCGGAAGCGACCCTCTTTTGGGAAAAGAGGGCGCTGGAAGCTCGCACTCGGACCCCCGCCGGTATAAAAAATACCTACCGCCGCGAGCCGCGTCGAGCGCGGCGACCGTTACACAAAAATTATCCTTATAGCATGATTCAGTATTCACGCGCGATGGCTTATTAGCGTATTTCAAGTATAACTTTGGTGTTTCTATACCGATTTCTATGATTCTTTTTTATTCAATAGATAATAATGTTAACTTTTTATAATTAGGGATGAGTGAGAGTGTTATAAACGTAAGAGTAGACAAATATAATCAGAAAGCTCCGAACTGCTAAGCTATCGGGAGTTACACGTGTTATTGTGAGTCAACCATAAAAGATAGACATATGCTTTCGTGGGATATTTTTTATATAATTTTAAGGAGAACATTTCCGTTATACATGATTTCTGTGTAGCTTTAACCATTAAGGCTGCACACGCGACGGAAGCTTAAAAATGGAGTAATTTCTCCCGTTTCCCCAACATTTACCTTCACTGCTCTGCTCCTATTGATCGTAGCGTGATGAAAAGTATACTATAACCTGCCCAGGAGTATGAAAAATGATTGTACCAAGTTTCGTTAAAATCCGTCAATATATTTATTATTTACTACACACTAATAGTTACATTACCTAGGCTATATCAATTAATTGTGTGAATGCTTTAACAGTGGTAGAGCCACGCGCAGCTTTTGCTGTCGCACGGATGGGCCGGCTCAAACCGGGGTGGTACCACGACCTCACAGAAAACCAGCCACGACCTCACAGAAAACCAGCGTGAAGTAGAGGTTTACCTCTGCGTTTCGCTTGGTGAGTGCAGGTGGCCGGAGGCCCTCTTTACTGGAAATGAGGCATTCCATCTTGGTCCTCACGGGTGACAATGCATCTACATTTTGATTTGTAATAGAGAATTGATGTAGATGTCTATGGGCCGCAGCAACCACTTACCATCAGGTGGACTGTGTGCTCGTTTGTCACCCTTATCCTATAAAAAAAATGCTTTTTGGGAATATTTTACCTCTTCTTTTTGTATCTACTCTTTTTTACGACTACCTACGCTGTCTGTCCGTCATTTTCACAGAATGTGTATTTCTGTTGCTGCTATAACAACAAATAATAAAAGTAACAATAAATTAAATATTAAACTGGGCTTCCTTACTAGAAACGTGGTTTTACCTACATAATATTAAATCTTGTACAATCTTGGCTTAATTAAAAATATCCAACACTGCGAACCAGCTCTTCAAGCGTGGTGGTGACTATAGCATATCCGTATACTGTAGGAGGCACACGTACAGAAAGACTTAGAGGTTAATGGATGGATACCTAGTATTTAAGATGTTTATAGTGTCATCTATCAAACATCGTATGCACTTCCTTTCACTACAGGAAAGTGTGACGTCATTTACTGGTAATCCCCATACAATTACTATAAAATGTTTAAACAGCATATTAAGCTGAAGTGATAATGTGCCGGCCATATAGCTCGAAGAACCGCAAACTGATGGCGAAGAAAGTTTCTCGAGTGGCAGCCTCCTACCGATAGACGAAGTGTAGGACTAGATGGAGTGAAGACCTGGTAAGACATGGAGGAAGTCGATGGAGGCTCATTACCGTGCTTTGTGGCATTCCTTGGGGGCTAGTACATATATGTATTTTTTATAGGATAGGGTGACAAACGAGCATACAGTCCATCTGATGGTAAGTGGTTGCTGTGGCCCATAGACATCTACATATATCTTCGATTACGAATCAAAATGCGGATGCGTTGTCACCCGTGATGAATGATGAATACGAAGATGGAATGCCTGTTTTCCAGTAAAAAGGGTCTCCGGTTCTCTACACTCACCATAGGAAACACAGCAGTGCCAAACTGCCATTTTACGCTGGTATTCTGTGAGAGCGTGGTCTTTCCCCGGTCGAGCCGACCTATTCGTGCTACAACATTACTACTAACATAGCTGCAGCATGGCTCTACCACTATCTATCTACGCGTTAATTAGAAAACCGAAACAAAACTAGGATGTCGTGTTTAAATGCACGTTTGTGGATTTTTAACGCTCGGAAAAGGTCTTTGAGAGTTAGTAAGTAAAATTTTATCGCTTACTACTTTCAAAACAGGCATTTTGCACAATAATGGGCATTTTTAATTAAGGTATTTCGAAAAAGGACTGTTTTTTTAACTTCCCTCCCTTAGGAAGCTATTTTGACTATTCCTACGAGGATGTCCCTTCGCAAGTGTGTATGTGTGTGCGTGCGTGCGTGCGTGTGTGCGGGTGTGTGTGTATGTAAACTCCTTATAACTTTTGAACGGCTTGACCGATCGAAATGTGGTTCATGGCATTTGAAAGAGTTTTATTGTATCTGAATATAATTTGAATTTGAATCAATTCGGCTCGGTAGCTATTGAGAAGTCTCAAAAATTATATTTTCAAAAAACTAATGTATCGATCGATTTCAAAATCTAATCAGCTCTTAACCTTAAAAAACATCAATTGTCGCAAACCGCATCAAAATCGGTCCATTCGTTCAAATGAAATGCCGTGTAGTGGCGGTTAAGAATATCCACTACCCTATATCTTCCCGTGGGTGTCGTAAAAGGCGACACAGGAAAACAGGCAGGAGATGGGCAGCAGCATCTTCCTGATAACAACAAACTTACAATAAAAGAACTTCGGTTGCCAATCCGCTCGCCAAGCGTGGCAACTATGACAAATACCCCCCTATGACGAGAGTTACAAAGAAACGGCCCCCAGTCCCCGGCGGCCCCGCTATTCCTGGCTATGGTGGCGACCATGGTAACGGCGGGGCAAGGGGTGCTAAGAATGTCCGGTGGAGGTATTCGGTTGCCACCTAAGACGACTCGACCTGGCAACATACAACTCACGCACCCTAAGGACTGACAAGAAGATCGTGGAGCTGGAAAAGAGATAGACGAGTTACGCTGGCATATTATAGGATTATCCGAAGTCCGAAGAGAGGGGGAGGACACGGTAATCCTCGAATCCGGCAACTTGCTCTATCACCATCTGTCCCAAGGAGGTGTCGGATTTATCGTCCACAAGTCTCTCGTTAACAACGTTGTAAAGATTGAGAGTGTGTCGACGAGGGTTGCGTACCTTATACTCAGAATCACCAAACGGTATTTGCTGAAGGTCATACAGGTTTACGAACCAACCTTGACACACGCCAATGAGGAGGTGGAGGAAATGTATGAGGATATCTCTAGAGCTATGCATTCCTCTAAAACCCAATATACGGTGTTAATGGGAGACTTCAATGCAAAACTAGTCACAAGAGAGAATGGTGAGCTGAAAGTGGGGAAATTTGGAATAGGGCAACGGAACCCAAGGGGCCAGCAGCTGGCCGACTTCATGGAGAAAGAGGGACTCTTTATGATGAAATCTTTCTTCCAGAAGCGGCCCCACAGGAAGTGGACCTGGTCGAGCCGCGACGGTTCGACAAAAAATGAGATTAACTTCATTATGACATCCAGACGACTACTGTTCAGTGATGTCTCAGTGATCGCGAGGGTGAAAACTGGTAGCGATCACCGAATGGTTAGAAGCACACTGAACCTAAACGTTAAGTTGAAGAGGTCTCGTCTAATGAAGTCAACGCTCCGTCCCCCTCGTGCTCTGTTCCAAAGTCCCGAAACCTTTCAGCTCGAGTTACAAAACCGTTTTCAGTGCCTAGAAGACTGCAACGAAGTGGACGATATGAATGACAAGCTCGTGGAAACTGTCCATGCGGTAGGAGCTAAGTTCTGCAAGACCCGCCGCAGAAAAACACAAAACTCTCCGATCACACTTAATCTCATGGCTGTTAGACGGGAGATTAAGTTACACTCTTCAACAGTTTTGACAGCATATAGGCAACTGAACAGACAGATCTCCAAATGCATGTACTTCAATACAACTTGTATTGAAGAAGCGATCGAGCGGAACCAAGGCTCCAAAGTCTTTGCCAGAGATCTGTCTGCCAGAAAGAGCCAACTGTCAAAGCCGAAGACCGAATGTGGCAGCATCGTTTCCGGGGCACCTGAGATTTTGAGTTAGATTGAGAGGTTCTATGGGCAGCTGTACACGTCATCGTTGGAGCCACACGCAAGTGTGAGTAATGATCCAAGAGCGAGTCTTATCCGACACTAATCCGATGATATCCCGGACGTCAGTCTGAGCGAGATTCGGATGACTCTCCAGTACCTTAAAAACGGCAAGGCCCCAGGCGAGGATGGAATTGCAGCGGAGCTTCTGAAAGCGTGTGGAAGACCGGTACTTGAAGTCCTTCAGAAGCTCTTTAATTCCGTCCTCCATGGTGGCGTTACACCGGAGGCGTGGAGCAGAAGTGCGGTGGTCTTGTTCTTCAAGAAAAGTGACAACGCTCTCTTGAAGAACTACAGACCGATTTCTCTTCCGACTCACGTCTACGTGCTGTTTTCGAGAGTCATTACGAATCGTCTCGCGCGCAGACTTGATGACTTCCAGCCTCCCGAACAAGCCGATTTCCGAAAGGGCTTTAGCACCATAGACTTACTCTTAAGAGCGTACTCCTTTTTAAAAGGTCGGCAACGCACCTGCAATTCCCTCCCTGATGTTGCAGTTGTTCATGGGCGGCGGTAGTCACTTACCATCAGGTGAGCCGCATGCTCGTTTGCCCCCTCTCCTATAAAAAAAAGACCACATACATACCCTTCGGAAAATTGTACAGAAGTCCGAGGAGTACAATTTGCCACTATGTCTGGCGTATATGGAATATGAGAAAGCCTTTAATTCCGTCGAAATTTGTGTGGTGCTGCAGCCCCTTCAGCGGTGCCAAGTTGACTATCGGTATATCGAAGTGCCGAAGTATTTGTACAGTAGAGCTACGATGGCTATCCGAGTACAAAACCAGAGTACAAAACCTATCTAATTGCAGATAGGTGTAAGACAGGGTGATGTTATATCCCCGAAACTTCACTGCTGCACTGGAAGACGTTTTCAAGCTTCTGGACTGGAAAGGATACGGTATTAACATTAATGGCGAGTAGAGCACTCACCTTCGATTTGCCGACGATATAGTCCTTATGGCAGAATCGCTGGAGGACCTAAGCACCATGCTCAATGACTTCAATAGTGTCTCCCAACGAATAGATCTTAGGATGAACATGGACAAAACAAAGATCATGTTTAATGTCCATTTCACACCTATGTCAGTAGTTGTTGGGAGCACTAAGCTCGAAGTTGTTGACGAGTATGTTTACCTGGGACAAATGGTCCGACTAGGTAAGTCCAACTTCGACCGAGAGGTCAGTTGACGGATTCAGCTCGGCTGGGCAGCGTTCGGGAAATTACGGCACATCTTCTCGTCAGACATACCTCAAAACCTTAAAACGAAATTGTACAACCAGTGCGTGTTGCCAGTGATGACTTACGGATCTGAGACGTGGTCCTTCACTGCTGGCCGTATGAGGAAGCTCAAGGTCGCTCAGCGAGCTAAGGTGAGGGCTATGCTAGGGGTTTCTCTGATAAACTTAGAAATTAGTATATCCGCAGTAGAACCAGAGTAACCGACATAGCCCAAAGGATTAGTAAGCTGAAGTGGCAGTGGGTCCGCCATATAGCTCAAAGAACCGACAACCGATGGAGAAGAAAGGTTCTTGAGTGGCAGCCTCGTACCGGTAGGCGAAATGTAGGGCGACCCCCTACGAGATGGAGTGACGACCTGGTAAGACATGCAGGAAGTTGATGGATGCAGGTGGCTCAGGACCGTGCTTTGTGGCATTCCTTGGGGGAGGCCTATGTTCAACAGTGGACTTATGAAAGGCTGTAATGAATGAATGAATGTTCAAAAGAAATCGTTGTCGAAAAATTTGATCTATTCTCTTCGAGCTCGAGCATTTGAAATTAGCGGGAAGTTGTAGAAATGGCCAGTATTGTGAACCGTATTTTTTAAATATACATATACCAATGACCATTTCAGTTAAGCTTAAATGGCTTGTTTTAGAACTAAGTAACGACATTACTCGAATGGTGGATTCGAAGCCACGAGCCCTTTCATTAGGCTATTGTCGCATGTGATTAAATATCTTTACTAATTAAGATACTGTTCTGAGTCGTGGCGGTTTAGGAGAATCCATCGACAACATTCCTTTCCGTGGCTGTTGGAGGCAACTACAGTAAATACTAGAAACATCTCACGGCTTCCGACAGATGGCAGTAATCTTGCTTACGCCTAAGTTCACACCAGACGACTCTTAGCTCTTACGTGGTAGAGCCACATTGCAGCTATATTATGGTTGTAGTTCCAATGAGTCGGCTCGATCGGAGAAGGACCACGCTCTCACAGAATATTTCGTATGGTGAGCGTAGAGAACCGGATACCCTTTTGATGGAAACGAGAAATTCCATTTTAGTGCTCAGGTGTGAGAATGCATCACCAGTTTGATTCTTAATTGAAGATAGATGTAGATGACTATTGGCCACAGCATCCACTTACTATCAGGTGGACTGTCTGATCGTTTGTCACCATTATTCTTCAAAAAAGACATAAAATAACCAGACCGGCGCGGCGTCAGGGACGAGCGTCACGAACGAGACGTCTGGCACTAAGATCGTCAGGTATTGTCCATACCAAGCAATAACTGATTTTTTTTGTACATCACTTGTCAATCTTTTGAAGTTTGAAGGTCGAGTTCTTATCCTATAATTAGAACAAAAACAAAGAAATAAAAGATTTGTTTTTTTGACACACTGAGGTAGTTTAAGGACACTTGTATTTTCTTTTACTTTTTTATGGTATCAAGGGGGCACGCACTAAATCATTGCTAGTGTCACGAGCGAGGGTAGAAAATAATAAGCATTGTAATAGATTTTTTTTTATAAGAAATGGGGCAAACGAGCATGCGGCTCACGTGATGGTAAGTAACTACCGCCGCCCATGAATAACCGCAACACCAGGGAGGGAATTGCAGATGCGTTGCCGGCTTTTTAAAAAGGCGTACGCTCTTTTCTTGAAGGTCCCTAAGTCGTATCGGTCCGGAAAAATCGCTGATGGTAATCGATTCCACAAGGAAGTCGTGCGAGGAAGAAAACATCTTCTAAATCGCACAGTGGTGGACCGCCAATCATCCAGATGGTGTGAATGGTATCAGGAGTTCTGCCGCGATGTGCGTTATGAAATAGATATTAAAGTAAAGGAAATAATATTTGGGACATGCAAAGGGATAATAGTGGGCAAAATGGTAGTTCGTCCCCAATCAGCACAGGATCCAGGCGACCAGTTAACTGCACTTCACTAGCACTTAATAATTCGGCTCGAGATGACAGCTGTGTTCATAGATACAATGTTTCGTACGTGCGACCGCGGTGTACAGTATGTCCTTCGTCTGCGTCCAAAGGTCATTATAGGTGGGGAATAGGATTGAAAGGGGGCAGGCTAGGCGAGGGGAAGAAGGATAGAGTCCGTATGCAAAATATTTCAAAAAGAGTTTTACGCTATTTTTTATATTTTATTTTCACATACGTTCGTAATAGTATGAAGTAGTGCTCTGGCTTAGGTCATTTCACGAGACTCAATTATTCTGTTTATTCTGTCCATCATAGTAATTATTTTTGTACAAGTGAATGTGATGTGCGAATACATCACGTATTGTATTTACTTCGCATTCCATGAATATTTGGGCTGATTTTTCAATTGTGAGATAAAAGTTATCCATCGAATACCTGACTAAATATAAAAGCGAAACATTTGAACTATTTTATACATACAACTGTTATTTTTAATTTGGTTAATTTTAAATTTATTTTGTACAATGAATAAATTTTATACGAGGATTGAAAAATCGTCTCTAACATGTGGTAGAGCCATGCTGCATCTATATTATGGTTGTACACGAATGGGTCGGCTCGACCGGGGAAGGACCACGCACTCACATAACCAGCGCAAAATAGCAGCTCAATCTTGGTATGGTGAGTGTAGAGAACCGGAGACCCTTTTTACTGGAAACGAGGCATTTCATCTTAGTCCTCACGGGTGACAACGCATCTGTATTGATTCTTAATTGCGGATAAATGTAGATGTCTATGGGCCACAGCATTCATTTACCATCAGGTTAAATAATGTTATAAATTGTGTGCTCGTTTGTCACCCTTATTATATAAGAAAAGCCTTAAAGTCGTTAACAATAAATATTCATATACTAGCTGGTACCCGACGTGTTGCTGCCGCCGGAGAAATACTTGTGGAAATATTGTTTTAAATTTGGAAATTATTGAAATATAATTATATATAACTTTCAGATAAATTAGTCGGTGCGGTACGCGCGCCACCTACTGTTAATTAATATTAGGCCTAGAGCCTTCGCGCAAGTGCAGGCAATAAGTTGTCAAAGTTTTGCCACATTCTGATGAACGGTATGGCACCGCATAAAATAGGAACAAACAAATGAGGAGCTGGCGAACAAAATGGTATAATTACATGAAAGATAAAACATAAAATTTACAGGAGGAGTAAAAACTGAATGACATACTTACAGTTAACTTTTGGCATAGTTTATTATTTACCCACATTCGTTCAGGAGTTCGTAACTTGAATTGACATATTATGTTAAATCCAGATAACTATCTCTAACACACGGGAAGATATTTAAATTTGAAAAATGTAATTATGCCGTTTTGTTTGCGACCGGTGCAATTATTATGTTTTGATTGCTACGAGGCTGTGATTTGGCCATTATGATTGCAAGCGATAATTTGTATGTGAGTTAGATGAGATCAGTCTAAACATAAGTCAGTTCGAAAATTTTATTCAGTACTGTTTAATAATACTAAACTTCTTAATCAACACTTTAATTCTTTATTCTTTATTGTACACACTAAAGTTGGTAACAATTATTAAATATTCAAATAAGATGTACAAAGGCGAGCTTAACCCTAATAAGAGTTCTCTTCCAGCAAACCTATTGGGAAAGAGAAATAGTTTTACATATAAAGCAAGTAGGTAGCAGCGTGCGTACTTAATAATTAACTTAAGACTACTTAATAGAAATTGGCTAAAGTTACAGTTAACAATTAACATATAAGTGTATAAAATATAAGTATAATTTATTTTCTTATTTCTATTGATTTACATACATATATACTAATAAAGATAATAAACATAAACATATATACACATACACACACATATATATATATATATATATATACATACATATATACATATACAATTATACATATAAATACATAACATATGTAAATATTTATAATTCTAAGTTGACAGATAATATTTCTTTACTCTGCTCCGAAATGTATCAAGGGAAGAGCTAGCACGAATGTCATGTGGAAGTGAGTTCCATAGCTTGACCGCCCTTACAGTAAAGGATCCACCACATCGGCTTGTGAAATGAGAAGGAGTTCTGAGAAGCAGCTGTTTAGTGGTCCGGCACTGAGTTTCACGAGGTACAAGATACTCAAAGCGCTCGCGGAGATATGGAGGTGCAAGAGGATTAAAGAGTAAAAAGTAAAGAAATGATAACACATGTAAGTCTCGACGTCTACGGATAGGAAGCCATTTTAATTGAGCCCTGTACTCTGAAACATGATCAAACTTACGAAGACCAAAAATAAAACGTATACACAAATTTTGAACACGTTCCAGTTTGTTCAACAGCTCCTCTGAAGCATCCAAAAAACTAACATCAGCGTAGTCAATGAGAGGAAGAAGAAGTGCTTGAGCTAAGGTTATCTTAGTTTTTAACGGTAAAAACATCTGGAGGCGCTTGAGAGATTGAAAAGAGTAGTTTACTTTTCTGCTAATCATATTAATGTGAGCAACCCAAGACAAATTATTATCAAAAATAACACCTAAGTTCTTAGTAGTCTCTGTATATGGAATTTGATTATTATCATACGTTACTGCAGGGATCTTCGAACGATCTAATAAATTAAGCATATATGAGCTGCCGATAATCATTACTTGGGATTTAGCAGGATTAACAAGAAGACCAAACGATTTCGCCCAACTGCTTATGCTACTTAAGTCAGCATTCAGCTTATTAATAGCCTCATCTATATCTTGGACTTTGAAATGACGGTATAATTGCAAATCGTCAGCATAGAGATGATAATGAGAGGAGAGAACAGTAGTGAGAGCATTGATAAAAATAGAGAAAAGAAGTGGGGAAAGAACACCACCCTGAGGAACACCCGCCGTAAGATCACACCACTCGGAGAAATCCTCCTCGTGGCGGACACACTGCGAGCGACCCCTAAGGTAAGAATTAAACCAAGAGATTACTGATGGTGAAATGTTTAAGGACGAAAGAATACCAAGGAGTATGTCATAATCAACGGAATTAAATGCACTGCTGAAATCCAATAATGTTAGAACAGTGAGAAGTTTTTTGTCCATGGCCCAGCGAATGTCATCAGACACTTTAATCAGAGCGCTGACTGTGCTATGGCCTGGACGGAAACCAGATTGAAAAGGACTCAGCAGGCTGTGAACAGTTAGGAAATGAGATAGTTGCCTCTGAACTATATTTTCTAGTACTTTAGATAAGATCGGAAGAATAGAAATAGGGCGGAATTGGGATAAAGATGTAGGATTAGAAGTTTTTGGAAGGGGAATGACGAATGCCTTTTTCCAGCAAGTTGGAAAGGAGCTCGTCTCAAGCGAAGAAGAGATAATGTGAGTGATAATAGGGACAAGTTCATTAATGATAGGTTTAATCATTTGCATACAAAGATTGTCATAGCCAATAGCTTTAGTGGAAATTGATAAAAGGCATTTTTTTATTTCACCATCAGTAACTTTACTGAAATTAAAAGGAGAACACAGCGGCTTAGGAATATTGGAGAGAAGATTAAGTGTCGCAGACTTAATAGAGTCATCAAGAGAAATCGGAGGCTCAGAAAAATGCCGGTTAAGTGCAGTCAAATCAAACGAGATATTAGAATCATTATATGATTTACCTATACCCAGAGTTCTAAGAAATTTCCACATCTGAGCAGAATGAGAATTTTCAACCTCATCATATATATGTCTCCTCTTAGCATCACGACACATCTTACTACAGCGATTACGAAGTTTTTTATATGTGAATAAATTTTCAGTAGTAGGGTGCTTCTTATAACGCCTCTTAGCTTTATCTCTTTTGGACATTACTGCTTTTATAGACTCTGAAAGCCAGGGGGCTGAAAAGTGTTTAACCCTGACTCGCTTAAGTGGTGCATGTGTATCGAAAAGTTTTAAAATGAGGTGATTAAAAGCATAAACCTTATCATTAACATTTTCGGAATTTAGGACAGGGGACCAGTCAATATTATTTACATCATCTCTTAAACGCTCCAGGTTAATTGATTTAAAGCTTCTTAGGAATAAGAATTTCGATTTGCGCCTAGGACGTTGAATTTTATAGGAGAGGAAGGTAAGATCGTGGTAAGAGAAAGACGCAGATAGTTGACCATGCGAAGCAACCCACTCAGCATCAGATACAAGAATAAGGTCTAAAAGAGAAGGGGTACTATTAGGCGAATGGTGAGTAGCAGAAAGAGGAAGAACATGTAAATTAAAAGATGACACCAGGGAGAGCAATTTTTTGCTACGAAAATCATTCCTTAACAGGCATGTGTTAAAGTCACCTAAAATAATAGTATTATCATAAAGCGGAGTAAGATTTACTAGTTTTTCTTCCAGAGAAGAAAAATAATTTATATTGCGAGAGGGGGGATAATAGACCCCAAGCAAAGTCCTAGAATGATTAATAGTAATTTCAATAAATAAATGTTCAGCAAAATTTGAGTATATATTGGGTGAATGATCAACTATTTTATAAGGAATGTCAGCTCTTAAATAGATTGCCACTCCACCATAACCTTTGCCGACCCTGTCATTGCGTATAAGTTGAAAACCAGGGAGACAATACTGTACCGACGGAAGTGCAGGCTTTAGAAAAGTTTCAGAAACAAGTATGGCATCAACATATTTAGAATCAAAGGTTGATAAAAGATCAGCGTAATGAGCATGAATGCTTTGAGTGTTAATATGGACTATATTAAGATTTTTACTATAATTACAGAATACGGCTACTAGTTGATCATGTAAATGAGTGGAATCATCGCTTAAGGCGCTTTTATAGGTCTTATCGGAAGAGCTAGAAGAAGAGCAAGAAAAGTAACTATCATCAAATTCCAAAATATCACACATGCTATTCAAAACTATAACAGAAACTAAGCTACAACAAAATCAATAAAGATTAAATATATACTTGTATAATGTATAATAAAATAAATATTATATAAGTATGGATATAATACCTACAAAATAAATAATAATATGTTATAAAATATTATGAAACAGTAATTAAATTAAAATTAAAATTAAATTGCCAACAATTATGCACTTAACTATACATTTCTTTCATACCTGCCAGCAGTGGCATCAGTAGAATTTTATAATTACATAACTTATTTAAGACTAATTAATATAATAAAAATATAGAAAAAGCACAGTCTTACCATTTTACACTTTAATCAACATTCTTTCTTAATATAACAATTTTTGCATTATATACTGAGCTCAATGTCAGGGGGTTTTCATGCTGGTCTACCTTTCCGGTGATCCTGTATGGAATACAGGTACGCGACCCCGGCTCCCCGAGCTACTGTTATTCTCATACCTTTCCTGCCGAGATAACAGTATCCTTACACCTATGCTCCTACCCCCAAACTTCTTTTTCCTTTTCCCAAAATGGTAGCTTCCTCTACCAACAATAGCATACCCAAAGAGGGTTGGTGTCAGGCAGGCGGCCGACTGTAAAACTTCTGCCAAATCCCATGCAGTAAATGAATAGTACGAGTTGTGGGATATATGACAGGGCTAGGGCGTACCCCGCAGGCGACGCGCAGGGGCAGCACCCGGCTCCTGTGGGAAGTGGGCAAGGGTTGTCGCACCTTACGCAGCGGGTGCGACGTAAGAGGCGAGCCCGGAGAGAGAAGAATGTCAGAGTGAGGTTTGCAAGCTGGAATATAGGTACGATGACTGGAAGAGGAAGAGAGTTAGCAGATGTTTTGAAACGACGAAGAGTGAATGTTGCCTGTTTGCAGGAAACAAAATGGAAGGGCAATAAAGCAAGAGAGATTGGGGAGGGATACAACTTTTATTATTGTGGAAGTGATGGAAAGCGAAATGGAGTAGGAGTTGTGTTAGATAGTGGAATGAAAGAACGAGTGACAGATGTGAAAAGAGTAAATGACAGAATGATAGTTGTTAAATTAATGATTGAAAACAAAGTAGTGAATGTTGTAAGTGTGTATGCTCCGCAAACAGGCTGTGAAGAGAGTGTGAAAGAGAAGTTTTGGGAGGAATTTGATTGTATGATGATGGGAATACCTGAGCGTGAGGATGTTTATATGGGAGGAGATTTTAATGGACATGTAGGGAGAGTGAATGACGGGTATGAAAGAGTACACGGTGGATGGGGGTACGGAATGCGGAACCGTGAGGGGGAAGTTCTTCTGCAAGCAGCATGTGCTTTCGACCTGGCTGTAGTAAACACGTGGTTCCAAAAACGAGATCAGCATCTTGTTACTTATAAAAGTGGCCACCACGCGACACAGATCGACTATCTTCTGATAAGACGGAACCAAATCAAGAGTGTAAAAAACTGCAAAGTGCTTCCAGGTGAAGACTTAGTATCCCAGCACCGAATTCTGCTGGCTGACATCTGCTTAACTGTTCGCCTCAACAAACATAAGGATCGTCCCCCACCCAAAATAAAGTGGCATTTGTTGCATAAGGAGGGGTATGCAAGTGAATTTAGAGAGCTAGTTGTAAACAAGATGATAGAGATGGGTGATATGGAAGGAATGAGTGTGAATGAGTGCTGGAAGGAAATGGCTGATTGTATCCGAAGTGTGGCAAGGAAGGTGTTAGGAGAAACAAAAGGGAAGCGTATGATAGATAAGGATGGGTGGTGGTGGAGTGAAAGTATTAGAGAAGTTTTGAGAGAAAAGCAAAATGCCTTTAAAGAATGGCAGAGCGAAGAATGAATCCATAAAAGAAAGTAAGAGAGGGGCGTATAAAGAATGTAAGAAGAGAGCGAAGAAGGAAGTTGCTATTTGTAGGGCAGAGGCGCAAGATAAATTATATCGGTCCCTTGAAAGCCCCGAAGGTCAAAAACGACTTTTTCAAATTGCAAGAGCGAGAGAAAGGAATGGAAGAGATGTTTCACATGTAAAATGTATAAAAGATGATTCTGGAAGGATTTTGACTGACGATGAAAGTATAAAGAAGCGATGGAAGGAGTATTTTGAGAAATTGATGAATGAGGAGAATGAATGGAATGGTATGCTTGAAAACCCACCAGTGAATATGGGCTTAGTGAGAGAAATTAGTGTGGAAGAAGTAAAAATGGCTGTTAGGAATATGAAGAATGGGAAGGCGGTCGGCCCAGATGGAATACCAGTAGAAGTGTGGAAGTTGCTGAGGGCGGATGGATGGAAGTGGTTGAGTTTATTTTTCGGTAAATTGTTGCAGGAAGAACAAATACCTGAGGAATGGTGCAGTAGTATACTGGTCCCCATTTTTAAAAACAAAGGAGACGTCCAAAACTGCAGCAGTTACCGGGGAATAAAACTCATGTCACATACGATGAAAGTCTGGGAAAGAATAATAGAGAGAAGAATGAGAGAAGAGTGTGAGATAACACAAAACCAGTTCGGATTCATGCCCGGTCGAGGTACGACAGATGCCATTTTCGCATTACGCCAATTGTGCGAAAAGTACAAGCGCGTGCATAAAGATCTGCACATGGTTTTTGTCGACCTTGAAAAGGCGTACGATCGGGTTCCCCGTGAGGTTTTGTGGTGGGCGTTAAAGATGAAAGGTTTGCCTGGGAAGTATGTGAGGTTAGTCCGTGCTATGTACAGAGCATCCCGTACATGTGTACGATCTGCCGCGGGAACTACGGGCAGTATCGATGTGGCGGTAGGGCTGCACCAAGGGTCGGCATTGAGCCCTTACCTCTTCCTACTGATTATGGACGCTTTGACGTCGGACCTGCAGGATGAGGCACCCTGGTGCATGCTCTTTGCCGATGACATCGTGCTTGTCGGGGAAGAAGGCATCGAGGTACAGAACAGACTGACGGGGTGGCAACGGAGGCTTGAAAGTGTTGGCTTGAAGATCAGCAGATCCAAAACCGAATATCTGTGCTGTGATTTCGGCGGTCTTTCCAGTCCTGTACCCATGTCGTTGGATGGCGCTATACTGCCTATCTGCTCAGATGTCAAGTACCTCGGTTCCCTCATTCAAGGCGACGGCGGAATAGATAGAGCTGTGCAGCATAGGATTAACGCAGGGTGGATGAAATGGCGACAGGTCACAGCCACAACGTGCGATCCCCGAATGCCAATAAGGCTGAAGGGGAAAATTTACAAATCGATCATCCGACCTGTCGTCATGTATGGAAGTGAATGCTGGGCCGTCAAGAAGAAGGATGAAAATAGACTGCATGCGAATGAAATGAGAATGTTACGATGGATGTGTGGTGTGACAAGGATGGATAAGATAAGGAATGAGTATATAAGAGGAAGCCTGAAAGTAGCGCCAGTGGTAGAAAAGGTGAGAGGAAGCAGATTGGCATAGTTTGGGCATGTGATGCGGAGGAATGAAAGTCATGTCACAAAACGAGTGTTGAATATGAATGTGGAGGGACACACGGGCAGAGGAAGACCGAATAAAAGATGGATCGATTGTGTGAAGAGTGATATGAGAATGAAAGGAGTAAGTATGGAAATGACGGCTGATAGAGAGGAATGGAACAAAAAGATTTACTGCGCCGACCCCAGATAATGGGAAATGGTTTAGAGAATGATGATGATGATACTGAGCTCAATGTATATTTCCTCGCAATCGCAACCTTCGTCGTGCCCATATACTTGACATTCTCTTTCAATATCTTCCCTTTTACCATCATTGTTTTCGTGTGGGCTCCCTAAAATTTCTTTATACCAAATTTATTCTTCATACTGTTCCCAGTTGTTTCCGATTTTTTTTTTTGCAATTACTCCATTATATCTTTTAACTTTCTGTCTTATCAGCTCATTTTAATTTCCACTTTTCGTAAAATGGTTTTATGTTATTTTCTATTCGTCAATAAAGTAGTAACATCTCCCTGTTCAAAATCGCCTTTGTAAAATTTTGAGGTTCTTATGCTACATGGGATGATCTTTGTCACTTTTGGTGCTGTCACAATTTGTTAGCCTTTTTTTTGTTCTATTTTCTGTTCAAGTCCTCGAATACAGTCTGTTTATATATTTTTAAACGCTTTAGCTCTCTTATCAATCTTCAATCAATCTTTTAACGTCGTACAGTACCCAGTTTGTCCCAACAACTAGGTTTCCAAATTTCCTGTATACGTCAAAGTATTTTTTTGCTTGGTGTTTGCGTATTTCTTTCTTCACTCTACCGAAAACTCGATCTGCAGGCAAATAGTTGTGTCTTGGATATTGTTGAGGTTGGTTACGGGAAGAGTGATGGTCACATTCTTTAGGGCTTGTGGAGGTTTGGTTTCGTAACCAGAACATTATTGTGAGAATAATGTGTTAATTTTTATTTTGACCTCCACAACCGTCTGCGAAAAGACGCAACTTCGTTATGTTCGTGAAGTCCAAAGAGTTCAAGTGAGTAATTAAAGCCGATCATACTTCCTTTGCACCTTTGCGTGCTTGCTTTATTGCAAACAGTATTACAAGTGCAAAAACAAAAAAAAATATGTGTCTATCCACTTTGATTGACATTTTACAAATTCGTATGAAAATTTATTCCATTTTGAACGAAAACGTGCTGGATTATTCAAAGCTGTTGAAACTTTATTGTAAATATGCCGTTATGATCGAAACCACGAACTTTGTATGCAATTTTAACAGAGTTTTAGACCGTTCTGTTTGCATCTGAGTTGATTCGTATTCAACGGGCCAAAATATCCGGTCCAAAAAAAGTATTTTGGCCAGAAGCGTAATTATACCGTTGTGTTCGCCAGCTCCTCAAATATTAATGTTTTTGTATTACATATAGTTTTTGACAGTATTTTCTGACAGTCGAGTTTTTATCCTGTAATTAGAAGAACCATTAAGGTTTTTGGATTTTAAACTCATTTAGGTTTCTTAAAATCCCTTTTATTTTTTGTGGTAAGAAAGCATTTCCGAAGTACAGCAAATAGGAAGTTGAAGTGGTGACTTTCTCTCTTTAAATTATAAATCGGACTCAGGGTGTTGAAACAACAAATGATGTGCAGAAAGCTGAAACAATGCGATGTAATGGGATATGCCTATGGAGAGGTAAAATCCATTCGAAGGACTCGATTCATACGATCGCTAAATAGAATTGGATAATGGAGACGTGAAAATGGCATGAAAGGGGACGTATAGGCAGTGAAAAATGATCCAGGCTTTGTTTTTATCCTTGTTTATTGTATTAAATAGAAGTAAAATATGTAGATACTTTAGGTTGGATTTTATTTTTAAATTATTTTTACAATTATGAAGAATCATGAATTAATATTAATATATAATGTATACGTGGAAGAGCCATGCTGCTGCGATATTAGTAGTATAGTTGTAGCACGAATGGGTCGGCTCGTCGTAGGAAGGACCACGCTCTCACAGAATACCAGTGTAAAATGGTGAGTGTAGAAAACCGGAGACCCATTTTACTGGAAACGAGGCATTCCATCTTAGTTCTCACAGGTGACGACATATCTGCATTTTGAGTCTTTATTGATGATAAATGTAAATGTCTGTGGGTCACAGCAACCACTTACCATCAGGTGAACTGTGTGCTCGTTTGTCGTCACCCTATCCTATAAAAAATATTATGACGCGTAAATAATAACTGGGGGTGCTAAGAATCTCCGGTGGAGGTTCGGTTGCCACCTACGACGACTCGACCTGGCAACATACAACGCACGCACCCTGAGGACTGACGAGAAGATCGTGGAGCTGGAAGAAGAGATAGATAAGTTGCGCTGGCATATTATAGGATTATCCGAGGTCCGAAGAGAGGGGGAGGACAAGGTAATCCTCAAGTCTGGCAACTTGTTCTATCACCGGGAGGGCGACCATATGTCCCAAGAAGGTGTTGGATTTATGGTCCACAAGTCTCTCGTTAACAACGTTGTAAAGATTGGGAGTGTGTTGACGAGGGTTGCGTACCTTATACTCAGAATCACCAAATGGTATTCGCTGAAGGTCATACAGGTTTACCCACCAACCTCGGCACATCTCGATGAGGAGGTGGAGGATTTGTCTAGAGCCATGCATTCCTCCGAAACCCACTAAACGGTGTTAATGGGAGACTTCAACGCAAAACTAGGCACAAGAGAGAACGGTGAGCTGAGAGAAGGGAAATTCGGAATAGGGCAACGGAACCTAAGGAGCCAGCAGCTGGCCGGCTTCATGGAGAAAGAAGGACTCTTTACGATGAACTCTTTCTTCCAGAAGCGGCCGCATAAGAAGTGGACCTGGTCGAGCCCCGACGGTTAGACAAAAAATGAGATTGACTTCATTATGACAACTGGACGGCAAATGTTCAGTGATGTCTCAGTGATCGCGAGGGTGAAAACTAGTAGCGATCACCGAATGGTTAGAGGCACACTGAACCTAAACGTTAAGTTGTGTGAGTAAGTGTCGTCTAATCAAGTCAACGCTCCGTCCCCTTCGTGCTCTAATCCAAAGTACCGAAACATTTCAGCTCGAGTTACAAAACAGTTTTCAGTGCCTAGAAAATTGCAATTTAGTGGACGATATGAATGACAAGCTCGTGGAAACTGTCCATGCGGTCGGAGCTAAGTTTTGCAAGACCCGCCGCAGAAGAACACAAAAACTCTCCGATCACACTCTTAATCTCATAGCTGTTAGACGGGAAATGAAACTGCAGTCTTCAGCAGATTTGACAGATCTTCAACAGATCTTCAAATGCATGCGGTGAGACTTATGCAATTTTAATTCTGCTCGTATTGAAGAAGCGATCGAGTGGAACCAGGGCTTAGTCTTTACCAGTGATCTGTCTGCCAGAAAGAACCAACTGTCGAAGCTGAAGACAGAATGTGGTAGCATCGTTTTCGGGACACCTGAGATTTTGAGTGAAATTGAGAGGTTCTATGGGCAGCTGTACACGTTATCTTTGGACCCAGACGCAAGTGTGAGTAACGATCCAAGAGCAAGTCTTATCCAACACTATTCCGATGATATTCCGGACCTCAGTCTGAGCGAGATTAGAATGGCTCTCCGGCACCTTAAACACGGCAAGTCCCCGGGCGATTTTTGGGCGATTAATTGAATTACAGCGGAGCTTCTGAAAGCGGGTAGAAAGCCGGTACTTAAAGTTCTTTATAAGCTCCTTAATTCTGTCCTCCATGGTTGCACTACTCTGGAAACGTGGAGCAGAAGTGCGGTGGTCTTGTTCTTCAAGAAAGGCAAAAACGCTCTCTTGAAGAACTACAGACCTATTTCCCTTCTGAGCCGCGTCTACATGTTTTTGAGAGTCATTACGAGTCGTCTCGTATGCAGATTCGACGACTTCCAGCCTTCCGAACAAGCCGGTTTCCGAAAAAGCTTTAGCACCAAAGACCACTTACATACCCTTCGGCAAATTGTACAGATGACCGAAGAGTACAATCTGCCACTTTATCTTGCGTATGTTGACTATGAGAAAGCCTTTGATTCTGTCGAAATTTGGGCGGTACTGCAGTCCCTCTAGCGGCGCCAAGTGCTGAATCGGTGAATGAATGAATTCCAATTGCTGAAGTGTTGGTCCGGTAGTGATACGATGGCATTTCGAGTACAGAGCAAGAGTACGAAACCTATCCAACTGCAGAGAGGTGTAAGACAGGGTGACGTGATATCTCCGAAACTCTTCACCGCTGCATTGGATGACGTTTTCAAGCTACTGAACTGGAAATGATACGGTATTAACGTCAATGGCGACTACATCACTCACCTTCGATTTGCCGACGATATAGTCCTTATGGCAGAATCGCTGGAGGACCTAAGCACTATGCTCAACAAAAATCATGTATAACGTCCATGTCACACCTATGTCGGTGGTTGTTGGGAGCACTAAGCTCAAAGTTGTGGACGAATATGTTTACCTGGAACAAATAGTCTGACTAGATAAGTCTAACTTTGACGAGAGATCAATAGACGGATTTAATTCGGCTGGGCAGCGTTCGGGAGACCATCTTCTCGTCAGACATACCTCAAAAATAGATTGTACAACCATTGCGTGTTGCCAGTGATGACCTAAGGGTCTGAGACGTTGGTACATTACTGCTGGCTGTATGAGAAAGCTCAAAGTCGCTCAGCGATCTATGGAGTGGGCAGTAGGAAGAATTCGAGCTGTTACGCCGAAGATTAGGCGTTAGTTACAATGCCTGAGTTAGAGTTCCGACAGCCCTAGGCTTAGTATGAATATGCCCCCGGCCTGTTCTGTGCCTATCCAGCCCACATATATATTTTACTAGCTTTCCACCCCGCGGTTTCGCCCACATTAAATCAAATTTTTCTGATAGTAAGTTTTGACCATCGCCCATGAGCAACTGCAATACCAGAAAAGAGTAAGCTTTTTTCTTGAAACTTTTTAAGTCGTATTAGTTCGGAAAAATCGCTCGTAGTAGATGATACCACAAAAAATCTTGCGTGAAAGAAAACTCCTAGTATATCGCACAGTCATAGTGAATCGCCAAGCATACAGATGGTGTGGACGGTTTCGTGAGTTTATCCCGAACAATTTGTCTAAATACTCCCCATGAAAAATGCGATAGAAAATGCAATGGGATGCAACACTTCTTCGCAGCGCCAGTGAATTGAGCCAATCAGAAAGAACTCGGTTGTCGACGATTCGAGCCACTCTTCGCTGGATGCGATCAAGTGGTAGGCGCTGGTACTGGGATGCCCCGGTTCAGAGATGAGAACAATAGTCCATGTCAAGGTGAACTTGCGCCTTTTAAAGTTGCAAACTTTGTAAGTTGTGAAATACTGTCCTGCTCTGCTGAGCACGCAAGCTTTTTAGAGACTAATTTAACCTTCCCCTTCAAGTGACCGCGGAACTGTACGTCATTCGATATGTCGATGCTGAGGATTCCAATGCCGACTGAATCAGCTTGGTGAGTGCCTTGAAATTGAGGAGATAAGGAAAAAGGGTTCTTCTTAGCGGTAAACGCGCAAATTTGTGTTTTCTGAAGTTTAAACTGGAATAGAGTCGTCCCCAATCTGAGATTTTGTTTATTAACGAGTCGATCTCAGACACAAGTTTGGTTCGATGACGTGTTCAAGAGAAATATACGCACGGCCGTTGTAGAAAGCATCACCAGTGTTACAACCAGTAACACCAATATATATATGTAATTGATATACAGACGAAATAGCGTAGGTGATAGCTCGCAGCCTTGTGGAACACTAGCATTAATAGGCTCGTAATCGGAGTATGCACCGTCTACTACGACCTTGATGCTCTGATCTGCAAGAAAGCTGATGATTCAATTACACAATTCCTCTGGGAGCCCATAGGAAGGAAGACCTTCGTTATGTTTGAATTGACGACCAAGGCCTTGCTCTTGAACTCTACTGCATCCTCTCATCTATTAGTCAGGCAAATTGGAAGGTTACAACTAGAACCAGCTGATTAGGGACTAATCAACTGGTCGTCCTCAAGGTACCTTATGAGCTGGCAGTTTATAATGGATTCCATTATTTTGGAGAACAAGTAGGCGATGGTGATAAGCCTGTAGTTGGACGGGTCGGAGCGGTCGCCTTTTTAGAGATCGGGTGCACTAAAGCTGTCTTTCATAAGTTCAGGATTACGCCTAGGGATTAGGAGTACCGGAAAACACGCGTTAGACCCGTGGGAGTAGCTTTGCACACTGAGCGCTGCGTAAACCGCAAATTCAACATGGAGCAATCACTTCACGGTATCGCCGCCGGTGTGTATCCCCGTCATCGAGAGTTGAGTTAGACTCGAAGACAACATAACCTAAAGGATCGCATTTCTCCTTGGCGGCATGGGCCAGTGAGTGGTTCTCCCTGTGCAGAGATTGAACAGATGGCTGACAGAAGTTCCCTTAGAGGGCCTTTTTTTATTTTTTTTATAGAAATAAGGTAACAAACGAGCATACAGTCCACCTGATGGTAAGTGGTTGCTGAGGTCCATAGACATCTACAGCTCTTCTTGTTTGCGAATCAAAATGCAGATGCGTTGTCAGCCGTGAGGCAGTCCTCATACAGTACATCTCAGTAGATGAAATGCCTCTTTTCCAGTAAAAAGGGTATTCGGGTCTCTACAGTCACCATACGAAACATTGCACCGTTAAGCTGCTATTTTACGCTGGTGTTCTGTGAGAGCGTGGTCCTTCCCTGGTCGAGCCGGCCCATTCGTGCTACAACTATAGTACAGATATAGCTGCAGCTTGGCTCTACTACGTAAAAAGGCCTTGGCAAAACACCTTAATAAAATTAGGGGTAGAGAGCTTCAGCAGTTTAAAATCGATGAATCATGTCCAGTCAGTCAATCAAAGACATTTATGTAGGAGATATATTTAAATCTCTTTGCAGTCAACGAAAGACGAATAATTCAGTCTTACTTTTACAATACCAAATTTACTATACCAAATTTTATTCTATATAGGTACCTACATAAGTGGTGCTTGCAAAGGCAAGTTCAGCGCCGCTTCGAACCATGCGCCCTAGGCTCCAGCCTAGTTAGCCTGTGGGTAAATTAGGCTCTGGTTAGTTAACAAATTCGATTCTTCTTGAACTCCACTAAAACTAAAATAGGTATTAGGAATCAATTATTACGTAAAAGCGATTAGCGATTGTTTGAAAAAATAAATACCTAATTACATTTTCGATAAAATGTAATTTAAGGCCGATTTTTCAATTGTAAAATTAATTATAACCTGACTGAATATAAAAGTCAAACAATTGAACTGTTTTATAAATACAATTGTAATTTTTAATTTGCATATGTTGTATGTATTTTACTTTTATCTGACAGTTGAAAAATCGAATGAAAAAAAAATGTCACTAAGGGACAGAAATTATTCTATACACTTTTAAAAAGATTAAAGCTACCCTGGTTAGGAATGTGGAAATCCATTTAGGGGCTCAAAATGAATCGCTTGACAGCCCCTAACTTCGAGATTAATCGAGCCGAGCGCTACTGGCGTAATGATCGTTTCTTCTAGCTCATACAATTTCACTTAAATTAAATTGTGAGATTTTGCGAAACTGAGCTTGCGTTATGTTTCTATCTTTTTGGAAGTTCACGAAGTACACTCTGTCTGTTACAAAAAATAATCTATAACTATTTGCCAACAAAAAAGTAAAATTACAGTTTATTACGTCTCACTTCTCAGCACAGGTTTCCTCTCATTTCTACGATGGTTACGAAACAATTATTTAAAAGTGGTAGAGCCAGGCTTCAGCTACATCATGGTTCATGGTTGTAGCAGGAATGCGTCAGCTCGATCGGGGAAGGATCACGCTCTCACAGAATAGAAACGTAACACAGCTTAATGCTGCTGTTTTGTATGGTGAGTGTAGAGTACCGTCGTATGGTCACTACAAGATGTTGTTAGGTTATCTAATTACGTAATAACTTAAGACAGAAGGACCCTTAAGTAGGGACTGAATAAATTAACCGACTCGGTATTACATGGATCTCACAACTTTTTACGGTAAAAGAACTGAGTTGCGAGACTTGGCTTTTTACAAGTTATGTGTTTGATGGCATCTCATTTCATTTTGTAGATAGTTATTTCTAGGTACCTATTTACACCTATTATTCCATTATATTATAAATAAATATATAGGTACATACATTCATTCACTGCAAATGTAACTATGTAATCCTATATATTTATATAGGGTTAAAAAGTTATTTATGCAGTTGGTAGGTATATCTCGAAAACTGCACCGAAATTGCAATATATTTTAGTTTTTGATTAATTTATATACTAAACAATAATTGTATTCCAAATTTAAAGCTTCTATGTCTGCTTGTGTCTGCTAGAAGTGCCTTAGAGTTTTGATGATCGGTCAGTGAGTGAATGACAAAATTATGAAACTGACTAGTTATAATTCTTAAAGTACTGGTTCAAATTTAATGAAATTTGAAATATACCGAGTTTATACAATGCCTACTTGGTCACTAAAAATTTAGGTTTCTAGTTTTATCCACAACGAAGTTATAGGATTTCGGAAATGGCCTGAACTGCTTCGAGAAAAGGATGGTATGGTACGGCCGTGCCGCTTTTTTGCTCGACTTGGCGGGGGCCTTGTGTGCCCCAGATGTAATTGAATAGTAGGTATTGTTATTTTATTTATTTTAATGGCTACAGCATTTATAGGATATGTTTTACCTTGAGGTCAAATATCATTTTGAGGAGCAACAGTTCTGTCTCTGCTATTCCTTATTTAGGAACAATATTAGTAAATTGAATTTGAGATGGATTTGCTGTTGATAATGTTACTTTAACTCGATTTTGTTCATTCCACTTTTTATTCCAATTTATTATTTTAATATTAACAGTTAGTCCAAAAACTGTAAATTAATTTATGAAGTAGGGTAAAAGAGGGAAATGGGAGTCACTTAAGCGAGAATTCTAATAAAAGCTTATTTCACATTAAAATCTTTATTGAAACTACATAATAACAAAATTTACTTATTTAGCTATCAATTGAGATCAGTTTTAATCAATTTGGCAAACAACTTTGGAAATAAATACGATTCAAAAAAATAACAGATTTGACCCCCATTGCACTGACGTGAGGACAATGGTAGTCACCCTGTTGGTAATCAGAGTCAAACTAAATTTAACACTTATAGCAGACATAACCTTTGGCTGAGTCCCACCCACTACATCTCATTGTTACTTCCAAATTCGCTGCATACTAGACATCTGTTGCCTGCGTCTTCTGTGTCATCATCCTCATCGTCCTGACTATTACTGTTGATGTATGATACCGAATGATCCTAGAGAACTTGCCTCTTTGCTCTTTCAGAGCCCTCCTTCTGCACCTTAGTATTTTTTCCCTTTAACCTTACCTTTCCATGTCTTTTTTCTTTTCCGATTTTCTTATCTGAATAGCGGTACATTCATACAAATATTGGCCATCTTTTTCACCAGATTTGCTATTTCGTCTTTAACTTTGGTACTGAAGATAGTATGTCATCCAAGACTTAGCCTCTAGTTAGATTTTTTTACATCTCTTTTGTAGACTTGGAAATGGTATATCAATAATTAAAGCAACTTATCGTAACGAATACCCCTATTGATCAATAAGCTGGACAGTTTTTTTTCAAACTATCGATAGACCAGTTAGTCTTTTCGGTAATTCTGACCCGTGCATTTGGCATCTACAAAACAAAAAATCAGGATATACCTCACATGTAGTAAGTTAAGTCTACAGGCATAGTGTACTACATTCTTTACTTCTAATAATCAATTGCGGGCAACGGGAGTACTCTGACTCCCATTGCCCACAACTAAACTAATGAGAGTAAAGTCATAAATAAAAAAAAATAGAAATTATTATGGTAATCAAATGTGTACATCACTATTATGAATGTCAGTCTAATTACACATAAAAGTCTCATTTAGACCCATTATGAAATTCGAGACTTACCGTTTGTTTTCTTTCGACAAAAATTTACATCGGCAGGGCGCAAAAACAAAAAGCAGCTAACATTTCAAAACGCGCGGCGGTTACTGGTGCGAGTCGTTCGAAAAAGTGGTGGTAGGCACACATCGGGGCATAGATGTCATTTACGCCACTCGGGGATATGTAGTTTTGTAGATAAGTAGGTGATCACCATTACCCGCTGACTCCCATTACCCACTCTTCCCCTAATGCGTTTTCAATTTACCGACTAGTCTCCTTTAAGACAACTTATTGGAATTAGGAAAAAAATAATTAATAATCCATTGTAAATTAGAAAATAATCAAATAGCACTATTAAAAAATCAGCCAGGAGTAAAAACACGCATTTCCAAACTGCATCGAATGCAATTTCATAATAATCATTAAAAAGTTTGTTTAATGAGGGTGTATTTTTTTTAATACGGCGCAAGCAAAGGTCGTTAGATTATAAAACCAAACCAAGTTTACACTAAGTGCTATGATTTCATGATGTACTATTTGCGTGTTTATGTAGACTGTCACGAAAGCTTGTTCAACTGTTTTACTACATTTTTCAGATTTATGGCATTTATAAAAGTAAGGTTATCGCTTTAGATGTATTTACTACTATTTGTATTTGTTTTTTATAAAGTGATACACTTTTTATAAAGTGATACACTTTTTATTGGTAGCGAACCATTCCCATGGTTCTCTATTCCCACCATAGGAAACACGTCAGCGTTATGTTTTTATTTTGACATAAGTGAATTAAAGTAAATATTGTATTATTTAATGTATAAAGTTTTATATACATACGTTGCTTGCGCGTCAGAATTTGGCAAACTGTAAGGCCCGCCACATACATACGGAATTCCGTTTCGTTATTCTGATTCCAGATTCCGAACACAGCAAGTTCATATAAAATCTATGACCCGCCACACACATATGGTAGTTTTCCGTTCAATATTTTGCAGGCAAAACGGGATACCGTTTGTGTGTGGCCGAGCCGTTCGGAATTCCGTATGTATGTGGCCGGCCTAAAGTCACCCAGTAAAAGTTATGAGGTAACACACATAAAAAAAGCATACAGTCGAATTGAGTACCGTCTCCTTTTTGGAAGTCGGCAGAAAAAAGTGATCTTGTATAATACACAGTCATGAAATAAGTAAAGGAATATGAATATAAATGTATGAATATGAATTTAATTCTGGTATGTTGTAAGCGCGTGGTATTTCGCCAATAGAGCTTAAATATGTATACGTGGGTGTTCTGAGAAGTTTCCGAACTAACAAAGATACAAGACATTTTTTCTTAAAATTTATTTTAGTTTTTCTACATAATCTAACCCGTCCAAATAGTACTCGGCGTTTTTCTCTGCGAAATAATTGTTCACGAATGTGTTTGCCTCCTCATTAGACGAAAATCTCTGTCCTCCGAGCGCAATTTTTAGACGAGGGAACAAAAAGAAGTTGTTTGGGGCTAGATCTGGTGAGTAAGGTGAATAGTCAAGCAGTTCAAACGATAATTAGGGGATTTTCACCATGGCAATCGTTGAGGTGTAAGACAAGGCGTTGTCGTGGTGAACACGAATTTAATTCCTAACACCCAACGCGCTGACAGCTTTCTCATGCCTAAATCTTGATTTAATATGTGACAAACACGTTTTCTGGACATTTTCGTAATAATAATAAAAATATAATAATAATTCATTTATTTCAGACAAAAATAAACATCCATAGTTGTTAGTAAATATTTTCTTAGATCTAGTATTAGTAATATTTTGTTGACGACACAAGTAAGAAACTGCACGAACGGTGGCAAGTAGCCAGACTACAAGGCAGCATGCAGCCGTATCCAGCGAGCCAACATCGGTGAGTCCCAGAGCTCGGCCAACGCGCGCAGTATGGTGTTGTTGATGTCGCGTTCGCGCCGAAGTAGCGAAGCGCAGCGTTTGCGTATGATAGCAGCGAATCCGTCCTTGTGAGCATCCGCGAATATGGCAGAGGCGCTGCAGTAGCACCGTAGACCCTTCAGCACCCTTAACGAGTTATTATACTGAACCCGCAAGTCGCTGGTTGCCATCTGCGTATAGTCCACTCACAGACTGTACGTGTAAAAGGACTGGCAATAAGCTTTGAAAAGCGTAACCTTAACCTGACTAGAATATCGAGAAAATCTGCGGGCCAACATGATGCAGCGGACAGACAGCGCCCTTCTCTCTCTTTATATATCTAAGTTTTCTTTATGATCTGTGACCAAGCTGCCCAAATACTTAAAACGCTCCCCCTTCTTTGAAGGAGTAGCACCTAACGTAGTATTCGGTATATTAGTGTAACGCTTATTATCCGGTCAAAATATCATGAATTCACTATTTATAGCGTTGTATTTAAGCTCATGGGCAGCTATATAGTATACGCATATATTAATTATTCTCTTCAAAGCACCACTTGATGGGTTCAGCAACACCATATAATCTGCGTAGCTAATATTGTTGACATAGACTCCGTCTATACGACAACAAATAGCGTTGCTGCTGAGCTCATCAATCAGTCCCTTCATATAAAGGTTGAAAAAATAGGAGAGCTTATCCCCCCCCCCCCCCCCCGCCTCACACCGCAATCCAACCTTTACTCCTCGGAGAGCAAGGCTGCCTATCTTACATTGTTATTTTGATACTGTACCAGAACTTGTATAGCGATACAATTTATCGAGACAAGTCAGTCTCAAAATTAATTTTATTCACAGGATCTCATAGGATACAAGGTCAAAAGCCTTTGACAAATCTAAATAGCAAGCACACACTGGTGTCTTTCTTGTAGTGTAGTACTGGACAGTCTGCTTGAGGCACAAAATAGCACTCTCGGTAGAAAGACCAGGCCTGAAGCCGAACTGTGCGTCATTGAGCGAGACATACATTTTTTTTATAGGATAAAGGTGACAAACGAGCACACAGTCCACCTGATGGTAAGTGGTTGCTGCGGCCCATAGACATCTACATCTATCCTCTATTACAAATCAAAATGCAGATGCGTTGTCACCCGTGAGGACTAAGATGTAATGCCTCATTTCCAGTAAAAGGGATCTCCGGTTCTCTACACTCACCATACGAAACACAGCAGCGTTAAGCTGCTATTTTACACTGGTATTCTGTGAGAGCGTGGTCCTTCCCCGGTCGAGCCGACCCATTCGTGCTACAACTATACTACTAATATAGCTGCAGCATGGCTCTACCACGTTAATAAATATTATTTAGGCGGTGACTAAGCAGACCGTCCAGTACTTTCGCAATCACTGTAGCCGGGGATATTGGCCTATAATTAGACACATCTGACGAGTCACCAGTCTTGGTTTTCATAATAGGTACAACTGGTACCGGTTTATTTCATAAATACCACAGGAAAATCTAGGTTTCTTAGTCTAGAATGACATACACTGTGATATCTTAATATTTGACCAGTATCAAGTTCATCTCATGTGATTATACTCTTATAATTATTGTCTATTGTAGTTAACTTAAACTTTAACACATTAAAATTACACTTTACTAGAACCAATAAGTGTCATAAAGTACAAATACAGCGAGTACCGAGTCCAGCGCGGCCCTGGTTACCAGATAGTGGTCGAGCAAGCGGCGGCAGCCGTGAACCTCACTGACGAACGTGTGACTATCTGATGTTAGTAATGTCATATCTACACACGACCACGACTGTTCAGAACAATAATTCAATATAGTTCAGTAGCCACCAGGGTGCGCATTGTAACCCCCTAACATAAACACTGACTCCACGTTATGGCTCTCAATAATGTCAGTCATCCCACTGAGACATTCCGTGAATTCCACTTAATTGTATTGGCATGTATATTAAGAAAATTATAAAACAATGATCGTTGACCGGGACCTTTATTGCCGCAAGCCGTACACTACTGCACTTTGCTACGGTTGCCGTGGAAGAAATAGCCTCTCCAAAGTAAGGCCACTCCGCCGAATGGCACGCCGGCCGATGTATCGACAGCAGAAGTGCCCGTGAAGGAGAAGTCGTTGTCGATGCTTCCCAAGTACGCGAGATCGTGCGGCAGCAGCCAGGTCTCCTGCAGCACGACCACATCGTTTGAACGACATATTCTCCGCACACATTCCACCGATTTGACAACATCCTTGCAATTAAAACTTACTAGTTTAAGGGTACCAGTCACTATGGTTTTAATTATTTCCGCCAGCCTTATATAAGTGCTCCCATTATCACGATGCTTAAAGTCAATAAACCGACGATAGGCAACCCTTTCTCGTTAAGTGTTCTGACATACATACAGTTTATGTTTAGATACGAATATCTTCTAGGATTCGTAGTCCTTTGTCATTTTCATATTCATTTTCTCTATGCTTACTTCTATGTTACTCTTTTTCTTAATATAGCCAGTAATATTACACGCGGACACTCCCTTTTCTATGTTTTAAATATACACAGGAATTGTGATTTCTGCTGCCCTAAAATTACCATCACGCTCTAAAATGGCTTTCCCGAAAAGCGATAACGTAATATTTTTCTTTGTACGCGAATCCATTCCTCACTTCGCTTTTCCGGTTGCCATTGACCATCCCGGACTAGTTCTGCTATAGATTTAGTTTTAGCAATCGCAGGATCGACACCGCACGGGGTAGCCTTGTGTGTTTCAATTGGCGTATTTTAGCACGTTATAGGTTATTGTTTATTTTCTCTACACCCACAACAACACACACGATACGACCTCACTTTAACGTGCGGGCGGCGAGACTTCATAGCCTCTGCTATCTCTCTTCGTTCTTACTTTAATTCGATGGTCGTGTAGCACCATTTCATGAAATTTAGCGATGTTATCGTCAGTAGTTGCAGTTTTTGGACGTCCCGAACGTTCATCGTCTCCCAAGCTCTCACGGCCACGTTTAAATTCAGCTGCCCAAAATGTCATGGGGTAAATGATGCTGCAAAGTCCATATATACAGAGTCTAACTCATCTTTGATTTGGGTAGCTGTATTGCCTTTCAAAAACAAAAATTTAATGACAGCTCGAAATGCAATTTTTTCCATTTTCACAAAAACACTAATATCGACTCATTCAAAAGACTATCAAATAACAACTACGCGCCCAACATGACTGAAATTTTGGTGGGTAACTGTCAAATGATCATCATTACAGCCACATACATCATTGCACATGATCATCATCATCATCATCATTACAGCCCTTCACAAGTCCACTGCTGAACAAAGGAATCACCTATGAATGCCATAAAGCACAGTCCTGAGCCAGATGTGTAACCAGGTCGTCACTCCATCAAGTGAGGTTGCCAGCCGAGTTGAATCAGACCGAGAGGTCGGTCGACGGATTCAACTCGGCTGGGCAGCGTTCGGGAGATTACGACACATCTTCATGTTAGACATACCTCAAAACCTCAAAACTAGATTGTTCAACCAGTGTATGTTGCCAGTGATAAACTATGGTCTTAGACGTGATCCTTATGAGAAAGCCCAAAATCGCTCAGCAAGCTATGGAGAGGGCTATGTTCGGTGTTTCTCTGCGTGATAGACTTAAAAATAAGGATATCCGCAGTAGAACCAGAGTAACCGACATAATTCAAAGAATTAGTATGCTGAAGTAGCAATGGGTCGGCCATATAGTTCGAAAAACCGATGAGGAAGAAAGGTTTTCGAGTGGCAGCTTGGTACCAGCAGGTGAAGTGTAGGGCATCCCTCCGCTAGATGGAGTGACAACCTGGTAAGACATGTAGGAAGTAAATGGATGCGGGTGGCTCGGGACCAAGCTTTGTGGCATTCCTTGGGGAAGGCCTATGTTCAGCAGGGGACTTGTGAAGGGCTGTAATGATGATGACCTCTCGGTCGAAGTTGGACTTACCTAATCGAACTATTTGTCCCAGGTAAACATACTCGTCAACAACTTCGAGCTTAGAGCTCCCAACAACTACCGGCATAGGTGTGACATGGACGTACTACATGATCTTTGTTTTGTCTATGTTCATCTTAAGACCTATCCGTTGGGAGACACTATTGAGGTCATTGAGCACAGTGCCTAGGTCCTCCATCGATACTGCCATAAGTACTATATCGTCGGTAAATCGAAGGTGAGTGATGTACTCGCCATTGATGTTAATACCGTATCCTTTCCAGTCCAGTAGGTTGAAAACGTCTTCCAATGTAGTGGTGAAGAGTTTCGGAGATATAACGTCACCCTGTCTTACACCTCTCTGCAGTTGGATAGGTTTCGTACTCTAGTTATGTCCTCGAATAGCTATCGTAGAACTACTGTACAAATACTTCAGCATTTCGATATACCGACAGTCAACTTGGCACCACTTAAGGGACTGCTACACCACCCAAATTTCGACAGAATAAAAGGCTTTCTCATAGTCCACATACGCAAGACATAGTGGCAAATTGTACTCCTCCATCTTCTGTACAATTTGTCAAAGGGCATGTATGTGGTCTATGATGCTAATGCCTTTTTGTAAACCGGCTTGTTCGGGAGGCTGGAAGTCGTCGAGTCCGTGTGCAAGACGATTCGTAATGGCTCTCGAAAACAGCACGTAGACGGGGCTCAGAAGGGAAATCGGTGTGTAGTTCTTTAAGAAAGTATTCTGGCCTTTCTTAAAGAGCAAGACCACCGTAATCTGCGCCACGCCTCCGGTGTATAGCGCCACCATAGAGGACGGAATTAAAAAGCTTCTGAAGGACTTCAAGTACCGGTTCTCCACCCGATTTCAGAAGATCCGCTGTAATTCCATCCTCGCCCGGGAACTTGCCGTTATTAAGATGCTGAAGAGCTATTCTAATCCTTCTCAGACTGACCTCCGGGATTTCATCGCAATAGTGTCGGATAAGACTAGTTCTTGGATCGTTACTCACAGTTGCGTGTGGCTCCAACGATGACGTGTACAGCTGCCCTAGAATCTCTCAATTTCACTCAAAACCTCAGATGTTCCGGAAACGAATGCTGCCACATTCGGTCTTCAGCTTCGATAGTTGACTCTTTCTGGCAGACAGATCTCTGGCAAATACTTTGGAGCCCTGGTTCCGCTCGATCGCTTCTTCAATACGAGCAGTATTAAAGTTGCGTAAGTCCCGCCGTATGCATTTCGAGATTTGTCTGTTCAGTTGCCTGTATGTTATCAAATCTACTGAAGACTGCAGCTTCATTTCCCGTCTAACAGCCATGAGATTCAGAGTGTGATCGGGGAGCTTTTGTGTTCTTCTGGGACGGGTCAAGCAAAACTTAGCTCCGACCGCATGGACAGTTTTCACGAGCTTGTCATTCATATAGTCCACTGCATTGCAATCTTCTAAGCGCTGAAAACGGTTATGTAACTCGAGCTGAAAGGTTTCGGGACCCTGGATTAAGACACGAGGGGGAAGGAGCGTTAACTTCATTAGACGAGACCTCTCCAACTTAACGTTTAGGTTCATTGTGCCACTAACCATTCAGTGATCGCTACCAGTTTTCACCCTCGCGATCACTGAGACATCACTGAACCGATTCTGAACAGTAGTCGTCTGGATGTCATAATGAAGTCAATCTCATTTTTCGTCGAACCGTCGGGGCTCGACCAGGTCCACTTCCTGTGGGACCGCTTCTGGAAGAAAGAGTTCATCATAAAGAGTCCCTCTTTCTACATTAAGTCAGCCAGCTGCTGGCCCCTTGGGTTCCTTTTCCCTATTCTAAATTTCCCTACCCTCAGCTCGCCGTTCTCTCTTGTGCTTAGTTTTGCGTTGAAGTCTCCCATTAACACCGTATAGAGGGTTTTGGAGGAATGCATTTAGAGATATCTTCATACATTTCTTCCGCCTCCTCATCGGGATATGCCGAGGTAGGTGAGTAACCCTTTATGACCTTTAGCGAATACCGTTTGGTGATTCTGAGTATAAGGAACGGAACCCTCGTCGACACACTCCCAATCTTTACAACGTTGTTAAGGAGGTGTCGGATTTATCGTCCTTGGGACAGATGGTCACCCTACCGGTGATAGAATAAGTTGCCGGATTTGAGGATTACCGTGTCCTTCCCCTCTCTTCGGACCTCGGATAATCCTATAATATTCCAGCGCAACTTGTCTATCTCTTCTTCCAGCTCCAGGATTTTCTCGTCAGTCTTCAGGGTGCGTGTGTTATATTATAAGTTGCTAGGTCGAGTCTTCGTAGGTGGCAATCGAACCTCCACCGGAGATTCTTAGCCCCTGCCCCACCGTTACCAAGGTTGCCACCGTCGCCAGGAATAGCAGGGCCGCCTGGAACTGGGGGCCGTCGTTTTGTAAATTTCCTCATAGCCATAGTCACTACGCTTGGCGAGCGGGCTGGCAACCGCAATTTTTTATTGTAATTTGCTGTTATAGGAAAGATGCTGCTGCCCATTTTCTGTCTCAGTTTCCCACTGTCGCGTCTTACGATACGTGTCGTAAGAAGGGTATTCTTATCCGCCACTACACGGGGTCAAAAGATGCACAACTATATTCACTAGCTTTCTTGACGAGTGCTGCTATCTTCACGTTGAGATCGGAGACTTTTCAGTCCACCCTAATAATAGTAGCGTGGCTATTGAACCAGTGACTACTAAAAGCCTTAATAGTGGCACTACTATTAGTAAAATACAAGATCTATACTAGCACACGATTACTGAACACGTTCTATCTCCTGCACAGGAATATTTTTTACGTAGTAGAGCCAAGCTGCAGCTATATTTTGGTAGTAGCATGAATGGGTCGGCCCGATCGGGGTAGGACCACGCTCTCACAGAATACCGGCGTAAAATAGCGGCTTAATGCTGCTGTGTTTCGTATGGTGGGTCTAGAGAACCGGAGACCCTTTTTACAGGTAACAATGCTTTCCATCTTAGTTCTCAGCGGTGGAAACGCATCTACATTTTGATCCTTAATCGGAGATGAGATGTCTATGGGCTACAGCATCCACTTTCCATCAGGTGGGTTGTGTGCTCGCTTGTTGCCCTTATTCTATAAAAATACTTTCGGTGTTATTAACCCGCTGAAAAAGAAGAGTATTTGTTTAATGTGTGTGTCCGTGTGTATCTGTGTGTGTGGCATTGTAGATCAAAAGTCCGTGTGGCTGTGGCTCAAAACGGATGAATCAGTTTAGATTTAGTTTCCTTTTGTTTGAAAAGTGACTTGATCGAGAGCGTTTTTGACTACGATTCAAGAAAATTTTTCAACCGTTTGAAGATTATCAGCTCTTTTTACAATACAATACAATACAATAATACAATAACAATAACTTTATTTCAGGCATCAAGGACTTAAAAATTAAGAACATTGGCCCATAGCAATATATACCTTAACCTAAAAATATATATAAAATATAGACATAACTTAACACTATCTAGGGAACTTTTTTCTTTGGCGCGTCCCTGTATCGGCGAAACACTACCCCAGAGGGCCAGAAATCGGGAGCGAGGAATGTCTCTTTATGTTTTGCAGGAACCTGGAGTACGTAGGATTTGAAGTTCGTTGACCTATTAGACTCCAGACGCTGCAAATGTAAAGAGATCGGATCCTCAATGCGGCATCGGCTTCGTTCTTCCACGAAACGCAGGACGTCTTCTCCCGACGTACTTTTGTCCAAACGGGAGATGTAGAGTTGTATAGTTGGCTCCACAGCACGCAGAGTTGTACTCGCGTTTATCTTGGCGGTCCCACGCTGGTTACAGACGGGTCGCGACCGACGTCTCTTGTCAACAAGGGTAAACCCGTCCTTATCAATCTTGTCTTGGGTCACCACTGGAACTGATTTTATTTCCACATTCTTCCGCTTTCGACCACAAGAGGGTGCCGGTTGTAAAGGTTTTCGGGCAACATCCGCAAACGTCTTCCCTTGTTTTGAGGTTGGCTTCGGCGGAGGAGTACCAATGGGTTCAGTCAAGGGTTGAGGTGGTGATGCAATGACGACCGAGGTCGCCCTAGTTTCTCGGTCATCAACCCGCTGACAGACGGTATCGCGTGACGGAGTCGCAATCATCGGTGAAATATGACTACTATTCCGGTTACCGCGTGTCGTATTTACATTCTGCGACGGCGGTGAATTTGCAGATGTTGCAATTATATTGTGCAACATATTGACTTGGTTCCTCAGCTCTGTTGCGGCTCGTTCCGATTCCTCAAATTTGGAACGGATGTCGGTAACATCGGCTCTCAACGTGGTGATGTCTTTCAACAATCTGGTCTTTTTGTTTTGGCGGTTTTTAAAATTTTTAATTTGAGTTATTTGACAAAAGACAATCGATGTTCAAAATAGCTTTATATTTAGGTACCTACCCTACATGGTCCGATTAACAGGTTATTGATACAATGTAACCAATTCGAGGTATAGCTGCTAATTAATATTCTACTACAGATTTCATTTGCGCGTGGCACGCAACAAGCTCATTTGGTTCAAATTTTGATCCATGAATCTTTTTTACAATGTGTATTTATAGTTTTTACCCGACTGCCCCAGAATGATGTTTTTTCTTTTATATAGAGAGGGGGCAAACGAGCAAGTGACTATCGCCGCCCATGAACAACCGCAACACCTTTTTGCTACGCTCTGCAGCCTAATGGCTTGGTGGATCTTAACATATGGGATGTCATAAACATCGTCTTAGCTCTAGAAGTGATATAGGACATAAAACTTTTCTCTTTTCCGTAATTTTTTTACACAGTTGGGTTTTTGAAGTGAATTCTTCTTTAGAATCGTTATGATTTGAAACTCGATGAAACCAAAAAGCGACACTAATAGGAGACAAACATATATCTATAGGATTTAGCTGTGCATTCGTCTCACTCACTCGAATTTTACTTTTTTATTCACTTCTAGCGCGTGTGAACTGCACACATGTTTTCTTTAATTACTGTTTTATCCTTTGGACTTGTTAATGTCTATCGATCCAATCATGATTTAGCAACTCATAGTACGTACATAGATACATCTCACGCATGTTAACCAAACAGGTAGGCAGGCCTGTCACACCTCTCTCGCTTCATTTACACACATATACATACTCGTATCTATGAATAAATGCTTGTCGGTTAAGGATACCCTTAATTTGGTCCATTTTTAATATATCATAAATTTGGTCGATAAACTTCCGTCCTTAGGCGTACATTATTTTACTTTCCCTATTAATTATTACTACGTGTACTAAGTAAAGTAAATACTAAGTAAAGAGAGTAGAGAGTACTAAGTAATAAAATTATCAATCATAACTTGCCATTATATGAATAAACCGTCGTCTCTATGTAATATCGCCATACATAGGTTCGTCCCGCAACAGATGCCGCTGCGGACTGGTTGAACAAATGGAAAAGGATAGCGCTATTACTACTGCGTGCAAAACAAGAGACAGAAAGAGAGTGTGCTCGCTTAGAATAAAATAACACAAGCGCCAAATCACATAATTGCTAAGTACGAGAAGACCACGTAGAAAAATAAAAAAATAAATCATCACGATTTGAGATAATATTATTATCTATCTATTAGGTTAAAGATCATCATTCAATTCCATTAAGTTTCAGAGATCTAACTGAAAATAAGTGCAAAACGAGGTTTTTTCGTCTTTTTTTTTAATCGAGAATTTTTTATCGCATCGTGTTTTTGCTTCAACAGATTTGAAGATTATAAGTCCAAGTTTGATGGGTCCAAATAGTAAACTCTTAGGTCTTATAGATACCGAGATCCAGATCGCTCAATATCATCAAAACAGCATTATGTGGACTCTTAAAACGGAACCGATGTCCACCGAAGCTTTCCTTTTTTGGCCCCCCATGCATAAAGAGGGGTGTTATAAGTTTGACCGCTATGTGTGTGTGTGTCTATCTCTTGCACTGTAGCTCTTAACCGGGTGAATCAATCTGGGTGTCGTTTTTTTTAAGCAGGTTTACTAGGGATGGTTATTAGGCATGTTTTATAAAATTCGGTTCAACCGTTTCAAGGTCATCATCTGTTTTGTTAGCTGCGGTCGGGTGTCTTTTCGGTGGTGTTTAAAATTTTTAATTTAGGTTATTAATACTAGTCACAACATCTTCTTGCAAGCCTCAATTTTCAATTTTCACTCAATTTTTTACCATATCATTCAGAGTTAGCCCTAATATACTTTTTAATGACCGTATTTCTACGGCATCTCTAACTCATAGTGCATTTATGATGTTTAAATTTAATTTTCCTGTATTATTTACTGTAAAACCAGTGCATGTTTTCAGTGACGGCTTACGGAACCGAAACGTGAACTATAACTGCTGGCCGTCAGAGGAAGCTTAAAATCACTTACCATCCATCTGATGAAATTATTTTGCGCGATAAAATTCGTAACGATCGTAGAAGAACAAGAGTAACTGACATAGCTCTGAGGATCCCTAAACTGTAGTGTCGATTGGCCGGCCATATACCACGAGACCACGCTCTCACAGAATACCAGCGTAAAATAGCAGCTTAATTCGGCTGTGTTTCGTATGGTGAGTGTAGAGAACCGGAGACCCTTTTTACTGGAACGAGTCATTCTATCTTAGTCCTCAGGGGTGACAACGCATCTGCAGTTTGATTCTTAAAGGAAGATAGATGTAGGTGTATATGGACCACAGTTTTCACTTACCACGAGGTGGACTGTGTGCTCGTTTATCATCCTTATTCTATAAAAAGTACAGGGTTGTGTGAGCCCCCCCTCTAGTTGGAGTGACGACCTGATGAAACACGCAAGTAATCGGTGGATGCAGGCGGTTAGTATTTTATGGCCATCTATGGGGAGGCCTATGTTTAGTAATTCTATGTGCAAACGCCTGTTGCGTGTTGGAAGCATCATTTTGCACGAATTTTTTTCCTAAGATAAGGGTCAATGGCCCTGTGAAGTAATAACGCGACTTCTAGTAATCGACTTAAGAAATCGGACCTCGCGAAAGAGGTTTAGCGATTTTGCTTGTGTAATAGTGACTTTATACTTACTGTGTGTGGCAGAATACACCAATTTATGATCCTGATCGGCATTTTTACTTATCCTGTACGTAATATGTATGAATTTTAATCGTAGTAACGTAATAATATATACGCCAGGATAGCAGGCCAGGCATTAAACACCTAGATCGATAGTAAAGAGAAGCGTCAAAAGTGCGAGACGTCTGGTATAGTTCATTTGCTTAGATACGGTCGCCTTTATGTTGCGCCGCTTTGGCACGTGCCGCATCTTACCAAGGGCGCCGCCACGACATCAACGGCCGCCGCGTGCGGCGTACACCCATAGGAGAATTTGGCATTTTAGGCATTCTTTGCTACCTAAATGTGTTTATTATTTGTATTATTATTGTATTTCTATAATCATAAGAATAAAATATAAGAATAAAATAGTATTCTATTTAATTCATAGAATAGAAAAACATTTATTAAACAAACACAGTAAAAATAATAAAACAAAAGCGAAATAATAAGAGCGCCTCTGGGGTGTATAGACACTATCTTTGTGAACAGCCTGAAGAAAAAGACAAGCGCATTGAGTTATAATGTACTACGTACTAGAGAAGCTATTCCAAACAAAAAATGTGCGCTACTCTATGTCTTCGCGCATGCACGGTATTTTAGTAGAGTCGCGCATGCGCAATCTTTGTCATCATAGATTATACGTAGGTAGAATGATCAGTATTTAATAAGTAATTGTTTATTTAGATTGTATTCTTAATTATATCGAGTAATTTTTTTATTTCTCTTTTATTTTGCATATGTGTAAATATAACATAATATTATGTCAGAATTACATTTTAATTATATTTTATTTAATACATTAAAAGGTAAATATGTAAACTATAAAAATATACATTTATTATTAAAGATCATTATTATTACTTTTCTAGCATTCTCTAACGTATTTATACGCATCTGGTGAATAATAGTGTAAAATCAATGCGAATTTACGTACAGGTGCATGCAACATTTATTCTTTTTAGTTAAAGATTTATGTAACTCCACAACTTCTGCTTTAGCCATTGAATAGAAATAGAAAATGAAAATGTATTTATTTAACCAAAAACCATTACATAATTAAGCAATACACTGGTTTCTGCACTAAGCTTTAGGCTTGTATCGTAGGAACCTAGAACATTGACTGACACCGTTTACACCAATAAATACATAGAACTCCGATTAAATTAAAATAAAGCAAAAAGAAAAAAACATTTTTTTTTGTATAAATTAAAGCATGAAAGAAAGTAAAAAATAGCTAATTTACTCTAGGAGTGCTTGCGTGCGTGCGTACGTGTGTGTGTGCGTGTGTGTGTGTGCGGTGTGTCTGTGTGTGTCTTTGTGTGGGGGGGAGGGTCATGCTTGCGCGCGTGTGTGAGTGAGTGTAAGTCTACGCGTGTGCATGTATAGGGTCAACTATGAAAGGAAAGTAAGTTTTCCGTTTCCTGATAAGAAGCATGTAGCAACCAGGTTGTTATTTTGTGTTTGACTTTACTTGTAGACAAAGACCTCAAATCTGGGAAGAGACAGCAGAATTTGTTGTAAATGCTAGGCAGAAGAACTGGTGAGTGGCGTTTGATAAAGCTACTGTGTGAATTGGGAATCGGTACTCGAAAGATCTGACGTTGGCACAGGCTAAGATAATCCGGGGAATTTATTATTTTTCTGTGGGTTAGTATTACTGCCTTTAAAATGTAGATTTGGCGAACCCGTAGCACCTTACATTCCTTGTACAGTTCCGCAAGAGGGTACTTCAGATTCGCAAGTGTGAATTACTAAGTTTATCAGCGATAATAAGAATTATCAAGCTTGTCAACAATCCGATTAAAATCCATTTTGAACTTACCATGGTTTCGAGATGGGTGATTCGCCTGGTTGATGGTAGTACCAAGTAAACAAATGTCATGATCAGTAAGATCTGCATGGCACAATATACCAACAGCAGAATCTGTATCCCTAACGAAGATGTGGTCCAGGCAGGCCGAGCCCCTGGTAGGCTCCGAGATAGCAGAGAGCAGTTGATGACTTGCTAACAAGCATAGATACTTGGAGCACTGATCATCAAGTGGGTCTCCGTTTATATTTATATTTAAGTCACCCGTCAACACCACGGCATGCTTGTTGTTAATTTCCGATAATGATTTATCGAGAAAGGCTAGAAAGTTATACACATTCTTAATAGTGGGAGACCTATATATCCCTAGAATAGTAATTTTATTATTTAAATTTAAGTTTGGACAATCGCACTGGTCACTTAACGGTTCTGAAGATATTACATTCCATGAATCTTTAACATATGCGGTGACACCTCCACTTTTTTTAAGGTTATTTTTTGTGTAAAAGGAAATATATCCTGGAATTTGTGGAATCGTGGGGTTTACACCAAGCCAACACTCCGTTAGTATAACCACATCTGGATCAACATTAAGTCGGGCTAACGAAATCAAAAAATCGTCAAAATTGTGTTGGAGGCTCCTAATATTGACATTTAAAACTTTAAAGTCGACACCTACGGGTAATAAATTACGACATTGCTCAAGGCTCTCAATGGAATGACACTTTACTGTCAAAGTTTCGTCTATGTCAACATGAAAGTCACACATTTTTTTGCTTAATAATAACAAATAATTCTACTAACTGCAAGAGTGATTTTGGACAGTAGTCATTAATTGAGAGCCAGAACAATCGGGACTGATGATTGTGTAGTGTGATGTTGGTGCGGTGCGTTTTGTGTGTGAAAGTCATTGAGTTATATGTACTACGTACTAGTACATATAATTCAATGGTGAAAGTGTGTATGCATGTTCTAGTAATAGAAATTGAAATAAGTCTATTGTGTTTATTGTAAATTTAACAAAAAATAAAATATCACTTTTAGGAGAGTTCGCTTGCTTTTTCGGGGCCAATTTTGGTATCCAGGTCTTCGTGCGAAAGAATACGGATAGCTGGTTTGTTCTCTGCTTGTTTGATATAGATCCCTCCGTTGCGTACCCAACAGAATTGGAAGCCCAGGTTCTTTGCTCGCAGTCTTGAGTTTCGAAATAGATAGCGATTAGACTTGGTGAGCCGTTCGTTAATACAAATATTTTGTGGTGAGCTATTAACAATGTTCTCAGATGACAAGCCCTGCCTGGCCCTGGCTGCCGTTATAAGCTCATCCCTATTTTTACGTCGCAGTAGTTTGACTATGATTGGGCGCGGGTGTTTGTAGTTGGGCATAGATGATTTTGAGCCTGAGGAACGTTTAGGGCCGTACGTGTAGGCCCTTCATCCAGTTCATTTTCGGATACTTGTACTCCGAGCTTTTGACAAGTAGCGAGAACGATATGCGTGAGATTTTCATTGTTTTCTTCAGGCATACCAATAATCTCCAGTTCATTTCGCATCGAGTGTTGGTCTTGGACGACGATTTGTTGCTGTAACTGATTAACTAATGATTTTAATGAACTGATTTCCAAGTCTTTGGACTCAAGTGCCTTCGATAATTCGCCTAGCCTCTCTTCAAAGCATTTGGTAATGGCTGATGTTTACACTTTCAGTTCTTGGCGTACTATGTCTTTAACTTCGTCCCTGAAGTCGCGTATTTCCGAAATTAATGTAGTTAAGTGGACGTCTTCGTTTGAAAGCAGCTCAGAGCTCTTCTTTTGTTTATTCCCTCTTGTGGTGTTGACATTGAGGCTCATTGTGTATTCGTCATTCAGGGACGCCGCTGGGGAACGCACTGGCGTTAACAGGTTACTTTTTTTTGGTAGGGAGCAAACACATGACGGACAAATCCATTCATCTCTGTACTTTTGCGAAAGTGTGTTAAAGTGTTCCTCCGTTATATTAAGACACATTAAGTCGTATAGTTTATTACACTTGGAACATTTCATGAAGCCAAGATTGCGAATTTTGTTGTTACAACCGCTGCAAGTCGTAGACATTTTAAACGCAGGCCGCCAGTCAAGAGACAAAATAAATTTAAATACGTACGGTAGACTTAGATAGTTTGAGCGAGTTGAAGTGCATTAAACAGTGAGGGCGTAACGACTCACCTCACGGCCGATGCAGTCGGTGTACGGGTTGTCCTAGGTCAGTGCTGTTCCAGCCGATATAAATACTTAGAAAAAATTTTTGCTTTTAACCAGATGGACCGATGAATTTTCGGGTTCTAATTTTCACAACAATCTTTGTTCGTTTGTCTTCTTCAAATTAGTAGTAAGTTTGACGTTAAATAAGCATTTTATTATGAGTATTCACTAAAATTACGGAGCAAAGTATTACAGGTGTGTTCTCAACCGAGTACGTTGACGCAATCCCAAATCAATCTCAGCATTTAAGTTGACACCGAATTTATGTTTCAAATTTTGCACAGTTGATTTGTAAGAAGCACATTTTTTCTTAAGACAAATATTTTGTTTTTGTATTTTCTTAAATTTCTCAGTAAGTTTCTTTCTAACTGCAGGTTCCTTGCTATTAAATACAATCACAATATTACAATGTGCTCATATTTTATTATTTTTATAATGACCTAGAATTATTGATTCCGTTACTAAGAATGATTATTATTTTTTTTTATTGTTATTTAAAAGCTTAGGCTTCGTATACATCACTAGAATTGGGCTTAGGAACATCACTCGCGTAATTTATTTTTAAGTACAATTTTGTTCAGACTATCATAAATTGGTTTTAACTGCTTGCTGATTCAGACAACGGTTCTGATACTTCTTGTTCACAACATTTTGTTGGCTGAAAAAAATACTAGTTATTTGCACTTACCATCAGGTGAGCCGCATGCTCGTTTGCCCCCAAACGAGCATGCGGCTCACCTGATGGTAAGTGACTACCGCCGCCCATGAACAACTGCAACACCAGAGGAATCGCAGCTTGTAAAAATTCTAGCGTTACAGTATTAAAAAACCGCCATATACTAGTATGACTCGCGCGCCGAGGGTTCCGCCTCACTTAAGTCCCGTAAATATACTGAACATTACAAAAAAATCGTTCGTCGTCTAATCACAAAATAAAACAAAAATCCCAGCAATATTATATAATAATATAATTACGTTATCGCATGGTTTGCAGATTTCTTTAAGTACAGTCTTCCTGTTTTTGTGGTGTATTTGTCGTTTTCTTTGAACTGCACAAAACATGCGTGAATAATCTGACTGTTTCTTCATTGCAATTCTTCTGAACAAATTTGATCACGATTTGATTAAATAAAAATAATAATAAAAATTATTAATTTTAATGCATTAACATTTCCAACCGTGATTATATATTAATACAAGTCAAGTCTGGGCATAAAAATGTTATACTCTTTGACATTCACGTATACGTTGCAGTTGATAAAATATAATTAAATTAAGTTTGTTTTAAAGTTATTCCATGTTGAACTTACTGGTAAAAAGTCACTCCTTGACTTTTACTGGCACACGAAGGCATATTTATTTAAAAAAAAATCTTCACCCAAACGTCTCACGTTGCAGCAACCGCTTGACACAGACAGAGTTGCAGCGCACGCGCTCTAACGCATGTTACAAACAATCGAGTTGAGGCGTCTTCTCTAGTACGTAATAAATTATAACTCAATGGCCAAGCGTGATGATTCGACGATGACTCACTCGCATAGTCCGATGGGACGGTAAACCGACACGACCGATGAGAGATCAGGCGCAGGACCAACGGCCTTACGTGCTTACCCAGGCACGGGGGTGAAACACAGCTAGCTTCCTGATTCCAGGCTGCTACTAAGAATTTCTTGTAAGAAAAACCCAATAATTGATTTTGACCCGACCCGGGATTCGGACCCGGCACCTCAAGATCATCAGTCGCGTTTATGACCACTAGACCAAAGAGGCAGTCAAGAAATCCTTGTTATATATCTAAATATAAACATACACATTGCATGCCTTAAGCGTGAAGCGCGCAGGTGTGTTATGTTAGGGCCTAAAAATTAAGATTCCAACGTATTGTCGTATGAAATCGTATCTAGCAATCATATTATACATATAAATGATATAAAAAGCACATTGTCAGAAAGATAAATGATTGTTGAACTTATTAATTTTTTTTTAATCGATTTATTACTATTTTTACATAAAAAAGGGGTTTTAGTGGCTTATGGTGTGGATTTATCAAGTTCGCAAGGCTTGTAAACACGATAACTTTTGAAAATATCAATTGTTCAACTCAATCTATTTTTAAAACTCTTCATATATCATGTGGGAAGCATGTAAATGGCAGTTTAATTTTGTTTTGTTTAGTTATATTTGTTTAATTAGAAACTAATCTTCAGTTAACGTGTGCATAGTAAAGACTTGTCTTTTGTACTATGACAGATATAAACAAGTTTATATTATGTATCATATTACGAAGACTTTTTCCTTTCTCCTGTACGTTGAAATAAAAAACGTAACACTTAAGTCTAATGAGCTTCCCGCGATACATGTTTTCTTTGTGCCCGCCTTTTACCGCTGCTTAAAGAGATACTATTCGAGATTTAGGTCACCTCACATCATCACATCATGTAAATATCATGGCATAGAATTGAGTGGCGGCGCTGAAGGTCGCAGGTTTGAATCCACGGAACGCACGGAACAAGTATTTGTATGGCTTGCAAATAATTGTTCCGGGTCTAAATGTTTGTCCTATCCTATCCTGTCCTACTCCACAATTTAAAGAAAAAATCTTAGTGTAATGGTGCGTAAGGTTTTTTTTAATTCGCATTTGTTCATAATCTATACCCCTACAAGAATTAACCAGCAGGAAACAGTAGGGCCACTATTTTAAAAGTTACAGATATGTACTAATATTCCAGTATGTACATTTGGTACAGGCATTCTATTGATTATTTAAAGTAAAATAAATGTTAAAAACAAGTTAGGTTAGGCCTTTGGAGTCAGAATTTAGGGGGCGGTATTTTCGAAAAGATAAGCCTACCCGCATTGACTTTTTAATTGATGCCTGCAAAAATTACAAAAAGATCTAAAAAAAAAACAGCTTTTTAAGTAAGACATGATTAAAATGTAACGAAAGTTGTTTTTTAAATTTAATAAACTGAAGTGACAGAGGAACTTACAATCCACTTAATACTAAACGGCTACTGAGTCGATGGACACCTGCAATCAATTTAAAAAAAAGGCTACAGATTCGCTGTCACCTCTGAGAACTAAGATGTAATACCTCATAGTCTACAGCATTAAAACTTCTGAAAATAGTGTGCGTGTGCAGATTATATATTATCTGCACTCACACACTTGCACAAAGTTACAAGTACAAAAATACATTATATTATTTAATTAAATTTTTAACATAAACTGTTAAAGAATTTTATCGATTTTATGTTTTTAAAGATACTTGCGATTTAAAGGGAACGGGAGGGGAGTATAAATAGACATTTTAGACGATCCTGGGAGACATCAATTATTGCTACGCCACGAAATATACCAACATGCTGATGATGAACAGTAATATATTTTTAAAATTTAGCTTCTACGTTTCACTTTAGATGTGTGTGTGTTTGTATGTATGTGTGAAAAATTTATAAAAGCCATGCGTTTTTGATGCACTAACGTTAAAATAGAGGGCTAGAATTTTCGATACAACCTCAGCTAGGAATACCTTTCACGTAACACTAAAACATCTGTATATTTACCATGTTTTATGCAAATAAAGATTATTATTATTATTAACAGTTGATGAATCAAATTCGTTACAGCCTACTAAAACTCCACTGCTGAACATAGATCTCTCCTCCTTCTAGACTACCTCATATCACCACCGCCACCACCAGGGTCGGGGGGAAAATGTAGTGTTATGCTACTTACATATCATTTTACACTATTTTTCCATTCTGTTTTTGATTTTCTGCATTCATATTTTGCATCACTTTTCACGCTATCGGGTATGCTACTTACATATCATTTTACACTATTTTTCCATTCTGTTTTTGATTTTCTGCATTTATATTTTGCATCACCTTTATTTCCACAGGATCCTGTAACGTTTTTACACAATAACAAATCATTTTCACTTCGTATTTTCACGCTATCAGCACCGTTTAAATCGCTGTCAATGGAGTCTTACCTTTTTCTATCTTTTATTGAGTTCTCCGTAACTCTGCAATTTCAGGTTTCGTGCGCGTTGCCGCGCTATAGTTTTTCCTATATGAATAATATCTCATTTCTTACTTAAATGTAACTGTTTTCCAATTATATACCTAAAACCAAAAATTTATATTTTTGACAACCATTATTTATATGGTTGTTATGGTAACTTTTATTCAAATTCGTCACTGGTCTGATGTTCTTATTTCGATATTTCCACATAAATACTCTTTTGCTCTAGGTCATTTACAAAAAATTTCCTTTTAATTTAAATAATTTCTCGTTCTCTCTAAAAAGGTATAAAAGCCGAACAATCGGAGAATACAGGGAGTCTCGCTTCAGTTTTCGAACGTGAAGCATCTACTAAAGGCCTTATCCCGGGGTCGCATTGCCCCGGGATCCTGCAAGCCTCCATCTACATTTGAAGTCGGCGGCGTAGTTTACTTCAAGCGCGGGGCCACACTACACCGGGCGCTACGACTGCTTGCTCCAGGCGCTGAGTGCACCTACTGCCCGCGCTACCTTTGGGCGCTACGACTGCTTGCTCCAGGCGCTGAGTGCACCTACTGCCCGCGCTACCTTTGGGCGCTGTGACTGCTTGCTCCAAGCGCTGAGCGCACCTACTTCAGGCGCTACGTGCGCCGGCTCCGGACGCTGCGTGTGCCCAGACCAGGCGCTGCGTGCCATCACCGCCAAGAAACTACAAGCTCAGCTTGTGCCTACTTCTACTCCAAGCGCAGCGTGCGTCACTTCGACCTTTAGGCTCCACTACAATACAATATTCTCCTATCTTTACTTTTTTTATCTAATTGTAATTACACGTCATCCATCATCATCATCATATTTCATTTTTTTTATAAAATTGTAAATACCTTTCTAAAAATTTAAATATATTATTTTCTTGATCTACTTTTGTTGTTTTGTTGTTCTTAGGTTAGGTTCTATTTTTTTTTAATTGTCGCTTCACGACAAGTTATTTTATTGTTTTCAGTTGCTATCAGGAAGGTGTTGCTGATCATCTCCTGTTTTATTTTCTCTGTCACCTCTTACGACACGCACGGGATGTTATATAATAGGTATTGGATTATTTTACGTCACCACTACAAGGTGCAGTTTGAAGTTTTGATGTACAAATTCTGTTTTATCATTTCCGCCTTAATGGACGTCGAATACGTTACGTTCTAACTCTGTGCGCTGCGCACACACACATGTATACTTAGTAGTGTTGTACCTCTCTACCTAGTACTAAGAATTTCAGTCAGTAGCTAGTTGCACGCCAACTGTATTGCGCGCTCCTCTATAAATAAATATTTCATAAAAGTTATGCAACCTTTCATTATGGTCACCCGTAAGGACCCTTACGGAGTCAGCTCCTAAACTTTGCGAAAAATTAATAAATAAGTACGTAGAGTGATCTAGAATATGTTCATTCTTTGCTCAGACCAACAGAGAATGATAGATGGAGCACTGCGTACATTTCAAATGACGCCGAAAGCATGCTCAACTTCTTTCTTCTTTCTTTAACTGTATAAAAAGAAAAATTCTTTAACTGTATAAAAAGGGTTATTATAGTATAAATGAATACATGGTTGATAATAACCCCTGGGAATGAGGTGATCGCTTCCAAGCTGTTTCTAAAATAAATTTTGTACTTATATAGTTGTATAACCATTATTGTAAAATTTGCTTTAAAAAAAAAGTCCCGCTGGGTTTCTTGCTGGTTCTTCCCAGGACGGAGGTTTTTTTTTCGAACCAGTGGTAAAGTAAAAACAATGACTTTCAATAAGAATTATACATGTGATCTATATTGAATAAAAATTATTCTATTCTATTCTTTCCTTAACAGCCCGCGAAAGTCGTACTAGGTGCACACATATATACCTAAAGACTTACTGTTCTTTGCAATTGGTTTAAGATTCATATGTGTGTAAATAATATGAATTTAAACTGCAGTTGCCAATCCGCTTGCCAAGCCTGGCAACTATGGAAAATTATCCCCCCCCTTTGAGGCAACCTATGGGGGAGGCCTATGTTGAGCAGTGGATATTAGTAGGCTGTAACGGTAACGGTAAGGGTATGTGTGTGCAATGCCTGTTGTCGCAATAAGTTAAGCATGGTTTTGACAAATATACGGAGCTCTTCGTCTATCTTTTTTTTTTGGAAATGTACAATTGCCAAAGAAAAATATTTTAATTAATAGAAATTGCAAATGTCATCATCGTTGCAATCGGGTTGCAAACAGTTTAACATAGGTCTTCTTAATACGGCCGCTAATCACGTAGGCACCGGTATCCATTCAACCTCTGCATATTGTACCAGGTTGTAGTTCATGTGAATATCTTACAAGATTTTGTCTTGAGGACTTTTTTATTCAATATAGATTATAAATAATACTAAGTAATTTACTGGTGTAATTTAGTTTAATTTACCACTGGTTCACAACATACCTCTGTTCTGGAAAGAACCAGCAAGCAACCCAGCGAGACAATTCTTTTATAAAAAAGAATATAATATATTATGTTACACAATTGGTAGAGCCATGCTGCAGCTACATTCATTGTATAGTTGTAGTACGAATGGGTCGCCTTGACCGGGGAAGGACCACGTTCTCACAGAATACCAGCGTAAAATAGCAGCTTAACACTGCTGTGTTTCGTATGGTGAGTGTAGAGAGAGAGAACCGGAGACCCTTTTTACTGGAAAAGAGACATTCCATCTTGGTGCTCACGGCTGACATCGCATCTGCATTTTGATTCGCAAACAAGGGTAGACACGACAGACCGGCTGTCGCGGTATGCATAAAGCATTTACCGCCGTCTCGCGTATCGGGGTAGCCCTTTCCAACTGCTTCTGGGCGCAAAAAAAAAACGAACGCTTCCGCTCGACTAGGGAAGGACCACGTTCTCACAGAATACCAGTGATAAATAGCAGTTTAATCCTACTGTGTCCCTTTTTACTGAATACGAGGCATTCCATCTTAGACCTCAAAGGTGACATCGCATCTGCATTTTGATTCGCAAACAAGGGTAGATGTAGATGTCTATGGGTCACAGCAACCACTTACCATCAGGTGGACTGTCACCCTCATCCTATAAAAAAACACAAACAAATTAGAAAAAGCTTAATCAATCAACTCATTCCCAGAGATTATTACCATCCATATATTCCATAATATTATAATAATCCGTTGTATATAATCAATACAATAACATTCCAATGAGCAGGAAGAATTGACGGTATCACAAGCTATGTAAAATAAAACAAACTTTTAAATTGGACTAGATTTATTTGAGCTAATAATAAATAATTTGATTGCGTAGAAGTTTTATTCTCTTAAAGTAACAATATTTAAAAAAAATATATCCCACATTTAAATACTTTTTTTTCCATTACCAAAGTAAAAAAGTTTTTTTTTAACTTTGGTAATGAACACGTGCGGTTGTACATTTGCCTCTGTCAAGCATGTCAAAAGGTAAATAATTCTTCATAATATTTTTTCAAAACTTCCCCACATGTTGTTTCATCACATTGCGGGGCAGTCAATGACAACAATATTCAAGTTATTAAAGTACTTAAGCGGACAAAATAACTTGAGGTTTGTATGAGTATAAAAATCAGAGCCCTTATTTCGTCGTTTTCATTATAATTCACATGCGTAGTTAACATCAACATCACATGATCTTTTATGTATCAAACAAAAGCAAAAATCCGCCGGTGTTTAATTTCCCGCCAAAACCAAAATAATAGGTACTATGAGTTTAATCAATTTCATCACAATATTTTTATGATTTAGGGCAAAGGCACAGCGAAATAGTGCCTTATACAATATACACATTAAATCACAATAAGGTGAAATAATATTTAGACAAAATGTGAGAGTAGAATTAGAAAAGTATTTCTTAGTTACAAATATTCATAAATTCATTCAATTATTAATTTTACATGATAATACTTTAAATAATAATAATTTTGTAGTTCTGTTTTCCGTTTTCGTATAACGTAAACTAACCTAATTGAAAAGTTATACGACAAAATAGTACCGGTTGTATTATTCATATTAGTTTATCTTGATGTAGGCACAAGTTAAACACTGATTAATAATAACACGGTGTTTTAAATCTTAGTTGTTAATAATTATTTGCAAAGTATTAGAACTAGCAAGATATCACATATCATTATTTTTTTTATTTCAAGTGCAAAATTAAGACAAAGTGTGTCATTTTATCTATATATCGAAAAGCGACTATATTTATGAAGATAATTATAATATGACATTTTTATCCTATATACTTTAAATGAACCATTATTGTAGTGTATGAAGTTAAGTGCGGACAAACCTAGGTTTAGCCGGTTACAACTAGGTGCAGCTGATTACGGTAGGTTAAATTTAAATGTATTTAATTTATTCATGGTAAGTATGGTTAATGACAGAAGAAAGAATAAGCATAGGTTTACTTTTTTATAGAGGAGGGGGCAAATGAGCCTGCGGCTCATGTAATGATAGTGTCGACCGTCGACTATCAACAACCAGTGGAGTTGCAGCGGCGACCTTATTTAGGTTTACTAAGAATTACCCTTGTGTTACGGGCCATGCCAAATAAAACTAATAAAGATGATTTTACCCGGCTATTTGGGTAAAACCCGAATAATTTTTAAATTTGATAAACATCAACTCCAGCCGCACCTAAATTGACTGTCGCTGATATTGATATTGGTACTTTCATATTTTTGACAAATTTAACAGAGCTCATATAAATTTAAATTATTATTCGGCCTTTGTTAGACGTAGTTTTACTCAAAAATAACCGGTCAAACCACTGGGTTCAACTGGGTTAAACTGTTAAGCCATGAATAAATCGAATACACACTAGTTTGATCAGTTGCAATCGACTGTACTTACGAGCTGCAAATAGCTGGCTAAAGCTAGGTGTACCCATACTTCGGTAGCTCTGCCGTTTTATCCCTGACACGTAATGTATGAGTAATGGATCGACAAAATTTGTTTTAAATATTTTAAAAAACTATAATGGCAATTAATGAAAGCTTAAAATAATTTTCTGTTAAAGCTAGCATACAAGTAAACAACCTTAAAGTTTTATAACGGTGCTTTTACATTTAGCTAACTTAAGCCGAATGATAGTTAAGTGAATTAAAATTATACGCGATGTTTTATTTAAAATCATTTTGATAAAGAGTTAGTTTTTTTTATAGATGAATGAATATGATTCTCGTGAGAGAGTTAACAGAGTTAACAGTGGTAGAGCCACGCGGCTTTTGCTGTCGCACGGATGGGCCGGCTCGAACCTGGGTGGTACCACGACCTCACAGAAAACTAGCGTGAAGTAGAGGTTTACCTCTGCGTTTCGCTTGGTGAGTGCAGGTGGCCGGAGGGCCTTTTTACTGGGAATGAGGCATTCCATCTTAGTCCTCACGGGTGACAACGCATCTACATTTTGATTTGTAATAGAGGATGGATGTAGATGTCTCTATGGGCCGCAGAAACCATTTACCATCAGGTGGACTGTGTGCTCGTTTGTCGCCCTTATCCTATATAAAAAAAAAGATCTAGCGAGAACACTGGTGCGAGAGTGCACAACTGCTATAAAATAATTCTGCACATGTCATATCAGTCATAAAAATGCAAGTGAAAACAAACAGCACTTTTATAAAAGTTTATGAGCTATTGATTTTCACCCGCCCATCGTACCCTTAGTTAAATGTGTTTATAAATCACCGGAATAGCTACAAAAATGAATTACTTGAAATTTTACTTGTTACAGCCAAATAACATTCAAACAATTAAACTTGTAAAAAAAATTACATAATAGCTTCTGTAGTCGGGGCTTTAATTATTCTATACAATGTTGCTACAATGCTGTATTAAGCCGCGTCTCCGCCAGTTTTGTTGCCAACACAACAGTGGCCAACAACACTTGTTTCCATTTTCGGCGGCAACATCAAAGGAATACGCTTGTTGCCGCTTCTTGCCAACATTTGTTCCCTCGGTGGAGACGCTTGTTGGAAATAGTTGGAAATATAACTGTTGTCAACATTTTTGGTGGATATGCTGCGGCTTTATAACACTCTCGGCACTACTACTCACTCTCGGCCCATTCTTGTTTCTAGTGTATATTAATGACTTACCTTCTATTGTAGAGGATAATCATGATATAGTATTATTTGCTGATGATACTTCTTTGATTTTTAAACTTAAACGTAAATCATTTAAATGTGACGAAGTGAATAATGCTATATCAAAATTAGTGCATTGGTTTAACGTTAATAATTTACATTTAAACGGAAATAAAACTAAATGTATTAAATTTACAACAACGAATGATAGAAATCTGAGTACCAATGTGTTTTTAAATGGGGAAGAACTGAGCCCTGTTGAATCCACTGTTTTTCTTGGCATCACTCTCGACGCAAAGCTTCAGTGGGGCCCCCATATATCCAAACTAGCAAGCAGACTAAGTTCTGCAGCCTATGCTGTAAAAAAGATTAGAGGTCTCACTAGTGTCGAGACAGCTAGATTAGTTTATTTCAGTTATTTCCATAGCATAATGTCTTATGGGATTTTGTTATGGGGACATGCGGCTGATTCAGAAACTATTTTTGTTTTACAGAAGAGGGCCATTAGAGCTATTTACAACCTAAAACTGAGAGAGTCTCTTAGAGATAAATTTAAAGAAATAAATATATTAACTTTGGCGTCTCAGTATATTTACGAAAATTTAATGTATGTTCACAAAAACAAAGGTAGTTTTAGTAAAAAAAGTGATGTGCATTCTGTAAACACTAGGAACAAACACAAGCTAGTGATACCAGTTTCTCGACTCCACAGAGTCAGTAATTCATTCTTGGGGCAATGTATACGCTATTACAACAAGGTCCCGGAAAGTGTACAGGCTCTCTCCATTAGCAAGTTTAAATGTTTTGTTAAGTTGAAACTGTATAAAAAGGGTTATTATAGTATAAATGAATACATGGTTGATAATAACCCCTGGGAATGAGGTGATCGCTTCCAAGCTGTTTCTAAAATAAATTTTGTACTTATATAGTTAGTACAACCATTATTGTAAAATTTGCTTTAAAAAAAAAGTCCCGCTGGGTTTCTTGCTGGTTCTTCCCAGGACGGAGGTTTTATTTTTCGAACCAGTGGTAAAGTAAAAAATGACTTTCAATAAGTATTACACATGTGATCTATATTGAATAAAAAATTATTCTATTCTATTCTATTCTATTCTACTGACTTCTGAAGATATCATGTGCAATTGTTTTTTTATCTCTTTGAAGTCGTTTTTAACTTACGTTTTTTTTACACTTTTGAGTGGACTAAGGAATACCATCTCAAGATAACAAATAAAATGTCGTCTTACATTAAAAACTGCAATTTCTATTTTCCATCATTAGGTGCCTTTTGAAGTATTTTTTTCTCCAAATTTATATGGGACCAGTCTTGAAGTGATTTGTTTGCCATTAGCTTCCCATTCGGTTATTATCCTATACAATTATAATTTGGATTAAATTTAACCTATCTAATAAAAAAATGGAAGTCCGTATTCTCTGCTTACCCTCCAGGGTGATAGACATGAGAGCTTAAGTTATTTTTTTAATTAAAAAAGCCACTAAAATCAGTTTTCAATTGACAAAGATATCGAAAAAGCATTAAAAAGAACAATCTAATCGTAAATATCCTCCTTTTGTGAACTCTAGCAATAAAATGAAGTACCTAATGTTGTTAGCATAATATAATACACAAGATACGAGTACTTAGATATAATCAAAACTATGGGCAGCTATTAAAAAATAAAGATGAAAAAATTATTACCCTGCCTTAGTACAATTTGCGTGACAGGGAAACATGATTTTCCCCACAGTAGAAGTTGTTTTCATTACAAGAAATTAATGTTTTTTCCTTGTGATTTAAATAAGTTTTAATAAGCAAGAAAAGGTAAAATAGTATTTAAGCGTGTATAGGTTTTGTAGACTTTGGTAATAGAATTATGATAATGTCGTTTGCTTTATAATATGAAATCAAAAAAAAATCATAGATATATTTAAAACCGCATGTGTACGTGCGTAAAGGTGTAAATATTTTATTCTAACCAAAGACTTCTATGCATACTACTAAACCAATGACCATAAATAATTCCTCTATGTACTAAACGGACTCTGCGGCCTTAGTACATTGCGCCCTAAGTTACGGTCAATTCTCCGTAACCCCTTTCTTTAGTCGATTGCGGCCGGACGAGAAGATGAACCGCGAACGTTGATTTCGACAATCTAACACAGATTTTGTTTAATGTTTTCTATGTGGTAAAGCCTCGCTGTAGTTATATTATGGTTGTAGCACGAACGATTCCCTGCGCCCTTCTCTCTCATCAGCCAAATGCCAGTCCCACAGGCGGTTTTTAGCGGGTATCACTTAGGTCCCCCGTAGGATAGTTACAGTGAGTCTCGCATAACCACACCAGACCGGCTGTCGTGGTATGCATAAAGCATTTACCGCCCCTTCGCGTATCGGGGTAGCCCTTTCCAACTGCTTCTGAGCGCAAAAAAAAAACGAACGCTTCCGCTCGACTAGGGAAGGACCACGTTCTCACAGAATACCAGTGTTAAATAGCAGTTTAATCCTATTGTGTCCCTTTTTACTGAATACGAGGCATTCCATTTTAGTCCTCAAAAGTGACAACGCGTCTGCATATTGATTCTTAATCGAGGATAAATTTAGATGTCTATGGACCACAGAATCCACTTACCAAGTGTGGACTGTGTGCTCGTTTTTCACCCTAATACTATTAAAAATATGTAACTAAGAAAAAACGCTTTTATTATTTATGTGCGGACTTTGTCAACGTGACTTGAAGTTTATATCAGATAAGTATGTAACTTTATTTCGCATTTGCCTAAAACAGTAACGGTCGTAAATAAAAATACAACTGCGAGTAGGGTTACCAGATGAAAAAATTAAAAGTCCGGAGAAGAGCCCTGATTTCCACTTAAAAATCCTGAGATTTTTTACAGTTTGAGAAGAAAACCGTACTTAAAAAGGTATCTTCACATATTAAGTATGATAAAACTGTTTAAGTGCCTACTTGGATAAATAAGTTTTGATTTTAATTGTGGAATTACAACCAAAGGAAAATTATTTTTAGTTTGTTTAACTTTTTATTAAAAAGATCTTTAAAATGTAAGCTGTATTATATTGAAAGTTCTAAAAATCCTAAGATTTCATGAGATTTGCAAAATCCAGCCGCAATCCTGAGATATGGTAACCCTAACTGCGAGGCACTATTACCGTGCCAGCTACTCGGCTAGCTGCCGTCCGCGCGATCCACAGCTGTGACATAATTTTGGAACGACGTTCCTTATCGGACGGTATGGATTTGGCGGATGGGAGCTAGTCGACAAAAAGTGTAAGATTTTTTCGTCACTACCCCTTGTGTCATAGTGTAGACGGCCTTGGCGGCAAAATAAGGAAGTGAGATGGAATAATATCTATCTCCCTCGCACTTTTTCTTATCTTGCCATGAAAGAAATGTCATTTAATTTCAAATGACGCTTCATTTTAATAGACGGTAGTAATACATTTATTTGTATTTGTTAATCAATAATATAATACGTTTATAAATAATAATATACTACGAAAGGAATTTCGTTCCAACCGACTGTTCCACGACACTCACGCATGTTTTTGTTCTGAAATTGTGGTCCAGTACAATACATAGAAGTATTTAATTCTATATTTTATAGATTCTAACCTATGATATAATTTATAAATACTAAATTACTAGTGTTTGCACTTTTACTCTACTTTTATTCTAAACAGCCGACGATATGATCTAGTTTTTTAAAGGTTAAAGCTACAATTTAAAATGTGTAATTAATAAATTAATAGTTTTATAGGGATTCTAGCTTTTACCTGCGACTTCACCCGCGAGAAATTGATTACGATTGGATTTCATGGGTTTTAGTTTTTTTACGTGGAACCCTAATTGTTATTCTAAAATAAAACTAGGCTCAGTTATTTTTTATAACATTGGCTATCTGCCAGTGAAAGTCCTGTCACAATTAGTCTAGCCGTTTCGGAGATTAGCCGGAACAAACAGATAGACAGACAGACAATAATTTACAAATAGTTTTTTATTATAAATACCGTTTATACTTTCATATGCATTTAGTAAAAAACCGTTATTTTAATATTACAAACAGACACTTCAATTTTATTTATTTGTATAGATTATGTGAAAAATAAATTATAGTTTATGATAAATGCAGTCCGTGGACACAAATGCAACCATAAAAATATTGTTCCATTTTTGAAATTTTTGGGCCTAGATAAATTTGGATTAATACAAAACAGGGGCAATCAGCTAATGGATGTAGCGTTGGACAAACCATCGCTGTTAAAAAGTGTCTCAAAAGTATAGTATTCAGACTTAAAATATGGGATGCATGTGCTCTTTTTCTTTTATTTTTAAACTTTGCGTTAATATTTTCAAGCCTCTGACGTATTTCATGATATTAAATTCTTTGTTGTCATAAAGATTTTCGTAAATAACTAAGCTGTCGCTACTTGTTACAAAAAATTGGTCCAGAATTACATTCATAACTAATTATTATCTGTGTAATATCACGCGGGACCTAGCGTGGGAAAGCAAAATATGGTATTTAAGTGCCTTACACACTGTCCGTCTTGCTGTACATCCAACGATACACGCTGCGAAACGACAATGAGGACTTCAGTATTATTAATTACTTGAAGTTGACGTATGTCAAGCCTACTCATTGTAGTTTTGAAACGTGTGTGACCATCCATGGTGGGACGTACAAAAAGATGGATATGACCGTGGCAAGATGTACACAGGGTTAGCAGATAGAAAATTAAAAAGTACTGACAAATAACTTTATTTTCATAGAAAAGTCCTGACATTTTTTTTGCAAACGTAAATAAAAAGCGCAAACGCTCTCGCGAACAATCTACGTCGCAGATTACACCCTTCGCACGCAAAAAAGTAACTATATTTTATTGAAAAATGAGAAAGCCTGACCTTTTCAAAATCCGACCGCAGTCCTGACAAGAGCTTAAAATTCCTGACATATCAGGACAAATCCTGGCATACGCATATAGTTTATCTAGAAGTACAGCAAGATGGTCCGTGTGTAAGCCGCTTACGTTAAACTCGAGTAATATTTACATAATATTTAAGTGTTTTATATTGTCATTCACTAGCTAAAGTGCATAGTGTTATGAAATTACTTAAACAAATATATTTTTTGCTTAAACCATCGAAATTAATTTAAGTATAATAGTACTACACTAATTTATTCGTTCTCTTTGGATTTTATTTAAAAATCATGCTGTACATAAGCTTAAAAAATAAAAATAAACACAAGATGTACAAGTTTTTTTAATGTTTCATTACTGCCATTTTATCTTTGTATAATAATTTATCCAAGCAGTATGTAAAAGAAAATACATTCCAAAACATTTAATATTTGTAATTTTAAAGTATTTCATAATGCTTCGAAATAACAAGTTTTAAATGCTTGAACCTAAAATTGATTATAATTGGAAATGCTCAAGAATAGCTTTAAATAGTAATAATTTTTAATAAGCTTGATTTCTGGAAATATTTTTAAATAGGAAAATTGGAAAGGTACACTGTGACTTATCATACAAGTTTGAACTACGAGTACGTAATGCTGCAAGAGGTAAAGTGGTATTAGAGTAAAATTTGGCATTTGGATTTTGGAAAGTATGAAATATTTAGAAGTGTACGAGGAAAATGTAATTAATATTATATTTTATATCTAGACAAGACGACCATTTCATTATCGTAAATCCCGTTCACTAATCTAACTGTATTGTAGATAAATTGGTCTGTGGTCATAATATCTCACCCGCTAGATTGGTCGGTCACTTGCATTTCTCACAACGATTCATATAACTCTCTCTATCCGTTCCAATGAGACGATAAGTTTAAATTTAAATAATGAGGGCTAATATTCTTACGGGCATCAGGTGCCACTAGTTGGAACTGAGGTGAACTTATTTGTTACGGAGAAGGACACATAGTGACATCATCATTGAAAAGTTGCGTTTTAAACAATAGTTTTTTTGTTTGTTTGTGTATACAAGAATTAAAAAGTGCTGTATTCTTTAATTTTTTTACACATTTTGACTAATGACGTTATCTTTTTAAATTAACGTCATTTAGTTTTTAATTCTTCTACTCTAGGAGTATCCGAATTTTAGTTTATCCATTTTTAATGCCATTAATATAAAATATATATGATATTTCAGAAAAAAAAAACATTAATATCCACACATTTCTAACAAATTAACTTTCCCCGTTATGAAATCTGTCAAATATTTCACCTCATTTCTAAATGGCGCCGCCCTGGTGGCAGAAAAAGTCATGGATCATTCATTTCATTCATGTAAAGTATCATCCTTATATAATGTTTATGCCATGTTGAAGTAAGTATTATACATACATAATGTTTATTGCTAAACATCTGTTTAATTGACAAAACACAACATATAAACTATAGCGATTCACAGTCGAAAACCACGTTGTTTGGAACCAGTCAGTAAATCAGAACGTAAATAAAGAGTACCATTCTTTATCTTGAACATGATGATATCCCAATTATTGTCTCAATCTTCACCCACCTCACAGCACAGGATGGGCAATACTCGACCTCGTTGTTTGTATTAACGTAAATCTAGGATTCATACGAGTCTAGCCATTGCGACCGCAAGTAATGAGATTCCGGCCTTGAGCTGGAGTGAAGGCGTCAAGTGCGGTGCGGAGGAGTTGCCGGCCAGGATGAGGGCGCGCAGTCGTTGTCGTTCACGATAGCGCGTGTCCTCGCCAGGAGGGTCGAGGCATTCGAACTCGCAGCACCGCTCGCCGACGCGGAAGTTTTTACAGAACTGTTGACAGACAGAATTAATTGTATAAATTTCACGTTACCGTTACAGCCTATTAAAGTCCATTGCTGAACACAGGGATCCCCCATAGATTGCCACGCTTGGCCAGCGGGTTGGCAACCGCATTTTTTATTTTCAGTTGTTATTAGGAAGACGCTGCAACCGATCTCTTTATTTATTTCCCTCAGTCGCCTTTTATGAATCCCACGGGATGATATGGGGTAGGATATTCTTAAACCGACATTACACAGTTTCATGTTAACATACTTTAAATACATTGAAGAACCGTAGTAGCTTAGAGGAAAAGCGCTTGCCATAAAACACGAGCAACTCAGGTTTGATCCCGACACCCACGGGATTAAGAGGGGTGATAATTTCTTAATCCGTTTAACCTTAGGCGACTATTTTTCTACCGACTTCAAAAAGGAGACGGTACTCAATTCAACTGTATGTTTTTTTTATGTGTGTTACCTCATAACTTTTTACTGCGTGAACCGATTTCGATTATTCTTTCTTTATTTGAAAGCTGGCGCTTCACATGTGGTCTCATATATATTTGATAAAGGTTGGTAAAAAAGGTTTGACCAATAGTTTTTGAGTTATTCTTAATAATTTACATTGAAGTCGGGTGAGCCGTGGTAGCGCAGATAGTTAGCGCTCGCTGTAAGCTTCACAGTACTCCAGCAACCCGGGTTCTATCCCCGCCGGCACCAACGAAATTGTTAATTGCAATTTTAAGTGCTGATTTACCACGTGCTCGGCGGTGAAAGAAAACATCGTGAGGAAACCTGCATGTCTGAGAAATAAGAAAAAAAATTTCTAAGACATGTGAAGTTCGCCAACACGCATTGAGGCAGCGCGGTGGACATTTCCTTGCCCTAAAACGTTCTCAGAAATGAGAGGAGGCCTGTGCCCAGCAGTGGGACGTAAATAGGCTGCAACTTTACTTTACTTTACTTTCGGTTGTACAAAATTTTTCATTATTAAAGTTAAATTATTTACTATTTTAAACTTTCACAAAGGTAAAACCTAACTTTATAAGAACTAAAAATCGGTGGATGTGGTTAAGAACTATTCGTATGTCTCCGGTTCTCTACACTCACCATACAAAACACATTAGCATTAAGTTACTATTTTACGCTGGTATTTTGTGAAAGCGTGGCCGTACTCCGGATGAGCAGACTCATTCGTGCTACCATAATATAGCTGTAGCGCGTCTACCACGTTTGTAGGATTCTAACAGTGCCTCTATAATAACGTAACAATTCAATAATAATAAAAAAACTGTGTTTGCCAACGTAACCAAACGTGGCAGCTGTGTCAAATATCCTGTGGCTATTTATAGAAGAAGCCTATGATCAGTTGTGTACTTGTGAAGGGCTGTACTAAATGAATAAATGTATTCATCGATAAACGAGCACTCCATATGAAATTATTGGAAATATGAAATAAGCTTTTGCAAAGGAAGTCTATAAATAATTAATACCCAAGTCCTTGCAACCGTTCGATATGAAAGTCGGTCGTGTAATCGTGAAATACTTGTGTTTGACAAAGTTTGCGATAAATGCAAACAATTTTATATTAGGTTTTCATACGTGGTAGAGCCATGCTGCAGCTATGTAGTTGTAGCTGGATTGGCTCAGCTCGACCGGTTTAGGACCGCGCCCTCACAGAATACTAGCATATAATAGCAGCTCAATAATGCTGTGTTTTGTATGGTGAGTGTAGAGAACCGGAGTCCCTTTTTACTGGAAACGAATCGTTCTATCTCAGTCCTCAGGGTTAACAATGCATCAACATTTTGATTCTTAATCGAGGATAGATATAGATGTGTGCTTGTTTCGCACCCTTACTCTATAAATAAGGTAAGTTATGTTCAAGATATTTTCTAACACCACATTTGCTTCTTGTACTGTAAGCATAAAAAATTGCTAGATCTAAATCACCCGAATCGTATACGGAAACTATAACAATTATGTAACAATGTCCTGCAGACCGAAATCCGGTCACAGCGGCCAGTCTCAACAGAGATTGCAACAGATTATACAAGTGCCCTCTTTATTCCCTAACTCTCATAGTCTCATTGGATGGCAATTCGACACGACTGGAGAGAAATCAAGCGCAGTGCTAGGCCTTTCGTGCTTTCCGAGGCACGCGGTTGAAACACCGCTATAGTCCTGACTCCGAGCTGTTAATCAGAATTTCTTTACAGAATAACCCAATAAGAAAACTATGTCTGAGAAAGCGGGTACAGGCATCGACTGACTTCACCTTACGTCGACTTACCTTATCTTTTAATTTTCTTCTCTTCTTATCTTTGACCTACTTGATCTTTTTTATAAGAATAAAGTGATAAATGATTTAATAGCCCACCTGATTATAAGAGGCTATTGCAGGTGTCCAAACCTGCAACTAACATCTAACAAATAAGTTTATAGGTACATAACCTTTAACCCTTTCAGACTCTAGGATGTCTAAAACTTTGAGAGCTTTAGTAAACAACGTCGACATAACCGTCTCTTAATAAACAACGTCTAATATTTTGATTTCAAATTTTAAGCGTAATATTCATAAGATAATGATGATTACATCATTACGTGGTCGTAGGACGAAATTAGTGAGAGATCATAGCTTTTCGATAGCTCAATCAATTAACATCCGTAAATCATTTACTTCAGTAATTTAAGCTCTTTTTGACACCAAAATTAAGGAGCGTGGTGTCTTTTTTTAAGTAACACTGAAATGACAACTGATCTTACAGCCTTTTTTTGTTCTACATGGGAAAATGCCTATGCATACCGACATCGCGGGACATGGACGGGTTATGTCGAATTCGCACCGACTAAAACTTCATGGTATTCCACCTTCGTCGCATATTGGTAGGGCCATGGGAACGCTTTTGGATACATCCGCGGCCTGGCCCTGGCTGCTCCACGGCGGCCCCTCGGGAGAGGACTACTCCTACCCCATCTCCTTCTCAGGTAAGGCGCACCAGAACTAGTGCCTGATTTAGAGCTTCAACAGGCCTAAGCAAACTATGAATATACGGCCCCCACCGGCCTGTTCTGTCTCTCCCAGCCCACGAATATATTTACTAGATTCATATATTTTCGAAGAAAACTCCTAGCAAAACGCACAGTCATGGTGTACCGCTAAACATACAGATGATGTGGATGGTATCGTGAAATTTGTCGCGATGTGCGTTCGTGCAATTTGGCGGCTGGAATGAATCCGAACAATTTGTCTAAGTACACAGCAGAAAATGCAATGGGATGCATCATCTCTTCGCAGCGCTAGAGAATCGAGTCGATCACAAAGAACTCGCTCGTCGACGATTGAGCCGCTCTAAGCTGGATACGGTCAAGTGAAATAAGCTGGCACTGGGGTGTGGTCCAGAGATGAAAATCGTACTCCATGTGACAGCGAACCTGCGCCTTGTAAAGTTGCAAACGGTGTGCCGGCATGAAACAACTGTCCCAAGCAAGCACGACAAGCTTTTTAGAGACTAATTTAACCTTCCCTTCCAAGTGATCGCGGATCTGGACGTCATTCGATATATCGATGCCGAGGATTCCGGTGCTGGCTGAAGCAGCTTGGGGATTGCCCTGCAATTGAGGAGATACGACACAGGGGTTATTTTTACCGGTAAACGTGCAAACCTGTGTCTTTTGAAGTTTTAACTGGACTAGAGTAGTCACCAGTCCGAGATTTTGTTTATTAAAGACTTCGTTTCAGACACAAGTTTGTTCCGATACTCGATGACGTGTTCCCAAGAAATATTAGCACGGCCGATGTAAAAAGCACTACTAATGTTACAAGTAATAGCAACATATAATTGATATACAGAAGAAATACCGTAGGTGATAGTACACAGCCTTGTGGAACACTAGCATCAATAGGCTTGTAATCGGAGTATGCACCGTCTACTACGACCTTGATGATTCGATTTGCAAGAAAAGTGATGATCCTATGGCGAAATTTCTCGGGAAGCTGATTAGTGACATCGGCGGATTGGCGGCCACTAATCAACTAGTTGTTCCCAAGGTACCTTTGAGCTGGTAGTACATAATGGATTCCATTATTTTGTAGAACAAGGAGGCGAGACGGTGATAAGCCTGTAGTTGGACGGATTCGAGCGGTCGCCATTTTAGGGGATGGATGCACGAAACTATCTTCAATAAGTTCAGGATTACGCCTAGGGAGTATAAGTACCGGAAAAGATGCTTTAGTATCAATGCTAACTTTGGAACACCCTTCTTCAGCACTATAGGAAGGCACTTCATCAAGCCTACACGATTTGTTGACGTCTAGCTTTTTTGTTTGCTTTGCACACTGAGCGCTGTGTAAACCGTACATTCAGCATGGAGCAATCACATTGTGTGATGTTCGACAGTGTATATCCCCGTCATCGAGAGTAGAGTTGGTCTCAAAAAGAGAACCTAAAAGATCGACTTTCTCCTTTGCGGCATGGGCCAGTGAGCTGTTCTCCCTGTGCAGAGATGGAACAGATGGCTGATCGAATTTCCTTTGGACAGCCTTGGCAAAACACCTTAATAAAATTAGCGGTAAAAAAGAGAGCTTGAGTAGTTTAAAATCTTTGAATCACGTCCAGTTAGTCAATGAAAGACGAAAGATACCAAATAATTCAAAGTCTTATTTTATACCAAAAATAAAGATTGAAAGAACAACAAGTAAAATACCTTGCGGCATTATTTATTGAGAATATAATACCAAATTTATTCTGTACATAAGCGTGTTTGCAAAGGCAAGCTCGGCGCTCCCTCAAACCGTGCACCCTAGGCTCCAGCCAAGTTATCCTGTGGGTTACTGGTGTGGTCAGGCCCTGACCAGAACACATGGTGCGCCCTCCTCCGCGGCCTCCAACTTTACCTGCACAACAGACGTTCCCGTATCCGAAGCGCGAAGACCATGGGGCCAGGAAAAAGGAGCATTCAGAAGCACTAGCTTCCTGACCCTAGCGGCAGATTTGGTCTTATAGATTTATTATACGTATAGCTAAATCCACTTAAGGACTAATAGAACCATCAGCAACCATTATCACAATAAACTAAAAAAAAATGGAAAATATTACCCGTTTTATTACTCTTCCGTAAGCGGATAAAAAGTTACCTATATGTTGTACACGGTCATTTACTGCATAAATACATGCATGGAAATCTGTCAAGTAGTTATTGCGTGAACCGTGAACACATAATTTTTCTACAGGTTTATTTTTTATATGTACTAAAGATAGATAATTAATTAATTAACGCAGGGTGGATGAAATGGCGACAGGTCACAGCCACAACGTGCGATCCCCGAATGCCAATAAGGCTGAAGGGGAAAATTTACAAATCGATCATCCGACCTGTCGTCATGTATGGAAGTGAATGCTGGGCCGTCAAGAAGAAGGATGAAAATAGACTGCATGCGAATGAAATGAGAATGTTACGATGGATGTGTGGTGTGACAAGGATGGATAAGATAAGGAATGAGTATATAAGAGGAAGCCTGAAAGTAGCGCCAGTGGTAGAAAAGGTGAGAGGAAGCAGATTGGCATGGTTTGGGCATGTGATGCGGAGGAATGAAAGTCATGTCACAAAACGAGTGTTGAATATGAATGTGGAGGGACACACGGGCAGAGGAAGGCCGAATAAAAGATGGATCGATTGTGTGAAGAGTGATATGAGAATGAAAGGAGTAAGTATGGAAATGACGGCTGATAGAGAGGAATGGAACAAAAAGATTTACTGCGCCGACCCCAGATAATGGGAAATGGTTTAGAGAATGATGACTATAGATAGATAATAAAATAACAATATTTATACATAGAAATTACTAACGGTCTTATCTCTCTGGAAACGATTTCTGACAACCTTATTACGCAAAGAACTGTTGATCAAAAAGAATAAAGAAGATACAGATACAGTGGTAGAGCCACGCGGCAGCTTTTGCTGTCGCACGGATGGGCCGGCTCGAACCGGGGTGGTACCACGACCTCACAGAATACCAGCGTGAAGTAGAGGTTTACCTCTGCGTTTCGCTTGGTGAGTGCAGGTGGCCGGAGGCCCTTTTTACTGGAAATGAGGCATTCCATCTTAGTCCTCACGGGTGACAACGCATCTGCATTTTGATTCGCAAACGAGGATAGACGTAGATGTCTATGGGCCGCAGCAACCACTTACCATCAGGTGGACTATGTGCTCGTTTGTCACCCTTATCCTATAAAAAAAAAAAAAAAAAGGTTGTACTTAATTATAGATCAAATAAAAATCACAAGATGGTAGGCGAGGATAAATAGGATAAACACGAATACAAGAAATATGAAAAAATAATATCAGAGTTCTAGTTATTAAGCTTAGATTAAATTTTTTAAACGAAAAAAAATTAAATTAGACTTTATAAAAAGTAAAACCCGATTCAAAATCTAGTCAAATAAATAAAATTGAAGTGTCTGTTTGTAATTTTAAAATAACAGCTTTTTACTAAATGCATATGAATGTATATACAGAACTAATAACAAAAAAACAATTTTTAAACTTTTTGTCTGTATTTCTCTTTACTCCGGCTAATCTCCGAAACGGCTGGACCGATTTTGACGGGACTTTAACTGGCAGATAGCTGAAGTTATAAGGAGTAACTTAGGCTACTTTTATTTTGGAAAAATATTTAGGGTTCCGCGCAAAACATTAAAACCCATGAAATCGTAGTAAATACCACGCGGGCGAAGTCGCGAGGGACAGCTAGTCGTTAAATAAATTCAAAAAATTCAAAAACCTCAGAAACAAAACGATTATCTTGAAACATACTCGTAGCTACGAATACTCTCCATTAAGACACCTTCCAAACGAAAAAAACTTAATCGAAAGCGGTTCATCCGTTCTGGAACTACGATGGAACTATGAACTATGAGACAGATACACAGGTACACAGATAGACACTACAAACATATAAGGCTAAGCGTCCACTAGGGTCGCCGAGCCGAGTCGAATCGAATTGCAGAAAGTCGCCTCCATGACGCAACGCAAAAAACGACCTATTTTGATGAAGAATTTGAGATGAATGAACAAATCGATTCGATTCTTCAGAGATGGACGCACTAGGAATAAATGCGACTCGCTTCGATTCGACGCATTTCTGCTGTAGTGGACGCTTAGCATAACACCCCTCTGTTTTCGTCGGGGGTTAAAATGATATTGTACCACATAATAGAATCTGAAATAGGGGCTTCAATAGATTCTTCTATATACTATGGCCTAGCACCTACATAGTATGTGGATATTATCTTATTCTTTCTAGTTTTCTTTCAGCTATTATAGGGAAATTATTTTGCACTTTTTAGTTCTTTGACTAGCTGTTCCCCGCGACTTCACCCGCGTGTAATTTAGGGTTTTAATTATGTTGCGCGGAACCCTAATTGTTTTTCTAAAATATTAGCAGCCTAAGTTACTCCTTATAACATCAGTTATCAGCCAGTGAAAGCCCCGTCGAAATCGATCCAGCCGTTTCGGAGATTACAAACAGACAGACAGACAGATAGACAGACAAAAATTTAAAATATATTGGTAAATCCAATTGGGCATACCTTAAGCGCATTAAAAAAATTACGTATAACATGATTATACGGAATTATTAAAGTAGTTTAAATACATTTCGACAGCACTATCGGCTTCAACACCCTCGAAAACCATGAAAATGACACCCATGATGAAAAAATTGATACCTACTGCAGCCGCCATCTTGGATTTACATTTCGACAGCACTATCGGCTTCAACACTCTTGAAAACCATGACAATGATACCCGAGATGAAAAAATTGGTACCAACTTCAGCCGCCATCTTGGATTTACATTTCGACAGCACTATCGGATTCAACACCCTCGAAAACCATGAAAATGACACCCAAGATGAAAAACTTGATATCTATTGCAGCCGCCACCTTGGATTTACATTTCGACAGCACTATCGGCATCAGCACCCCCGAAAACCATGAAAATGACACCAATGATGCAAAAATTTAAATCTTTTGCAGCCGCCATCTTGGATTTACATTTCGATAGCACTATCGGCTTCAACACCCTTGAAAACCATGAAAATGACACCCATGATGAAAAAATTGGTACCTACTTCAGCCACCATCTTGGATTTACATTTCGACAACCCTATCGGCTTCAACTCTCTCGAAAACCATGAAAATGACACCCATAATGAAAAAAATGATACCTATTGCAGCCGCCATCTTGGATTTACATTTCGACAGCACTATCGGTTTCAACACCCTCGAAAACCATGAAAATGACACCCAAGATGAAAAAATTGATATATTTTGCAGCCGCCATCTTGGATTTACATTTTGACAGCACTATCGGCTTCAACACCCTCGAAAACCATGAAAATGACACCCATGATGAATAAATTGGTACCTAATTCAGCCGCCATCTTGGATTTACATTTCGACAGCACTATCAGCTTCAACACCCTCGAAAACCATGAAAATGACACCTATGATGAAAAATTTTATACCTAATGCAGCCTCCACCTTGGATTTACATTTCGACAGCACTATCGGCTTCAGCACCCTCGAAAACCATGAAAATGACACCCATGATGAAAAAATTGATACCTATTGCGGCCGCCATCTTGGATTTACATTTCGACAACCCTATCGGTTTCGACACCCTCGAAAAGCATGAAAATGTCACCCATGACAAAAAAAATTATACTACTTACTTTTAGTACGTACTACTATTATTTATTCTGTGCTTTTAAATATTGTAATAAAAAAATCTCCTATTATTATTATAATGAAGTATTTTTAAGAAATTTGGTTATTCAAATATTGTGTATTTGTACAGCGATCTTTTTGAGCCGCTGAAAATAACCGAAACAATGTCCACTCACGACGGCGACTGAAGGCGAACTAAACTTAATACAAAGGTACACTGTGAACTAAACTACTCTGTGGCTGTAGATCCCCATTTACAGAAACAATTTATATACGAGGCAACGAAATCAACGAAAATTTCGCCATTTTGGAGCCGAAAAAAATTAATTATAGCTAAACAAAACAAAATTACACTGCCATTTACATTCAGTGGCTTCCCACATGATAGATGAAGAGATTAAAAAATAGATTGAGTTAAACAATTGATATTTTCAAAAGTTATAGTGTTTACAAGCCACAGGGACATGATAAATCCACACCATAAGCCACTAAAACCCTTTTTTTATTTAAAAATAGCAATTAATCGATTTAAAAAAATATTAATAAGTTCAACCATCATTTATCTTTCTAACAATGTGCTTTTTATATCATTTATTTGTATAATATGATTGCTAGATACGATTTTATTCGATAAAATGTTGGAATCTTAATTTTTAGGCGATAGTAGAACATTACCTTGCGCTTTCGCTTAAGGTATGCAAAATTCTGTTTTTGTTATAAGTATCGTATATACTTTTATATGCATTTAGTAAGAATCTGTTATTTCGACATTACAAACAAACACTTCAATTTTATTTATTTGTATATATAGTACATATAACGGTTTTACTTTTTATTAAAGGTCTAATTTTTACAGAAGCATAATCCATTTAATAAAAAAGAATTTTTTATACGTGGTAGAGCCATGCTGCAGCTATGTTAGTAGTATAGTTGTAGCACGAATGGGCCGGCTCGACCGGGGAATGGCCACGCTCTCATGGAATATCAACGTAAAATAGCAGCTTAATGCTGCTGTGTTTCATATGGTGAGTGTAGAGAACCGGAGACTTTTTTTACTGGAAACGCGGCATTCCATCTTAGTCCTCACGGGTGACAACGCATTTTGATTCGTAATCGAAGATAGATGTAGATGTCTATGGGCCACAGTAACCACTTATCATCAGGTGGACTGTGTGCTCGTTCGTCACCCAAATCCTTTAAAAAAAAGTTCGTAATTTATTAGAATATCACAACGAATTAAAAACCTTCCTCTTCTAGGTCGGCCAAAACTAATTTCAAATAAAGGACTATAATATTACTCACATATGGTGGATCACAGTATATGGCCTTACACCACATAGGCTCTGCGTGATAGCAGACACACAGTGAACAGGCGCCAGGTCCGGGCACGTATAGCAGTCCATGTGCTACAGATTTGCCCTCCCAGTCCGTACATCCTTCTTCCACGCACGCTGCATAAGAAATACACTGTTTAAATATATTTTATCAATTTTGTTGTACGTGAGAGCCACGCTGAAGCTATGTTATGGTTGTAGCACGAATGGGTCTGCTCGACAGGGGAAGAACCACGCTCTCACAGAATACCTGTGTAAAATAGTAGCTCAATGCTGCTGTGTTTCGTATGGTGAGTTAGAACCGGAAGCCATTTTTACTGGATACGAAGCATTCTATCTCAGTCCTCAAGGTTGACAACATATCTGAATATTGATTATTTCGAGGTTAAATGTAGATGGGCCACAGTGTTCACTACCATCATGTGGACTGTGGTGCCGGTGTGTTATTTATTATTCTATAAAAGAAGTCCTTTTGCTAGTGTTTTTTTAGTGGGTATGAAAAATTTACTCGAGTCTGCTCCAAGGAACATACTACTCTCTAAAGAGGTCTGCCCTATCTCGTCGTTTCTGTAATCTTTGTGCTGTTGGCCAGTTGGCTTTTACAGCTTCATTAGACTCAAGGTTAGTTTTAAATAAGGGGTTTCATGCTGATGATGACGATGGCAATTAATGAGGGCTAATAATTTTCTGCTCACCAGATGTCGCTAGTTGACACTGAGGTAAAGTTTTTTGCTACGCAATGTAATTTAGATGAGAAGTTGGTTATGTAAATACGTTGGTTTTAAATAAAAGTTTATCAGTTTCTAGAGTATTATATTAATACACAAAAGAATGCGTCAGTGGTTTGCTCTTTAATTTTTTGCACATTTTTAACTTTTTTTTAATTTCTCTACTTTTAGGAATATCTGTGGTTTGGTTTATTTATTTATAATCTTATTAGTATAAAATATAGCTAATAGTACAGAAAGAAACAATAACCTTTACATTTTCCGAACAAATTAACTTCCCCGCTATAAAATCTATCAAATATATACCTCAATTTCTAGTGGCGCCGCCCTGGTGGCAGAAAAAGTCGTGGATGCCTTCAGTCTAGCTTTACTCTCGTAACTATGTTCACCTATACAAGTTTTGAGTGTACAGATAGTGTACAGGTAGCGGGCCCTGGCTCTGACGTATTCGTATTGTTTGAAGTTCTGGGCAGTGAGAACTTGTGTGTTATATATCGACTGTGGAAAATGCCAGAAAAATCTAATGGTTTCCGATAGATGGCGGTATAACCATTTCTTTAACGCAAGACTTAAAATACCAAGACTAGCGATGGTGAGCACGATCAAAGATGTGGGAGGTCTAGCAATTCGATCGCCAATCTATGGCGATTATGGCGAAACCTCCCTCAAACGGCAGTTACCCATGTTGCAGGCTGATGAAGATGATTACCGTTACCGTTACAGCCTATTAAAAGCCACTACCTAATATTTGACTCCACCATAGATTGCCTCAAATGTTCACGCCTTTCTGTTATAGTTGTCACGCTTGGCAGGCAAGTTGGCAATGCAGATTTTTATTTTCTAGTATTTATTTGGAAGACGCTGCTGTCCATCTCCTAGTGTGTTTCCCTACGTCACTTCTTACGACACCGGTATGATATGGATAAAAACGAATATCCAGTTAATTACAAACTGGTATCATTCGCTTGTTGAAAAGAAAGGTAGGCAGGTAACGTAAAAATGTAGGCATCCCCGACTTCTTCTGCCACCAGGGCGGCGCCACTTTACAATGAGGTAAAATATTTGACAGATTTCATAGCGGGGAAGATAATTTCCAAGGAAAATATTGTATATAGAACTTTAATGTTTCTTTCAGTATAATTAGTTATATTTTACATTAATTAGATTAGAAATGAATAAACCAAACTATAAATATAACGAAAAGTAGAAAAAAAATAGTAAAAGTGCAAAAAATTAAAAATGAAACCACTGAAGCATTGTGTTGTGTATTAATATAATACTCTAAATAATGATAAACTATTATTTAAAACTAATTTCACAATTAACTAACATTGTGTAACAAAAAAACTTTGCCTCAGTCACAACTAGCGACATCTGGTGAGTGGAATATTACTAGCCCTCATTGCTAAATAACACCCAGAATATATTATAATAATCCTTTTTCTATTTTTTCTATTTATATTTTTTATAGAAACATATAATAATAATAATGTTCTCTAGACCGAATTTCTGTTACGGTCCATCTGCGTCGGACAGGATTATACAAGTGCTCTCTCTATTTCCTCACTCTTATAGTCCGATGTGACAGTAATCCAAGACGATTAGAGGGAGATCAGGCTCAGGACCAACGGCTTTACGTACTTTCAGATGCACGGGGGCGAAACAACGCGAACTTCCTGACTTTGGCTTTCTAATAAGAATTTCTTGACGGAAGAACCATATAACTGACTTTTGGTTCCGGGATTCGAATGTAGGACCGTATGATCAGCAGTAGTGTCGAGTTTACGACCACTATACATAACGTGACGGTAGCGGAATAAATGGTTTGGGATTACTTGGCTTCTGTGTGCTAGGTCTCTCTGTATAATACCATGTTACCTTGCCGTTATAGTCTATAAAAGTCCACTGCTGAACATAGGCCTCCCCCATATATTGCCTCATAGGGGGAATATTTGCTATAGCTGCCACGCTAGGTAAGTGGGTTGGGCTTACCGTGTAAGAATATCTACTACCCCATATCATCCCGTGGGTGTCGTAAGAGGCGACAGAGGGAAACAAATCGATGGGCTAATAATGACTGAAAATAATATCATTTATTTTCTCTCGCAAAATAAACATAGTTATGCTTATTACGTCTTTGTATTACGTTTGTTATCACGTCTGGATGCGATATATTTTAGTATTGACGTCACTTACTATATTAATAGACGATATAAATTTCGGGCGACATACTGAAAAACAAAGTTGTGACGACGATGACGAATGAGGATGCTGATATATTTTTACTAACAATATAATCAATGCCGTTTTTTATTATTAACTGACGTTTCGAAACGGCTTTACATGTGTGATTTCTAGATTTCGATAACAGCGCCTCCTACCAGATCCAATTGTGAATCTAATTATTGAATTTTATGTTTTCGTCGCACTTTCTTCTACATGATAATTTTCATAGTATCATGTGCAAGAAAGTGCGACGAAAACATAAAATTAATGAACATTTAAATAAAAATAAATATGTATTTAATCTGGTAACCGGTAAAATTGAGCGATTTTATTAAAATAATTATATAATGTTTTTGAATATTCAACTCATGCAGAGTAAGTAAGTAGGTTGAAATATATTCAGTCGATCGAGAAAGACAACTTGACAGGCTTTGACGGTGAGATGGATGACTGGAGCTTCAAGGATAATTGGCAGTTCTGTAGATATATTTACATGTCGAAGATATAGTGATGTTTTCTTACCTTTTTAGTTAAGATATAGTTTATACAAGCGATCCGCACTGGCTTCGCCTGGGTAAGGTCTATTAATGTGGTGTTATTTAGATTATAACTAACCAAAGACAATTTATTTAATTAATTTATCGTTTTTTTCCCCAAAAAAAAACTTCGACTTTTCGGATAAAATACAGGCTGAATCGTCTTTGGCCTTACTATCTGTTCGTAAAGTTTAATTACAAACGGTCCAGTCATTTTGAAGATTAGCCGGTACGGACAGACAGACAGATAGACAAACAGACAAACAAAAGTTTTAGAAGCGGCTACGTGGCACGCAAATAACCACTTCAGCTCAATATAATTACTTTTTACTTCGATATTTTGATTATACGTGGTAGAGCCATGCTGCAGCTATCTAGTAGTATAGTTGTAGCACGAATGGGTCGGCTCGACCGGGGAAGTACCACGGTCTCACAGACTTCCAGCGTAAAATAGCAGCTTAACACTGCTGTGTTTAGTTCAGTTCAGTGTAGCAGTTGTGAATCAAAGGCTTGGCATACGCAAGGCAAAGTGACAGATTATACTCCTCAGTCTTCTGTACAATCTGCCGCAGGGTATGCATGTGGTCTATGGTACTAAAGCCTTTTCGGAAACCGGCTTGTTCGGGAGGCTGGAAGTCGTCAAGTCTGCGTGCGAGACGATTCGTAATGACTCTTGAAAACAGCACGTCAGAAGGGAAATCAGTCTGTAGTTCTTCAAGAAAGCGTTGTCGCCTTTCTTGGAAAACAAGACTACCGCACTTCTGCTCCACGCTCCGGAGTAATGGCATCATGGAGGATGGAATTAAAGAGCTTCTGAAGAACTTCAAGTACCGGTTTTCCACCCGCTTTCAAAAGCTCCGCTGTAATTCCATCCTCACCTGGGGCCCTGCCATTTTTAAGGTGCTGGAGAGCCATTCTAATCTCGCTCAGACTGACGTCCGGGATATCTTCGGAATAGTGTCGGATAAGACTCGCTCTTGGATCGTTACTCACACTTGCGTGTGGCTCCAACGATGACGTGTACAGCTACCCATAAAACCTCTCAATCTCACTCAAAATCTCAGGTGTCCCGGAAACGATGCTGCCACACTCGGTCTTCAGCTTTGACAGTTAGCTCTTTCTGGCATACAGATCTCTGGCAAAGACTTTGGAGCCTTGGTTCCACTCGTTCGCTTCTTCAATACAAGCTGTATTGAAGGTGCGTAAGTCTCGCCGCATGCATTTGGAGATCTGTCTGTTCAGTTGCCTGTATGCTGTCAAATCTGTTGAAGATGTAGCTTCATCTCCCGTCTAACCGCCATGAGATTAAGAGTGTGATCGGAGAGTTTTTGTGTTCTTCTGCAGCGGATCTTGCAGAACTTAGTTCCGACCGCATGGACAGTTTCCACGAGCTTGTCATTTATATCGACCACTTCATTGCAGTCTTCTAAGCACTAAAACGGTTTTGTAACTCGAGGTTTCGGGACTTTGGAACAGAGCACGAGGGGAACGGAGCGTTGACTTCATTAGACGAGACGTCTCCAACTGAACGTTTAGGTTCAGTGTGCCTCTAACCATTTGGTTATCGCTACCAGTTTTCACCCTCGCGATCACGGAGACATCACTAAACAGTTGTCGTATGGTTGTCATAATGAAGTCAATCTCATTTTTTGTCGAACCGTCGGGGCACGACCAGGTCCACTTCCTGTGGGGCCGCTTCTGGAAGAAAGAGTTCATCATAAAGAGTCCCTCTTTCTCCATGAAGTCAGCCAGCTGCTAGCCCCTTAGGTTCCGTTGCCCTATTCCGAATTTCCCTACTTTCAGCTCACCGTTCTCTCTTGTGCCTAGTTTTGCATTGAAGTCTCCCATTAACACCGTGTAGTGGGTTTTGGAGGAATGCATTGCTCTAGAGATATCCTCATACATTTCCTCTACCTCCTCATCGGGATGTGCCGAGGTTGGTGCGTAAACCTGTATGACCTTCAGCGAATACCGTTTGGTGATTCTGAGTATAAGGTACGCAACCCTCGTCGACACACTCTCAATCTTTACAACGTTGTTAACGAGAGACTTGTGGACGATAAATCCGACACCTTCTTGGGACAGATGGTCGCCCTCCCGGTGATAGAGCAAGTTCTCGGATTCGAGTATTACCGTGTCCTCTCCCTCTCTTCGGACCTCGGATAATTCTATAATATGCCAGCGTACATATAACTTGTCTATCTCATCTTCCAGCTCCACGATCTTCTCGTCAGTCCTCAGGGTGCGTGCGTTGTATGTTGTCAGGTCGCGTCGTCTTAGGTGGCAACCGAACCTCCATCGGAGATTCTTAGCACCCCCTGCCATGCCGTTACCATGGTCACCACCGTAGCTGCCGGATACTGGGGGCCGTCTTTTTGTTACCTTCATAGGGGGGTATTTGCCATAGTTGCCACGCTTGGCGAGTGGGTTGGCAACCGCAGTTTTTTTATTGTAATTTTGTTGTTATCAGGAAGATGCTGCTGCCCATCTCCTGCCTGTTTCCTTTTGTTGCCTTTACGACACCCACGGGAAGATATGGGGTAGTGGATATACTTAACCGCCACTACACAGCAAACCACCGCTACAAAGCAGTGAAGGACCACGTCTCAGATCCGTAAGTCATCACTGGCAACACGCACTGGTTGTACGATTTCGTTTTCAGGTTTTGAGGTATCTCTATTGAATGCCGAGCGCAAAGCGCGTGGGTATGTTCTACTAACGCCAAAAAATCAAAATTCCAACGTTTTGTCGCATGAAATCGTATCCAGCAATCATATTATACATATAAATGATATAAAAAGCACATTGTTAGAAAGATAAATGATTGTTGAACTTATTAATATTTTTTAAAATAGATTAATTGCTATTTAAAAAAAAAGGGGTTTTAGTGGCTTATGGTGTGGATTTATCATGTCCCCAAGGCTTGTAAACACTATTACTTTTGAAAATATCAATTGTTTAACTCAATCTATTTTTTAATCTCTTCATCTATCATATGGGAAGCCACTGAATGTAAATGGCAGTCTAATTTTGTTTTGTTTAGCTATAATTAATTTTTTTCGGCTCGAAAATGGCGAAATTTTCGTTGATTTGGTAGCCTCGTATATAAATAATTTCTGTAAATGGGGAGCTACAGCCACAGAGTAGTTTACTCACTAACTCAGTTCGCCATCGCCATAGATTACTGTATATATCAGTTCGCCTTTCTAATTATTCAAAGTACTCTGTGAGTTCGCCGTCAGTCGCCGTTGTGAGTGGACAATATTTCGGTTGTTTGCAGCGGCTCAAAAAGCCGCCCATTATAAAAAAAAATTTTTCATCATGGGTGTCATTTTCATGGTTTTCGAGGGTGTTGAAGCCGACAGTGCTGTCGAGATGTAAATCCAAGATGGCGGCTGAAGTAGGTACCAATTTTTTCATCATGGGTGGTGTCATTTTCATGGTTTTCGAGGGTGTCTAAGACGATAGTGCTGTCGAAATGTAAATCCAAGATGGCGGCTGCAATTGATATCAACTTTTTCGTCATGGGTATCATTTTCATGGTTTTCGAGGGTGCTGAAGCCGTTAGTGCTGTCGAAATGTAAATCCAAGGTGGCGGCTACAATAGGTATAAATTTTTTCATCATGGGTGTCATTTTCATGGGTTTCGAGGGTGTTGAAGCCGATAGTGCTGTCGAAATGTAAATCCAAGATGGCGGCTGAAGTAGGTACCAATTTTTTCATCATAGGTGTCATTTTCATGGTTTTCAAGGTTGTTGAAGCCGATAGTGCTTTCGAAATGTAAATCCAAGATGGCGGCTGAAGTAGGTACCAATTTTTTCATCATACGTGTCATTTTCAGGGTTTTCAAGGGTGTTGAAGCCGATAGTGCTGTCGAAATGTAAATCCAAGATGGCAGCTGCAATAGATATCAATTTTTCATCATGGGTGTCATTTTCATGGTTTTCGAGAGTGCTGAAGCCGATAGTGCTGTGGAAATGTAAATCCAAGGTGGCGGCTGCAATAGGTATAATTTTTTTATCATGGGTGTCATTTTCATGGGTTTCGAGGGTGTCGAAGCCGATAGTGCTGTCGGAATGTAAATCCAAGATGGCGGTTGAAGTAGGTACCAATTTTTTCATCATAGGTGTCATTTTCATGGTTTTCGAGGGTGTTGAAGCCGATAGTGCTGTCGAAATGTATTTAAACTACTTTAAAAAAAATCCGTTTAATCATGCTATACGTTATTTTTAATGCGAAGGCATGCTCAATTGGATATACCAATATTAATCATATATAATCTAATATATTTATATCTATATCTATACTAATAAATAAAATGGAAGTGTCTGTAATGTCGAAATAACAGCTTTTTACTATATATGCATATGAAAGTATATATGATACTTATAACAAAAACACAATTTTTAAAATTTTTGTCTGTCTGTCTGTTTGTTCCCGCTAATCTCCGGAAAGGCTGCACCAATTTTGACCGAATTGGCAGATAGCTGAAGTTATAAGAAGTAATTTAGACTACTTTTATTTTAGAAAAAGAATTAGGGTTTTGCGCAAAAACTTAAAACCCATGATCGAATCGTAATAAATTACGCGCGGGCGAAGTCGCGGGGAACAGCTAGTTTAAATATATTATTAACTATTCACCAATAACCCTATGGGTTAAGAAACAATTCGTTTTCCACGTTGCTCTAGTATCTATAGCCGAACGTGACATGTTTTCGAATATATCTATACTCGATTTAGAATCAGCAGCAGATGAGTTGCCCACCCCCGAGGACTAAAATTGAATGCCTCGTTTCCAGTAAAAACGGTCTCCGGTTCTTTACACTCACTATACGAAACATTAAGGTGCTATTTTACGCTGGTATTGTGTGAGAGCATAGTCATACCCCAGTGGAGCCGATCTGTTCGTGCTACAACTTTAATATAGCTACAGCATGGCTCTACCACTGGCTAATTTACGACCAGCGCTTACAATACAACAACAATTAAATATTGACCTTTTTTGCGGTCAAGGTGGTAGGATTTCTCTTCAGCTTAGGAAACTTAGGGAGGAGTTGAGTCTTGTGGATACCACTGTTTTTCTTGGTATTACTATTGACGCGAAACTTCAATGGGGCCCCCATATATCTAAATTAGCAAGCAGACTTAGTTCTGCAGCGTATGTTGTAAGAAAGATTAGAAGTCTCACAGATGTGATTTGTTTTGCAAAAGAGAGCCGTACGGGCGATTTATAATCTAAATTGTAGAGTCCCTTAGAGAAAAATTTAAAGAAATAAACATATTAACTTAGGCATCGCAATATATTTATAAAAATGTAATTTATGTACATAAGAACATTAATAGCCTTAATAAGAATAAGAATATTCATACCTTAAACACTAGGAACAAACATAGGCTTGTAATGCCAGTTACTAGACTCTACAGAGTTAGTAATTCATTTATGGGGCAATGTATACGCTTTTACAACAAAATCCCAACATGTTCAAAGTTTGTCAATAAACAAGTTTAAAAGTTTTATTAAAGAAAAACTGTACAAAAAGGGTTATTATAATATCAAGGAATACATGAATGAAAATAACCCCTGGGAATAAGGTGATCGCCACCATGCTGGTTCTATGAAAATTCATTTAAAATTGTATAAACAAGATTATTGTTAAGTGAAATTATGTTTAAAAAAAAGTCCCGCTGGGTTTCTTGCTGGTTCTTCCCAGGACAGAGGTATTCTCCGAACCAGTGGTAAATAAAATAATGACTTTTCAATAAGTCTTATGTAATAATCCATATTGAATAAAAATCATTATATTCTATTCTATTCTATTCTAACCAGTCTGGGTAGATATCACCCTATTTCCTATTTCTGTCGCCAAACAGCAGTGCTTGCACCGCTATGTTCTGTCCTGAAGGTGCAGAGCCAATATGAGGTGAGAACTAGACATGGGACGAGTACTCGGTTTGGATTCGGTCCTCGGCGGACGGCCGAGCACCGAGTATTAACGGCCGAGTACCGAGTACTCGGCCTTAAATATATTCCAGAGAAAAATAAAGAAAAAAGGCAGTTTTTATCATTATTATTATATTAGACACATTAAAACAAGTAACATGAGAAGCTGCAGAAATATTTAGAACGTACATAAGAATCTATAATAGAAATTATTATTACTAATATTTAAAATTTAAGAGACGAATGTTGTGATGCGAAAACACTAGTTTTTGGCCCTATTTGGGTCTAGTTAATAATAATAATAATAATATAGTAACAATAATAAGTTCTTTATTTCCAAAAGGTAGTACAGCCAGATATTTGCTTAACACTTAATAAAGCTAATTTGGTACATATATTTGAAACATAGCATCTGCAGCCGAACTGGGAGACCTGTGCATCAGCTGTTAACGCCCTATCCCCACCGTTAATTTATTATTATTTGTAAGGGAAATAACCGCATGCCGCCCGCTGCCGCGTTTTTTTTAAAGCCGAGTATTCGGCAGAGTACTCGGCCCAATCTAGGCCGAGTACCCGGTGGCCGAGTACTCGGCGAATCACTACTCGTTCCATGTCTAGTGAGAACGCATCTGTAATCTTCTTTGTTGGAAAATACTGCAGGTGTCCATGGACTACAGGAGCCACTTACCAGCAGGTAGACTGTATGTTCATTTATCACTACACTTTTATTAAAAAAAGTATATTTACGACAGCTCATTGATTGTCATGTTATAAAACTACTGGAGACGGAAATCAATACGGGCGTTTTGTCACCGCCTCATCGAAGTTGGAATTTTTTCCCTGTAATTTTCCAAATAACGGCACTTTTTGTTATCCAATTACCATAAACAATATCATCCAATTACACAAATTGAATTACAGCACCGTTCAGCTAGTACGGTGGTTGACAAAGTAATTCCGGACGAAATTCCTGTAATTTTGAGACAGTCCGTTTTGCAACGGACAAGTTTTTCTGTAGAAAACTGATGGGTGAGTAATTCACAAGCCTCGGTGGTCTCTTGTCCATAATAGTTGATAGTTTCCAACAGTCTATCGCTGCAGTATTTTTATATATAAAGTAACAAGCCTACTTCCTACGTTACTACCACGTTTATCCACTTCTAACTTACGGTATCATATAATGAGGAAACTCAACAGATATACAATCCACATTCGTCCTCCAGAAAAAATGTCTTAAAACAATATATAACATGCATACTATCGAATCGTTGAGAGATATTTTCAGAACCATGGATTTCCTAACATTGTCTGGAATCTTTATCTTGGAATTATGCCTATTTGTAAAAAAACAACATGCAATATTTTAATTTGAAATCTGATTCCAAGAAAACATGCGCAAATAATATAAATATGATATAAACTTACCTATTATTAGAAACTAGCTGTGCCCGCGGCGTAGCTCGCGTATATTTTTTTTTATATGTTAAGAGTGACAAACGAGCACACAGTCCACCTGATGGTAAGTGGCTGCTGCGGCCCATAGACATCTACATCTATCCTCTATTACAAATCAAAATGTAGATGCGTTGTCACCCGTGAGGACTAAGATGGAATGCCTCGTTTCCAGTAAAAAGGGCCTCCGGCCTCCTGCACTCACCAAGCGAAACGCAGAGGTAAACCTCTACTTCACGCTGGTATATAGGTTTTACATAAAGAATTTGTCGTTTAGGTAAGAGAATATTAAACGATTTATATCATTACTGTATCAATAAGTGGTAACAAAATAAATCATTATCATCAAAGTTCTAAGATGTTTATGATAGGGCTTCTGTGTAAACGACGTTAGAAGTAGGTACAGCCGGGGTGTACACAAAAAGGTTACAGGGGCTACTAACGCGGGAAAAAGCAACATAGAGTTGGCCATGTGCAAAACAGTCAGTACTGAGGTGTACTCCTACCACGCGTAAAGTTTGACCTTGCGCTTTATTTACGGTCATCGCATAACACACGCTGACTGTGACTGGGAACTTAACGCGCTTAAAACTGAAAGCAAAGTTATTTCTTAATATAGGTATTTTGGGCAGTGCCGCCAGATCAAAAAACTCATTCAGCGCTAGGACAACACAAAAAGCGCTAGATTTCATCATGACATCGACTTATAATTATGCCAATTGCTGTCAACAGTAGTTAGTACTGTACGAACAATTAAAATGTCATTAACTGTTTTAAAGTGCAATGTATTTCGGAACTTAGTTACAGATGTCATCATCTGATTGCGGTTGCTACAGTTTTTTTTGTGTTGTAACTTCTAAGTAACTTTTAACTTAGCTGTGCTCTAAACAACTGACTGAAACTGAATAAAGCAAAATAAATGCGTTGCCAAAACCATGAACGAAAACTTTAATAAAGGGGATTTCCCCGCTTATAGTCGTCGGTAAAAAAAATCAAGTTGATCATCCATCCTAAAGGGGGAGCCGGGAGATTCATAGCACAGGGTATCCTAGTTTGGACTCCAGTCTCCCATGCTCTTTGTTTTGTAAAAAAACTATGTTTGAAAAAGATAAACTGCAATGTACTAGTTGTGGGAAAAAATAATATAGTTCATTATTATTATTATCGGTAATGTGGACTAACAGTGCTGCTATAAAAGTTAGATAACCCGCTAGTCGCTACAATTTTGAAATGTGTGCTAAATACACCATAAAGCGCTGGATTAAGCGCTAGGTGTTAAAATTTTGAAATGCGCGCTATACATTCCAAGAAGGCGCTAGATCTAGTTGACAAAGCACTAAAATGGCAGCAGTAAGTCTCAATAGGATTCACCGGCGGAGAATCTCAACACCGCAATTCAGAAAAGGTTGTAATTTGTACAACTCCATCTATTACGTCCTTTATGTGAGAAAACATCCTTTTTTTAATATCTTTTTGTGTTTTAAGTATAAATAAATTAATTATTATGGAAGAATATTATGGAAGGAAAGGAGATTTTATGGCGCCATTGAACAAATTCGAACCTACATTTCAAAATAACAATCATTACTTTCGATAGAATTAACCAATTTTAATAAAACAAAGATTAAATGTAACTGGAAGATACGCTTTATGATTTTCTTAATGATTTCTTTCAAAAAAACCGGCTAAGTGCGAGTCGGACTCGCGCACCGAGGGTTCCGAACAAATCCGTAGATATATAAGTTTAAATTTATTAAAAATATTTTTATTATATGATGTAACTAAAAATTTACGCTTTTCACAATTTTTCCTTTATCTGTGCTATAAAACGTTGCTTAGTATCAAATTTCAAGATTCTGAGTTCACGGGAAGTACCCTGCAGGTTTTGATTCCCTTGCGAATGTCGAAAATTTGCGGCATAAACGGCTGTATCCTTTGATTGCGTTGGCTTAGAAGTTTGATTTTTTCACAGCTCCAAGGAACAGTAGACTTGAGTATTTGATATGAATTTCAGCTTGATACCTCCACAAGTTCCTGAGAAAAAGGGTCTTGACAGACAGACAGACAGTCAGACAGACGGACGGACAACAAAGTGATCCTATAAGGGTTCCGTTTTTTTCTTTTGAGGTACGGAACCCTAAAAAGATGTTTACTTTAGACGTGATGTGTTCATAAAAAAAATAGACAAACAGACAGACAATTCTAAAAATCATAAAAATGTACTTATTTAATTATTTTCAGTTCCCTATAATGAATTTAGCCACAAAAATATACTATACAATGTACAGAAATAAACATAACATGTTATCATCATTTTTATTATATGTATATATTTAAAGAGAGATGGCGCTGCTAACATGAATTCTAAAAATAAAAGAGATTAATTGACGCGATTGATACATTATATAAAACGTAAAAGAACTTATAAATCAGTGCCTGCACAGTAAGCAAAAAATAAAGTTTGATCCTCGTCAAAACCAACGCAATTGTTAATAGCTCTTTTAAAATTTGATTTAGCACATAGAGTACTCGGCTTGAGAAATATTTTACTGATATTCCGATATTAACCACTAAATCACTGAATTCTTCTCCTGCGGTCGCCGAATCATTACTTAAACAAAATGTAAATGCGTGTACAAAGAATTTTACATTTCATAAAGTATCATCAAAAGATATTGTAAAATATTTTAAAATTATTGATGTTAAGAAAACTGCGGATCTGTGGGGGATTTCCGTTAAAGTTATTGCGTCTATAATAGATACAATCGCGCCTCATTTAGCTACTATTTTTAATACTAGTATCGAATCTGGTGTGTTTCCTGATTTAATGAAGTATAGTAAAGTAATACCTTTATTTAAATCTGGTAGTACATTAGACCCCGCTAATTTTAGACCTATTTCTGTACTACCAACACTTAGTAAGATTTTTGAAAAAATTATTCTTCATCAAATGTTAAATTTCTTTAATATAAATAATTTACTTCATAAAAATCAATTTGGTTTCACAAGGGGTCGCTCGACAACTGATGCCGGTGTTGAGCTGATTAAATATATATTTAATGCATGGGAGAATTCACAGGATGCTTTGGGTATATTTTGTGACCTATCCAAAGCCTTCGATTGTGTTCACCATGAAACATTAATCAGGAAACTTAAACACTACGGTGTAAGAAGTGATGCTCTTAAATTAATTATTTCATATTTAAGTAAGAGAACGCAAAAAGTTGTCATTAACAGTATGAGTTCTTCCGGGTCGATGGTACAGATGGGCGTGCCTCAAGGCTCAATTCTAGGCCCCTTTCTGTTTCTTGTATACATTAATGACTTACCTTACATAGTAGGAGATAACCATGATATAGTATTATTTGCAGATGACACTTCTTTAATTTTCAAATTAAGTCGACAATTGCTAAAATATGACGAAGTAAATAATGCTATATCTAAATTAGTAAATTGGTTCAATGTTAATAATTTGCATTTAAATGGCACTAAAACGAAATGTATGAAATTTATGACTCCAAATGTCAAACAATTAAATACTAATGTAATTTTAAATGGGGAGAAACTGAGTCTTGTAGATACCACCATTTTTCTTGGAATCACACTAGACGCGAAGCTTCAATGGAGCCCCCATATATCAAAACTAGCAAGCAGACTTAGTTCTGCAGCATATGCCGTAAAAAAGATTAGAAGTCTAACTAGTGTTAAAACAGCTAGACTAGTTTACTTTAGCTATTTCCATAGCATAATGTCGTATGGTATTTTGCTATGGGGACACGCAGCTGACACTGAAATTATATTTGTTTTACAGAAGAGGGCCATAAGAGCAATTTATGATTTAAAGCCTAAAGAGTCGCTGCGACAAAAATTTAAGGAAATTAATATATTAACTTTGGCCTCTCAATATATTTATGAAAATGTAATGTACGTACACAAAAATAAAAGTAGTTTTACAAAAATAAGTGATATTCACTCTGTAAATACTAGGAACAGACACAAGCTAGTAGTACCGGTTACTCGACTCCATCGAATCAGTAATTCATTCTTGGGGCGATGTATACGCTTTTACAACAAAATTCCAGAAAATATACAAAATTTGACCTGCTCAAAGTTCAAAAACTTTATTAAACTAAGTTTGTATAAAAAGGGTTATTATAGTATTAAAGAATTTATAGATGATAATAACCCCTGGAAATGAGGTGATCGCTACCAAGCTATTTCTAATTTGTTGTGTTGTTAATTTGTGTAACATACATGATTGTAAGCTGTTATTTTTAAAAAAAAAGTCCCGCTGGGTTTCTTGCTGGTTCTTCCCAGGACAGAGGTTTTTTTTTCGAACCAGTGGTAATTATACAAAGGAGTGACTTTCAATAAGCATTATTTATAATCTATATTGAATAAAAAAGTTTCTGTTTCTGTTTCTGTTTCTGCGGTAAAGAATAAATTGAGTTTGTCAACACGCAGTAGGGCAGCGAGTAATATAAAGATTAGCAGTAAATATGAAAACTCATCTACAGGAAAAAACCACACCCTGCCTTTTTGCATTACATTTGCACAACTCCACCATCTATCAATGAAATTGGTTAACAATTGTACTTTTAGATTTAGTTAATAAGATTAATTTATTTTTGTATAATATATATATTTAATACGTTCTTTAATACTTTTATTTACTGTGTTTTAGTTGTACATAATTATATCATTATAGAACATTATTTTACATCATTAATTATTATTTATGATATGATATTAGTTTAAAATGCACTTGATGACTCAACCAAAGCCACCGTTGAACCTATACTTCCCTACCCATACTTCAGAATATTTATCATAATTTTTGATGGAATGAACTGATTTTAATGAAATAAAGACTAAATGTAACTCGAAGATACATTTTATAATTTCCTTAACAATTCTTATGATATAAATTAGTATTTTATACGTGATACGTTAACAAACAAACAGACAGACAGACAGAAAATTCTAAAAATGGTAGAAATGTATTTAATTACCTATTTTTAGTACCCCTCAATCACTTTTATTACAAAAATATTAAATGTACCGACATCTGCTATTTACATTTTTATTATATGTATATGTATATACGATTTACTATAATAGTACTTATATTATGTACTGCTAACAGTTTATACAACCAGTTACCACTAGCTATTAAACAATTAAATGGAAATATGTTCAAAACACAATTGAAGAAATTGTTAATTGAAAATGTTTTTTACTGTGTGTACAATGGTAGAGCCACTCGGCAGCTTTTGCTGTCGCACGGATGGGCCGGCTCGAACCGGGGTGGTACCACGACCTCACAGAAAACCAGCGTGAAGTAGAGGTTCACCTCTGCGTTTCGCTTGGTGAGTGCAGGTGACTGGAGACCCTTTTTACTGGAAATAAGGCATTCCATCTTAGTCCTCACGGATGACAACGCATCTGCATTTTGATTCGCAAACGAGGATAGATGTAGATGTCTATGGGCCGCAGCAACCACTTACCATCAGGTGAACTGTGTGCTCGTTTGTCACCCTTATCCTATAAAAAAAAAAACAATCTCAATGAGTTTTTTAGTAAAAATAATGTTAGTAAGTAGTTAATTTTAAATTTATTTCTTGCTTGTTGCATATCCGACATGGGTAGACCGTTGAGCCTAAAACTGTATGTTACTAGCTCACCAGGCAGACGTTGTTCTGCCCTCTCCGACGACTTTTGTCCTTTAGAAAATGCTTAAATTTGTAATAAAAAATATTGAGGGTCATTTATCGGGATAAAAACTATCCTATCTCTCAAGTTGGACCAAACGGAACGCAGTGTGCAACATTTTATTGAAATCAGTTCAGTAGTTTAGGAGTCTATCGCGGACAAACAACGTGACATGTAATTTTTATATATAAAGAAGATTGTATTAAGATCATACTGTACACAGCTATGCAATAAATGTATCTTTATCTACAGACTTAAAAAGGAGCCGGTACTCATTTCGACTGTATGTTTTTTTATGTGTGTTACCTCATAACTTTTTACTGGGTGAACCGATTTCGATTATTCTTTATTTGAAAGCTGGTGCTTCACATGTGGTCCCATATAAATTGATCAAGGTCTGACCAATAGTTTTTGAGTTATTCTTAATAATTTACATTGAAGTCGGTTGTTCAAAATTTTAAATTATCTTCTTAATAGGATAATCCCTTTGAGGTACAATCTATTTATTAAAAAAAAAACTTTAAAGGTGTTTTGAAATTGGCCGAGATACTGCGTAAAAGAACATACATATAAAAACATGCAGTCGAGGAAGTCCTCCTGTTGTGAAGCTTTAAAGTCTGCTGAAAGCTAACGATTTTTGGTCACCTAAATGAACAAAATATGGATTAAAAAAGCAAACCGTATTGCGTTATTAAACTTTACGCTTCAAAAGATAAAGTTCAAACTTTTACTACGTGAATTAATATTGTAATGTTGGCAAAATGATAAATACTCGTAACACGAAAACATACTCGTAGCTCTACGAATACTCTCCATTAAGACACCTTCCAAACGAAAAAAGAAATTGGTTGTCTGTAAAGTCGGTTTACTGACGATAGTTGAACGTGACAACGTCATAAGAAATATTTAATATCGAAAGAATCATTACCTTTATCGCCGCAATTATCGTTGCTATAAACAATTGACACCACATTCGCTCGCACCGTCGCTCGTTCCGCGCTCTCGCTTGCACTTTAAATGGAACGCCTAGGTAACGCCGCATGAGTCATGTTTTTTTGTGCGTGCAGCGAGCTTCATCGATTTATAAGACGTTGTCACGTCAAAAACTTAATCGAAACCCGTTCATCCGTTCTGGAACTATAAACTATGAGACAGACACACAGATACATGTGGTCCCATATAAATTTGATCAAGGTCTGACCAATACTTTTTGAGTTATTCTTAATAATTTATATTGAAGTCGGTTGTTCAAAATTTTAAATTTTAAATTATTTTAACTTACAGTTCACCTGTCGATAAGTTTATTGCAGTCCATGGACCATTGCGGCCAGCTTCGAAAAAACTACAGATGCGTTGTCACCACTGAGGACAATGATGGAATGCCTCATAACCTGTTATTATACTGGCTCTCTATACACTTCAGACCTTGGCAGCAGGATGAAGGGTAGGTAACCCAGACATACTCCGATTAGAAAGGTAGTCGTACCAACTAGTACTTTTGTGCCGAACCAGCTCTCATGAGGCTGTGATTAATATCCAAAAATCAATAAAACATTTTTTTTATAGGATAACGTTGACAAACGAGCACACATTCCACATCATGGTAAGTGGTTGCTGTGGCCCATAGACATCTACATCTATCCTCGATGACGAATCAAAATGCAGATGCGTTGTCACCCATGAGGACTAAGATGGAATGCCTCGTTTCCAATGAAAAGGGTCTCCGGTTCTCTACACTCATCACACGAAACACTTAAGCTAATATTTTACGCTGGTATTCTGTGAGAGCGTGCTCCTTGCCCGGTCGAGCCAACCCATTCGTGCTACAACTATACCAGTAATATAGCTGCAGCATGGCACTACCACGTAAAAAATTCTACATACATAAGCGGCTTCTTTTAATTCATTACACATTCATAACACATTCTTTTTTAATTTACTAAGTGTTATGATTTGGCTGCCTCATTTTTTCCAACCAATGCGTCGAACGTTTCTGGTTATGTTACAAGATCGAACCGATTTGCCTTAAGTAAGTTAAGTTGGTGCGGTACCAAATTTCCGAACTTCTATTGCAATTCAAAGAGAATGAATTAATAACCTGTTGTCTCTTACGTTGTAGTGTTGTTGCTGACCCTGAAGAGGTTTTAGATGAATCTGCTTTTATAATTGCATTCCTTTTGTGATTATCGACATCATTCTTCGATCGGCAACCAAATTAAAAATAAATGGACATAATAGCCAATAATACACGGCAATCTCGTATTATCTAACAAGGGCTACATTGTGAACATGGACTGCTTGTGGGGATTGGTCCCTCGTGGGTTTTCTAGTACTGATAAGATTTGGAGGCGCCAGATTTTGATGTCCTTATTTAGCACTAGTAACCCGCCCCGCCTGGATAGGATCTATAATTTAGTGTTATTTAGATTTAAGATAAAGACCATTTCTATTAATAACTTTTCGGTTTTTTCAAACAAAATACTGAAGATTTTCGGATAAAATATGGCCTAGATAACCCCTGAGCTTTACCCCGGAGATCAGGTATTTCAGTATTACAGACAGACAATTCAATTTTATTTATACATGTATTGATGTATAGATATAGGAAAATTTCTGAAGGAGTACCGGAAAAGACGCGTTAGAACCAGTGCCATTTCTGAAGCACACGTCTTCAGCACAATTGACGGGATTCCGTCAGGCCCACTCGACTTGTGGATGTCCAGGGAGAGTAGTGCTTTGCGTACTGAGCACTGTGTGAATCGCACATCAAGCATAGAGCACTCACATTGCGGGATGGTCGGCGGTTTGTTCCCCCGTCATTGAGAGTCGAGTTGGACGCAAAAAGGGAGCCTAAACGATCGGCTTTCTCTTTTGTGGAGTTGGCCAGTGAGTCATCCTCCCTGTGCAGAGATGGTAGTGATGGCTTACAGAAATTCCCTTGGACAGCCTTGGCGAGAAATCAGAATGCACGGGTTCCCGAAAGAAGGCGAACTAATTTCTCGCCAATTTTGCCAATGTGCTCATACTTTGCCTTAGCAATAATTCTTTTGAAGGACCTGGAGGCCAAGTTGTACTTCTTCTTAAGTATGCTGGTGTTTACATCCCGACATGCCGAAGCGTCAGCCCAAGCCTGACAATACTCCTGCTTACTGCGTAATGCCTCCGATGGGTAACACAGATGATGGAATAAATAGTTCCATTCCTTTTAACATCACATCAGTGACAGATTCAGCAACAGCGTTGGGATAATCCGGCGAGAAGCAAACCTGCCTTCATGGGAAGGATGCAAAGAAAGACCGCATTCTGTCCTAATAAATAAATCTAATCCCCCGAATTGTAATGCTAAACACGGCGGCAGCCTACAACCGCGAAGAGAGTGTGAGTGGCACCACACTCCTAATCAGACAATGCTCCGAAGAGCCGAGAAGGGCGTTGACGGAAACCTGTCATTCGGCGTGGTGTCAGTCTAAGTCGGCACAGGCACCTATATATATTTAATAATATTAGATAACATATTTTAAATTAATTTTATTTAAAAAAAATCTCGCCGTTTTCTGGCTGGTTCTTCGAAGCACAGAGGTTTTTTCCGTAAAGTGTAAAAGTAAAAAATGACTTTCAATAAGAATTACATACATGTAATCTATAATGAATAATATGAAATAGTGAGATTTGTGAAACTGAATTTGATTGCATTTATTCATTTGTTCTATCTTAAGAGACAAAATGAGTACTTTAACTAATACATTATTTTTAATGGCAACACTAAAACAAATTAAAACAAGAAACATATTGTCGGAGCGCAGACAATGGAAATTCCGTCCGAATAAAGCATAAGTCTACTGAAATTGATATTTATGAGAGTCAATTCGGGTTGAAATCGGTGCTCATGCGTGAAATGCGGTTTGATACCGAGTGCGCCACTATTCACGTAAATTCCGAACTCACCAAACTATTCGAAATTGCGATGAAAATTAAGAGAAAGTTACAATTAATGTCCACTGCTGAACGTAGACCTTTTCCATATATTGTCCCATAGGGTGGACATTCGTTATAAAATTTTATATTGTAAATTGTGCTTTTTTTAAAAAAAGTCCCGCTGGGTTTCTTGTTGGTTCTTCCCAGGACAGAGGTTTTTTGCGAACCAGTGGTAAAAGTAAACATATGACCTTCAATAAGTATTATGTACATAGTGTAATGTATAGGTATATATTGAATAAAAATTATTCTATTCTATTCTATTATAGTTACTAGGGTTTGGAGGCGAGTTGGCAAAGATGCTGCTGCCAGTCATCTGTTTTTTTCCCTTTGTCGTCTTTTATCGCGCCTACGGGATTATATTTTTTTGATAGAATAAGGGTAACAACCGAGCACATAGACCACGTGATGGTGAGTGGATGCGGCCTATAGACATCTATATCTATCCTCAATTAAGAATCAAAATGCAGATGCATTGTCATCACTAAGGACTTAGATGGAATGCCTCGTTTCCAGTAAAAATGGTCTCCGGTTCTCTACACTCACCATACGAAACACAGCAGCATTAAGTTGCTATTTTACGCTGGTATTCTGTGAGAGCGTGGTCCTTCCCCGGTCGCGACAGCAGCGCCACCTACCGGATCCAATTGTGAATTTAAACCATCCAGGGACCCAAACGCACAAAAAATTTCCAAAAATCGTTAGAGCCGTTTCGAGGTTTAGCGCGACTAACGGACAGCGACATTTTTATTTATAGAGATTTATCATTATCATAGATAACATATACCTTCCCCATATATTATCTACGAGGCAATGGGAGACATTTGCCATAGTTGACACGGCACCGCCACCTGTACCTAATTTGAATTTACTACGTTAAACTAAAAAATACTCTATTGATTTCAATGTGATTGCTATTTTTGTAATTTACATTATGTATTAATAATTTTAAAAAAAACATGCATGAGTGTCGTCGAACACTCGGTTGGAAGATGGAACGAAGTTCCTTTCGTAATATATTATTATTGATAAACGTATTATATTATCTCTCTTACAAAGCAACAAGGACCGTGGCCGAGCTCACTTGACTACCCTAGCGCCATCTATTATCTATCTACGGAAGCGGTTGCGATGTATATCGATATGAAAATTTGACGCGCTAAATACATCGTTCTTTATTTAATACATTTCCATAGATGTCGCTACATGGTACCGCTAAGTAAGATTGACGAAGTCATTGGGCTCTAGTTGATTAACAAATGAAAACAAATAATTTACTAGCGTCTGTTGAAACGAAGCGCCATTTAAAATAATATTTCTTTCATGGCAAGATAAGAAAAAGTGCGAGGGAGATGGATATTATTCCATCTTGCTCAAACATTTTACACCTTTTCTCGCCTAATCCCCATCCGTCAAATTTGTACCCTGCAAGGCACTGCAAATATTGTACACTAGCTAATATTACTATATGCAATATTACTATATGCAATTACTACAATTGCATATGCAAATTCGAAATTTAGGTACTTCATGACAATAAAAACTATGACGTGATTTACTGAGTATCCCCATCGCATTTCTAGAAGGTTATACGGAGTGGCCATAAAGTTATCACATTAAATGAAAAGACTTATCCTACGAATATATAACGTTCTTTGAACGTACAAAACTAAATAAATATATAAAAATTAACATTCTAGTCGCAAAAGCCCTTTTTTCGTTTTTTGCCTAATTACTTATGAACGGGAAAGTGTAGGTAAATAAATACCTATGTCGATGCCGCGTGAGCACTGCGTACCTGCCGCACCGTTGCCGCTTTTACATGTCACTTCTGGTCAGTAAACTAATATTATCAAGGTGATTTATTTCATGTCAATTTTTACGCTATTTATTTTGTTTGAGAGATGCATTTTTAATTTTTAATAGAATTGTTTATTTTATTATTTTAATCGACATATATGAACTTGTATGTACCGCTGTGTTATTTAATGTGATAACCTAATCGCCACCCAGTATAGGCTAAAGAAGGTTTAGATCTAAATATTTTAATTTATAACTTTATAAAAACTACACATACATGTTATATTACAGTTATGATTGCAGGCTCCACATACTTTTTACTTTGTTTCTACCGCCTTTTATCGGGGTCAATGCTGGCTTTCTACACATTGATGTTAAAAAGGCTGAGATCTTTTTTAAAAGGTTAATTTTGTTAAAATAAAAATAAATAAATAAATTATAAGATAAATTATTATCTAATATTTTCTGTCTGTAATAAATAATACCAAGTAGAAATAGACAAACAGTTCGAAAATCTATTAAAATTGGCAAAAACACTCTCGATGGTCAGATGGTCCAATGGATGAAAAATGCCAAGATAATGAACGGAATTACAGTGACGAAAGAGAAAGCGCGGGAAGTGTTCTCCGAGTTGACGATGGCAACTTGACCTCTTTGAGGTCTTGAAAGATGGCTGTGGATCAAAAGCTCCTCTTTTCAGCCACGGCCAGCTTAATGTGAAGGAGTGTTCCAAGACTTTATTACATGAAGGAGTCAAATTTATATATGCATTGAAGGTTGATGCTAGCGCCTTTTAGTCCAAAGTCTTTTTAGTTTAACTAATATGTTAAAGGTATTTTAGAAGTGGTCACAATTTGAAGATAAAATTCCACCACTAAGACTGACAAAATAAATAAGGGATGAAGTTTTTAATATTAATATTTAGATGATATTAAAATTGTGATATACCGTTACAGCCTATTAAAGTTCACTGCTGAATGTAGGATTCTCCCATAGGTTACCTCATAGAGGCATATTTGCCATAATTGCCACGCTTGGTAAGCGGGTTGGTAAACGCAGATTTTAATTTTTAATCGATATTAGATAGACGTGTAATGTTTGGCCCATCTCCTGATTTGTTTCCTTCTGTCGCATCTTACGACACCCACGAGATGCTGTGGGGTAGTGGATATTCGTACACAGCCTGAAAACGGTAAGTGTAAAAAAAAGTTTATAAAAATCGTTTTCACCTTAGTCCACTCAATGGGTCGATAAAATAAATTTTAATAAAAATACTTTATTGCTTTCTATTATAGGTTAATTTTTAAGGTACCTTATGGAAGTGAATAATTTTTTTCTAGTAATATATCGATTTATTCTTGCTTTAAGAGTATAAAAAACATATGTAGATAGTAGAAAGTTATAGAGTCAAGCATTTTACGAGTATGTATTAGATAGCCCTGTGGTGGCGTGTGTGTGGCGACATTAGAGATTCTATCACTCCGTTCCGCTCTATGGGTGCCGTAAGAGACAACTAAAGGATATGCCAACTAGTGGTAAAATTAAAAATTATGTACAACCCACTTCAATATAAATAAAATGAGAACATCGTCAATGTAGTCGAAGTCGGTTAAATACGCATTATTAAGGATAACTCAAAAACACTCGTCAGATCTTGATCAAATTTATATTGGACCACATGAAAAGTAAAAAAAAGTTCTGAGGTAAACATATAAAAATACAGTCGAATTAATAACCTCCTACTTTTTTGAAGTCGGTTAAAATACCACATGGCTTCCAATAGGTGGCGCTATAATTATTTTGTTAACGCCAGACGTAAAATATCCATACCGACGATGGGAAGCAGCGGTAAAAGAATGAAACATTTTCTGATAATCAATGAATGAATATACTTTTATTGTACACCACGAACAAATATACAAATGATAGAAACAGAAACAGAAACAGAAACTTTTTTATTCAATATAGATTATAAATAATGCTTATTGAAAGTCACTCTTTTGTATAATTACCACTGGTTCGAAAAAAAAACCTCTGTCCTGGGAAGAACCAGCAAGAAACCCAGCGGGACTTTTTTTTTAAAATAACAGCTTACAATCATGTATGTTACACAAATTAACAACACAACAAATTAGAAATAGCTTGGTAGCGATCACCTCATTTCCAGGGGTTATTATCATCTATAAATTCTTTAATACTATAATAACCCTTTTTATACAAACTTAGTTTAATAAAGTTTTTGAACTTTGAGCAGGTCAAATTTTGTATATTTTCTGGAATTTTGTTGTAAAAGCGTATACATCGCCCCAAGAATGAATTACTGACTCGATGGAGTCGAGTAACCGGTACTACTAGCTTGTGTCTGTTCCTAGTATTTACAGAATGAATATCACTTATTTTTGTAAAACTACTTTTATTTTTGTGTACGTACATTACAATACAATTAATTTCCTTAAATTTTTGTCGCAGCGACTCTTTAGGCTTTAAATCATAAATTGCTCTTATGGCCCTCTTCTGTAAAACAAATATAATTTCAGTGTCAGCTGCGTGTCCCCATAGCAAAATACCATACGACATTATGCTATGGAAATAGCTAAAGTAAACTAGTCTAGCTGTTTCAACACTAGTTAGACTTCTAATCTTTTTACGGCATATGCTGCAGAACTAAGTCTGCTTGCTAGTTTTGATATATGGGGGCTCCATTGAAGCTTCGCGTCTAGTGTGATTCCAAGAAAAATGGTGGTATCTACAAGACTCAGTTTCTCCCCATTTAAAATTACATTAGTATTTAATTGTTTGACATTTGGAGTCATAAATTTTATACATTTCGTTTTAGTGCCATTTAAATGCAAATTATTAACATTGAACCAATTTACTAATTTAGATATAGCATTATTTACTTCGTCATATTTTAGCAATTGTCGACTTAATTTGAAAATTAAAGAAGTGTCATCTGCAAATAATACTATATCATGGTTATCTCCTACTATGGAAGGTAAGTCATTAATGTATACAAGAAACAGAAAGGGGCCTTGAATTGAGCCTTGAGGCACGCCCATCTGTACCATCGACCCGGAAGAACTCATACTGTTAATGACAACTTTTTGCGTTCTCTTACTTAAATATGAAATAATTAATTTAAGAGCATCACTTCTTACACAGTAATGTTGAAGTTTCCTGATTAATGTTTCATGGTGAACACAATCGAAGGCTTTGGATAGGTCACAAAATATACCCAAAGCATCCCGTGAATTCTCCCATGCATTAAATATATATTTAATCAGCTCAACACCGGCATCAGTTGTCGAGCGACCCCTTGTGAAACCAAATTGATTTTTATGAAGTAAATTATTTATATTAAAGAAATTTAACATTTCATCAAGAATATTTTTTTCAAAAATCTTACTAAGTGTTGTTAGTACAGAAATAGGTCTAAAACTAGCGGGGTCTAATTTACTACCAGATTTAAATAAAGGTATTACAATTAAAGATATAACAAAAATACATATTAAATGTACAATTTGGCGGCCCTATCGCTACATAGCGATCTCTTCCAGGCAACCAAAGGTGTAAAGGAATAAATCAATGAATACTAGGTAGGTAGTGTAATATAAATATACAAAATATAATATCAATACATGCGATATATAGATAATAAAAATAAATGCAATAAAGGAACACATGAATAACTAATATAAATTACTAATACATAATAAAAGATAAAGTAAAACATTTAATATATACATATACATACATACATATAAATATATAAACAAACTTACATATCTGCCCAAAAATACACATATAAATTAAAAAACTCCTCAACCTATAATATAAAGCTAGATACAATCAAAAAAAAAAATCGATCCGCCTACCAAGTGTGATGACCGAGGCAAATTATCTTTTTACCCGTTATAAGCCAGTGCTTGACTGCAATCCCACTTATCTTGGTAGTAAGTCGTGATGATGTCCAAGAACGTACATAGCTCTAAAAATCTGACAATGTGAGGAAGAGGAGGTTTTTAGAGGAGGAGGCTCGTGTGAACTTTTCCAGCAGAGAATTAATGCGAGCTTAAGAAGATAAGGTCTGAAGTCCACGGAGTCTGATTCTTTGCGTTTTCAAAAGATGTCTCTACGATACGTTCACTAACGAATTAAATAGAATAGAATATGATCGTTCTTATTCAATATAGATCCCAAGAATATTTATTGAAAGTTATTTAAGTTTTACCAGTGGTTCGGAAAAATACCTCTGTTGTGTGAAGAACCAGCAAGAAACCCTGCAGGACTAATTTGAAACATTAATTTACAATTGAATAAAACTACTTTTACGAATTCTATTGCGTTTAATTATCTTGTTTTTAGGGTTCCATACCTCAAAAGGAAAAAACAGAACCTTTTTATATTATTGATAATAACCCCTAGGAATGAGGTAATCGCCATCTGATATTAAATGTTTTCATACTCAAATGTATGAAATATTATATTGTAAATTAATAATGATTTCTTAAATTTACGCGAACACTACACATTGAACAAAAGTATTTTTACAGATACGTGAGGCTATTGAAATTAAAAAAAAACATCCTAATTTCAATAGAGAGGTAGGCTGGGTACTGCCACCTGCTTGGGATCCTGTAATTAATAAAATTAAATCTAAACCCAACCATGCCACTGCAATACTTCAAGACATAGTAAGTTCATTCTGCGTAGATCGGACCAAAATTAATAATTAAAAAAGCTGAAGGTACTGCGGGTTAACTCTGACATCGGGACGTCAATCACCCCACCCCCGTGACCATGGGTGCTGTAAAGTACCCAAAACGTCGGGGAATCAATAAATAAAAAAACTGGCCAAGTGCGAGTCGGACTCGCGCACCGAGGTTTCCGATCAAATCCGTAGGAATTTTTTTTATTTTTTTTTTTATTTTAAATAGGTATATAAGTTTAAAATTATTAAAAATATTTTTATTAAATGATGTAACTAAAAATTTATGCTTTTCGCAATTTTTCCTTTATCTGTGCTATAAAACGTTACTTCGTACCAAATATCAAGATTCTGAGTTCACGGTAAGTACCCTGTAGGTTTTGATTCCCTTGTGAATGTCGAAAATTTGCGCCATAAGCGGCTGTATCTTTTGATTGCGTTGACTTAGAAATTTGATTTTTTCACAGCTTCAAGGGACAGTAGACTTGAGTATTTGATATGAATTTCAGTTTGATACTTTCACGCGTTCCTGAGAAAAAGGGTCTTGATAGACAGACAGACGGATAACAAAGTGATCCTATAAGGTTCTGTTTTTTCCTTTTGAGGTATGGAACCCTAAAAACAAGATAATTAAACGCAATAGAATTCGTAAAAGTAGTTTTATTCAATTGTAAATTAATGTTTCAAATTAGTCCTGCAGGGTTTCTTGCTGGTTCTTCACACAACAGAGGTATTTTTCCGAACCACTGGTAAAACTTAAATAACTTTCAATAAATATTCTTGGGATCTATATTGAATAAGAACGATCATATTCTATTCTATTTAATTCGTTAGTGAACGTATCGTAGAGACATCTTTTGAAAACGCAAAGAATCAGACTCCGTGGACTTCAGACCTTATCTTCTTAAGCTCGCATTAGTTCTCTGCTGGAAAAGTTCACACGAGCCTCCTCCTCTAAAAACCTCCTCTTCCTCACATTGTCAGATTTTTAGAGCTATGTACGTTCTTGGACATCATCACGACTTACTACCAAGATAAGTGGGATTGCAGTCAAGCACTGGCTTATAACGGGTAAAAAGATAATTTGCCTCGGTCATCACACTTGGTAGGCGGATCGATTTTTTTTTTGATTGTATCTAGCTTTATATTATAGGTTGAGGAGTTTTTTAATTTATATGTGTATTTTTGGGCAGATATGTAAGTTTGTTTATATATTTATATGTATGTATGTATATGTATATATTAAATGTTTTACTTTATCTTTTATTATGTATTAGTAATTTATATTAGTTATTCATGTGTTCCTTTATTGCATTTATTTTTATTATCTATATATCGCATGTATTGATATTATATTTTGTATATTTATATTACACTACCTACCTAGTATTCATTGATTTATTCCTTTACACCTTTGGTTGCCTGGAAGAGATCGCTATGTAGCGATAGGGCCGCCAAATTGTACATTTAATATGTATTTTTGTTATATCTTTAATTGTAATACATTTATTTAAATCTGGTAGTAAATTAGACCCCGCTAGTTTTAGACCTATTTCTGTACTAACAACACTTAGTAAGATTTTTGAAAAAAATATTCTTGATGAAATGTTAAATTTCTTTAATATAAATAATTTACTTCATAAAAATCAATTTGGTTTCACAAGGGGTCGCTCGACAACTGATGCCGGTGTTGAGCTGATTAAATATATATTTAATGCATGGGAGAATTCACGGGATGCTTTGGGTATATTTTGTGACCTATCCAAAGCCTTCGATTGTGTTCACCATGAAACATTAATCAGGAAACTTCAACATTACTGTGTAAGAAGTGATGCTCTTAAATTAATTATTTCATATTTAAGTAAGAGAACGCAAAAAGTTGTCATTAACAGTATGAGTTCTTCCGGGTCGATGGTACAGATGGGCGTGCCTCAAGGCTCAATTCAAGGCCCCTTTCTGTTTCTTGTATACATTAATGACTTACCTTCCATAGTAGGAGATAACCATGATATAGTATTATTTGCAGATGACACTTCTTTAATTTTCAAATTAAGTCGACAATTGCTAAAATATGACGAAGTAAATAATGCTATATCTAAATTAGTAAATTGGTTCAATGTTAATAATTTGCATTTAAATGGCACTAAAACGAAATGTATAAAATTTATGACTCCAAATGTCAAACAATTAAATACTAATGTAATTTTAAATGGGGAGAAACTGAGTCTTGTAGATACCACCATTTTTCTTGGAATCACACTAGACGCGAAGCTTCAATGGAGCCCCCATATATCAAAACTAGCAAGCAGACTTAGTTCTGCAGCATATGCCGTAAAAAGATTAGAAGTCTAACTAGTGTTGAAACAGCTAGACTAGTTTACTTTAGCTATTTCCATAGCATAATGTCGTATGGTATTTTGCTATGGGGACACGCAGCTGACACTGAAATTATATTTGTTTTACAGAAGAGGGCCATAAGAGCAATTTATGATTTAAAGCCTAAAGAGTCGCTGCGACAAAAATTTAAGGAAATTAATTGTATTGTAATGTACGTACACAAAAATAAAAGTAGTTTTACAAAAATAAGTGATATTCATTCTGTAAATACTAGGAACAGACACAAGCTAGTAGTACCGGTTACTCGACTCCATCGAGTCAGTAATTCATTCTTGGGGCGATGTATACGCTTTTACAACAAAATTCCAGAAAATATACAAAATTTGACCTGCTCAAAGTTCAAAAACTTTATTAAACTAAGTTTGTATAAAAAGGGTTATTATAGTATTAAAGAATTTATAGATGATAATAACCCCTGGAAATGAGGTGATCGCTACCAAGCTATTTCTAATTTGTTGTGTTGTTAATTTGTGTAACATACATGATTGTAAGCTGTTATTTTAAAAAAAAAGTCCCGCTGGGTTTCTTGCTGGTTCTTCCCAGGACAGAGGTTTTTTTTTCGAACCAGTGGTAATTATACAAAAGAGTGACTTTCAATAAGCATTATTTATAATCTATATTGAATAAAAAAGTTTCTGTTTCTGTTTCTGTTTCTATCATTTGTATATTTGTTCGTGGTGTACAATAAAAGTATATTCATTCATTGATTATCAGAAAATGTTTCATTCTTTTACCGCTGCTTCCCATCGTCGGTATGGATATTTTACGTCTGGCGTTAACAAAATAATTATAGCGCCACCTATTGGAAGCCATGTGGTATTTTAACCGACTTCAAAAAAGTAGGAGGTTATTAATTCGACTGTATTTTTATATGTTTACCTCAGAACTTTTTTTTACTTTTCATGTGGTCCAATATAAATTTGATCAAGATCTGACGAGTGTTTTTGAGTTATCCTTAATAATGCGTATTTAACCGACTTCGACTACATTGACGATGTTCTCATTTTATTTATATTGAAGTGGGTTGTACATAATTTTTAATTTTACCACTAGTTGGCATATCCTTTAGTTGTCTCTTACGGCACCCATAGAGCGGAACGGAGTGATAGAATCTCTAATGTCGCCACACACACGCCACCACAGGGCTATCTAATACATACTCGTAAAATGCTTGACTCTATAACTTTCTACTATCTACATATGTTTTTTATACTCTTAAAGCAAGAATAAATCGATATATTACTAGAAAAAAATTATTATTATTCACTTCCATAAGGTACCTTAAAAATTAACCTATAATAGAAAGCAATAAAGTATTTTTATTAAAATTTATTTTATCGACCCATTGAGTGGACTAAGGTGAAAACGATTTTTATAAACTTTTTTTTACACTTACCGTTTTCAGGCTGTGTACGAATATCCACTACCCCACAGCATCTCGTGGGTGTCGTAAGATGCGACAGAAGGAAACAAATCAGGAGATGGGCCAAACATTACACGTCTATCTAATATCGATTAAAAATTAAAATCTGCGTTTACCAACCCGCTTACCAAGCGTGGCAATTATGGCAAATATGCCTCTATGAGGTAACCTATGGGAGAATCCTACATTCAGCAGTGAACTTTAATAGGCTGTAACGGTATATCACAATTTTAATATCATCTAAATATTAATATTAAAAACTTCATCCCTTATTTATTTTGTCAGTCTTAGTGGTGGAATTCCTTCGATTTGCCGACGATATAGTCCTTATGGCAGAATCGCTGGAGGACCTAAGCACTATGCTCAATGACCTCAATAGTGTCTCCCAACGGATAGGTCTTAAGATGAACATGGACAAAACAAAGATCATGTTTAATGTCCATGTCACACCTATGCCGGTAGTTGTTGGGAGCACTAAGCTCGAAGTTGTTGACGAGTATGTTTACCTGGGACAAATAGTCCGACTAGGTAAGTCCAACTTCGACCGAGAGGTCAATCGACGGATTCAACTCGGCTGGGCAGCGTTCGGGAAGCTACGACACATCTTCTCGTCAGACATACCTCAAAACCTTAAAACGAAATTGTACAACCAGTGCGTGTTGCCAGTGATGACTTACGGAACTGAGACGTGGTCCTTCACTGCTGGCCGTATGAGGAAGCTCAAGGTCGCTCAGCGAGCTATGGAGAGGGCTATGCTCGGAGTTTCTCTGCGTGATAAACTTAGGAATGAGGATATCCGCAGTAGAACCAGAGTAACCGACATAGCCCAACGGATTAGTAAGCTGAAGTGGCAGTGGGCCGGCCATATAGCTCGAAGAACCGACAACCGATGGGGAAGAAAGGTTCTCGAGTGGCAGCCTCGTACCGGTAGGCGAAGTGTAGGGCGTCCCCCCACGAGATGGAGTGACGACCTGGTAAGACATGCAGGAAGTCGATGGATGCAGGTGGCTCAGGACCGTGCTATGTGGCATTCTTTGGGGGAGGCCTATGTTCAGCAGTGGACTTGTGAAGGGCTGTAATGATGATGATGAGTGGTGGAATTTTATCTTCAAATTGTGACCACTTCTAAAATACCTTTAACATGTTAGTTAAACTAAAAAGACTTTGGACTAAAAGGCGCTAGCATCAACCTTCAATGCATATATAAATTTGACTCCTTCATGTAATAAAGTCTTGGAACACTCCTTCACATTAAGCTGGCCGTGGCTGAAAAGAGGAGCTTTTGATCCACAGCCATCTTTCAAGACCTCAAAGAGGTCAAGTTGCCATCGTCAACTCGGAGAACACTTCCCGCGCTTTCTCTTTCGTCACTGTAATTCCGTTCATTATCTTGGCATTTTTCATCCATTGGACCATCTGACCATCGAGAGTGTTTTTGCCAATTTTAATAGATTTTCGAACTGTTTGTCTATTTCTACTTGGTATTATTTATTACAGACAGAAAATATTAGATAATAATTTCGATCTACGCAGAATGAACTTACTATGTCTTGAAGTATTGCAGTGGCATGGTTGGGTTTAGATTTAATTTTATTAATTACAGGATCCCAAGCAGGTGGCAGTACCCAGCCTACCTCTCTATTGAAATTAGGATGTTTTTTTTTAATTTCAATAGCCTCACGTATCTGTAAAAATACTTTTGTTCAATGTGTAGTGTTCGCGTAAATTTAAGAAATCATTATTAATTTACAATATAATATTTCATACATTTGAGTATGAAAACATTTAATATCAGATGGCGATTACCTCATTCCTAGGGGTTATTATCAATTATGTACTCTTTAGCAGTGTATAATAAGTTAATAACCCTTTTAAAACAATTTTTGACGAAGGTATGGAACTGCGCAGCTCATTGCACAGCTCGTTAGCAAACGTATTCTTTTTGTCTATCCCATGAAGAAATGTTGATATTGCCTCCAAAAATCTTTCGCTGGCTTATTTCATAACTATATATATATATATATATATATATATATATATATATATATATATATATATATATATATATATATATATATATATATATATATATATATATATATATATATATATATATATATATATATGAGGAAGCTCAAGATCGCTCAGCGAGTTATGGAGAGGGCTATGCTCGGAGTTTCTCTGCGTGATAATCTTAGAAATGAGGATATCCGCAGTAGAAGCAGAGTGACCGACATAGCCCAACTGATTAGTAAGCTGAAGTGGAAATGGTCCGGCCATATAGCTCGAAGAACCGACAACCGATGGGGAAAAAAGGTTTTCGAGTGGCGGCCTCGTACCGGCGGACGAAGTGTATGGCGTCCCCCCACTAGATGGAGTGACGACCTGGTAAGATATGCAGGAAGTCGATGAATACAGGTGGCTCAGGACCGTGCTTTGTTGCATTCCTTGGGGGAGGCCTATGTTCAGCAGTGGACTTGTGAAGGGCTGTAATGATGATGATTTATATATATATATATATATATATATATATATATATATATATATATATATATATACTATAGGATGGGGTGACAAACGAGCACACAGTCCACCTGATGGTAAGCGGTTGCTGTGACACATAGACATCTACATCTATCCTCAATAAAGAATCAAAATGCAGATGCGTTGTCACCCGTGAGGACTGAGATGGAATGCCTCATTTCCAGTAAAAAGGGTCTCCGGTTCTCTAAACTCATCATACGAAACACAGCAGTGTTAAGCTGCTATTTCACGCTGGTATTCTGTGAGAGCGTGGTCCTTCCCCGGTCGAGCCGACCCATTCGTGCTACAACTATACTACCTACTAGCTGCAGCATGGCTCTGCCACGTATAAAGAATATCTGATTAAAATATCAATAAAATAGTTTCTGAAGATTTTCTTGAAAAACAACTCCATGGCACAGTGGCGTAGAAACAAGTTGCAGCACTACAGGCCGCGGGTTCGAATCCTCATAATATAGTATAGTCCTTGTGAAATTTATGTATGTAAATTACATGAGATACAGGAGAAAATCCTAGTGTGGAGGTAACGTTTTTTAAAAGCGGAATCTGATATTGCGAGCAGACCGAATAGAGCCTAAAATCCTAAATGAAAACTATTTTATTATTTTGAATAGGTATCAAAACCTTTAATTTAACCTTTAATTAATCATCATCATCATTATCATTACTGCCCATGACCATAGGCCTCTGCCAAGGAACCCCACGAAGCACGGTTCTTAGGTTTTAAGTCTCTTGCATCCATCGACTTTATCATTTTATTTTAATTGTTATTATTAATACTAATGTTTGGTAATTTATTATTCAGGTTTTTACTACTTTAATAAATATATTTACACTATTTTAATGAAAAATAATTCAATTTATTATGAAAAATAAGGATCGTTACTTTCAACAAAAATAATTCAACTTTAAGAAAAAGTAAAATCCTAAAGATAATAAAATAACCTAAAGAGAACATAATATTTTTTACATAATTTAATAATTCTTCGACATAGATATCTTCGGGCTTTTAATTACTCTACGGTACACTATTAAGAGATTAAATTATCTTAAAATAATTTTATTATTTTCAGTTTTTCAAAGTTGGTTTAAAATTTTCTTGAAGCTTAATTATTTTCTACCGAATTCAAAAAGGAGACGGTATTCAATTCGACTGTATGTTTTTTATGTGTTACCTCATAGCTTTTTACGGGGTAAACTGATTTCGATGATTCTTTTTTATTTATAACTGGTGCTTCACATGTGGATCCATATAAATTTGATCAAGGTCTGACCAATAGTTTTTGAGGTAATATTAATAATTTATATTGAAGTCGGTTGTACAAAATTTTTAATTTTAAATTATATCATTTGAAGTGAACTTAGAAATATCAAATTAACAGCTATCATCTGTATATTTAAATAAAAACGAAATCACATTAGGGGGCACGGTTTGTATTTCTAATTTATTTTTATATATTTTCTACCAACTTCAAAAAGGAGGAGGTACTTAATTCGACCGTATGTTTCATTTTTTATGCGTGTTACGTATAACTTTTTTTCTGGGTGAACCGGTTTCGATGATTCTTTTATTATCTGAAAGCTGGTGCTCTCATGTGGCCCCATATAAATTTGATCGTTGTCTGACTAATAGTTTTTGATTTATTCTGAATAATTTATATTGATATCGGTTCTACAAAATTTTAAATTTTAAATTATCATCTTAACAGGACAATCCCCTTGAGGTACAGTCTATTTATTAAAAAAATAATCTTTAAAGGTGTTTTGCAATTGACCGAGATATCGCGTAAAATAACATACATATAAAAACATACAATTGAATTGAGAAAGTCCTCCTGTTTTGAAGCTTTAAAGTGTGCTGAAAGCTAACGATTTTTGGTTACCTATTTTAGGTTGTTCATTTAACAAAGTATGGTTTGAAAAAGCAAACCGTATTCGGTTATTAAACTAAAAGATAAAGCTCAAAGTTTTACTACATGAAGTAATGTTGTAATGTTGGCAAAATGTCGCATTGCTGCAAAAGTTTCAATCACAGTATTCAAACACAGGCTACATGACTAATGCAGAATTCATCCTGTTACGTAGATGTAGGGTTGGCACAAATATGTTTTAAATATTGAGAGATACTAAATGCAATATAGTAGATAATGTTTACTGAATACTACCGCCCTACTACTGGCATCCCCATAGATTGCATCATGAGTATATTTGCTATAGTTACAGTTTTTTATTGTTTTGAGTAGCTAACAGGAAGATACTTTTAGCTATTATTAGGTATACGTTGCTACCTATCACCTGATTCAGTATTTTTATAGAATAAGGTTGACAAACGAGCACACCGTCCACCTGATCATAAGTGGTTGCTGTGACCCATAGACATCTACATCTATATACGTTTGCCAATTAAAATGCAGATGCGTTGTCAGCCGTGAGGACTAAGATAGAATGCCTATAGTAATAAATTAATAATATAGTTTCCCTCTGTCGCCTCTTACGACATTAACGGGACGATATTATGGGGTAGTGGATATTCTTACACCGCAATTACACGGACTAACTAACTAACTAACGCAATAATACTAACTAGACATACACGGCGTAGCTCGTTGAGTCGGAGCAGTATGAAGAAATCTACCATTATCATTACAACCTATAAAAGTCCACTGCTGCATACCGACCTCTCCCATAGATTGACTCATGGAGGGATATTTGCCATAGTTGTAATGTTACTGTTGATTTAATAATTTCACCCCTCAGTGCGTCATGTGCTCCTGGTAGATTATATTGTATACATCGATCCATTACAGCTTAAAAGTCCACTGCTGAACATAGGCCTCCCCATATATTGCTTCACAGAGGGATATTTGCCAGAGTTGTAATACTGTTGATTTAATAATTTCACCCCTCAGTGCGTCATGTGCTCCTGGTAGATTATCTTCTATACATCGATCCATTACAGCTTAAAAGTCCACTGCTGAACATAGGCCTCGCCATATATTGCCTCACAGAGGGATATTTGCCATAGTTGTAATACTGTTGATTTAATAATTTCACCTCTCAGTGCGTCATGTGCTCCTGGTAGATTATCTTATATACATCGATCCATTACAGCATATAAAAGTCCACTGCTCAATTAAGCCTCCCCATACATTTGGGGATTTTGCAATAGTTGAGATGCTTGGCGAGCGGGTTGTCATTTGCATTTTTTTTATTATTTTGAGTTGTTATCAGGATGATGCTGCTGCCCGTCAACTGTTTCAATTTTTAAATGTATGAAATAAAAGTTTCAAAAATCCTCTGTCGTCCCTTACGACACCCTCGGGACGATAAGGTTACTACACGGTTAGAGTGAGAAAATCTGACCAAAAACGATTGGAGCAAATGACAAAATGGATTTGTTTTTATAAAACTGAAGTAATGAATGAAGTTATAGTCCTAATGGTAAGTACATGCATACCAACTTCAAAAAAGTAGGCTACAGATACGTTGTCACCTCTGAGAACTTAGATAATTTTTTTTAGAGGAGAGGGGGCAAACGAGCATGCGGCTCACTGATGGTAAGTGACTACCGCCGCCCATGAACAACCGCAACACCAGGGGAACCAGGGCAATTGCAGATGCGTTGCCGGCCTTTTAAAAAGGAGTAGGCCTTTTAAAAATGCCCCACAACCTGTAATTATATTGGTTCTATATACCCTTAGAGCCGTGGTAGCTCAGATGGTTAGCGCTCGCTGTAAGTTTCATAGTACGCGAGCAACCCGGGTTCGATCCCCGCCGGCACCAATGAAATTATTAATTGCAATTTTAAGTGCTGAATCACCACGTGCACAGGGGTGAAGGAAAACATCGCGAGGAAACTTCCATGTCTGAGAAATAAAAAAATATTTCTTAGATATGTGAAGTTCGCCAATTGGGGCAGCGCGGCGGATATCTCTTTGCCCTAAAACCCTCTCAGAAATGAGGGCAGGCCTGTGCCCAGCAGTGGGACGTATATAGGCTGTAATTTTAACTTTATGTGCCCTTTAGACTGGAACACGGCAGAGCCGGCACTGTTATTGGGCAGCTGAAAATATTAGAGGAACCTGTCTAGTCGGAACCCTAGTCAGAAAAATAGTCAACTACTCTCTTTCTCAGATCTAGAAATATGAAACTAGTTATCGGATTTGGTGAAAACAAAAACGGCATAAAAGATTTAAGAAAAACGTTCTTACTTTACCTACGAATCAAAACTTCTAATTTATGAAAAATAATGCCAAGGAAGATTAATTCTGGCAAAGAATTTAAGGTTAAGGTCAAAGTACAAAATACATATAAAATCTATACCGTACTAAGTATGGATTTTACAGGCATCTGTATATAGATAAATCTTTAAAACTAAAATTAATTAGTTCTCAATTTTTTCATTAAATAAACTTTCGAAATTTAATTTCCATTACATTTATATATTTTAATTTCACCATGCTTTTTTTATAGGGGAGGTGGCAAACGAGCATGCAGCTCACCTGATGGTAAGTGACTACCGCCGCCCATGAACAACTGCAATACCAGGGAGGGAATTGCAGATGCGTTGCCGGCCTTGAATCTAATGGCGTTGTAAGAAAATCTAAATACCCCATTATATTTATCTCGTTGGTGCCGTAAGAGATGACATATGGTAATGAAACCGGAAATAGGCAACATATCTTACTGATGATATCTTAAAATGATAAAAACTGCGGTTGCCAAATCGTCTGCCAAATTGGCAATTATAGTAGAAAATCGCCATATAAAGCAATTCGCATCACCACTTACCGTTAGGTAGGATAGTGGACAATAATTGGCTTATAATATTATAACTTTATTTTTTATAATTAACAATATACGCAATATTTGTATTTTATTTGAATCCAATTTGTGTTCGCAATCTAAATTGTCCAATTTTTTTTATATGTACTTAAAGCACTTGAGCTGTGACAACCCTACTTTGCTTTGTACCGTGAGAGGCGCAAGGGAACCGCATCGAGCCCCCGCAGTCACCCCGTCGTAGTGACACGTTTTCACAAAGAAAAAACTTAATCCTCTTTCTCTCGTTTCGCCTTTCACCGAGAAGGGTTAAAAGATGCTTTCTATCAAGAAAGGCAAAAGTTCATCTTACAATATTGTATGTAGGTTAAAAGGTTCCGATTTTACAACGAGAATTTTTTTTAAAACATTTGCTATCTTCTATAAATATTTATCAATTATATTTATTACGAGTAGGTATTATGTATTTACATAATATTGGAATATATACGACAATAAAAAACTATAATAAAAAAACTAAAACTAAAAACTTAAATTGTCATACGGTCCTACTCCCCGTGGTACAGTGCCAAGAACCCTGGCTGAGTTTCCTCGCTGAATGGCTGTACTTAGCCTTTGAGCGAGAAAAGAACCAGCCCTCTTATCACCATCAGCAATGACCAGTCGTGGATACAGTTCCTTTAGGAACATCATCGCAAGTGAACTTCACATACCGATAGTCTCTACAGCAAATGGCACAAATATGTAGTCATCTCTCACAGGCACGTGTCCCACCGTCATCGATGAACGAGAAGCAAGTAGAGCTAGAAACTAGATAAGAGTTGGGGAGCAGCGAGAAGCGAGTGGCTAGTTCTACACAAATCTGTACTATAGAGTAAAATGACCGTTGGTTTGTCTCTCGGCGTGAGTTCTGACCGCCAAGCGAGCATCGCTGAGCAAGTTTTATCTTTAATAGTTCTTGTTGCTGCGACAAACTAGTAGAGAGAGAGTTCTCGCCGGCTGTGTGAACGAACAGTCAGCGATCAACTATTAATATATGTATCTCTTTTATCGACACGGGATCTACATCTATTGTTCGTTTCTTGAGCGAGAAAATAGTCGATAGCTAATCGCTTCCTCGTCGGCGCGAAATATATTAATTCTCTGACAATTAGTGTCAGAGATTGATATTTGCGTCACTTAGTAACTTCTATAAATTTTGCATTTTTATGGTACTAAAAACCTAAATTCGCCGGTTTTTTTCGCTTGTAGAATTGGTGAAAATCACATGATTGATGGACGTTTGATGAAACTTTGTTTGCATACAGGCAAAACAACTTTTTTGCGCAGTTACTTGTGGATGGCGCCTTTAATTTATAACAAAATAACAAAAGACATCAAGAAATTAAATATACATTTATTAAAGACCAAATTAAAAAATATTGGACATGATATGTGACACGTTAGATTAAAAATATGATTACATAACATATTTTAATTTTTATAGTTTTTGACTAATTTTTTTCTTCATCAACCCCGTGTAACAGATTAATTAATCATGATCAATTAATTAATTAATTAATTTGAAAATTATGTATTTGTTGTTATAGTTAGATTATTTTTACTGGAAATAAGGCATTCCAGCTTCTTAGGGGTGATAATGCATTTGAGTTTTGATTCTTAATCCAGGTTAGATGTAGACGTCTATGGGCCACAGCCTCCATTCACCATCAGGTGGATTGTGTGCTCGTTTGTATAAAATATATTAGTTACCCTTATTCTATAAAAACGTTATTAGTTAGTAAGCCATTCATAAATATTTTTGCACTACGATATCGTTAAATATGTAAGCACTTATATACATCACTTAAGCTCTGGTATAATTGATTGTGAGACGTTTTTAAAGTGAAACTTCTTTATTGACTCGTAGTGGAGAAACTTAGTACGGTATAAATCTTGTAACGTTTCACCGCCGGGGCTGCATGAGTAAAGTATTGTTTAACCTACTTATCTATACATATAAAACAAATAAAATAAGAACGATATTTCGTAAAGAAGTATCACTTCGTACTTGTGCACACAAATACACGCACAATTACTTTTTGCATATAAATGCAAATTATTTTGCCATAAATATTATTTTTTATTTTAAGCAATGGGTGCTTACATTATGTATACTCAGAATTGACATGATTTGAGATACCTAATTGAAATTCAGGAACAAAATCAAACAAGTGGTAAAATAAAAAATTGAGTACAACCGACTTCAATATAAATAAAATGAGAACGTCATCAATGTATTCGAAGTCAATTAAATACGCATTCTCAAGAATAACTCAAAAACTACTGGTCAGATCTTGATCAAATTTATATGAAACCACATGAGAAGTACCAGCTTTCGAATAAAAAAAGAGTTATCAAAATCGGTTCACCTAAAAAAAAGTTCTGAGCTAACACACAAAAAAATACAGTCGAATTGAGAACTTCCTCCTTTTTTCAAGTCTGTTGACAATTATTTTAGCTTCAAATTATCTATCAAAATTTTAATATTTTAAGTATTTAAAAGTGTAAAATAATTATTATAGATTTTCTAAGAGATATATTTGGTGAAGGCCGTTAAGTAAAGAAAGATATAAGTGGTTTAATCCTAAAATGTACTAAAAAGTTATGTTCATTTAAAGTCCCGTACATAAATATTAAATGAGGGAGGGATTTAGATGTTTGATGTCCGCTCGATGTCATACGTACGAGCTACATAAAGCTTTACATTATTTATTTTAGTAACATTTACGTAAAAAGAGATTAATAGTATCGTTTGGTCTTATATTGGTAGGTTTTGCTTTGAATTTAACGTTATTAATTAAAGGGTCCTCTTGAACAATTCTCGACAGGAATTGTATTAATTTTTAACAAAAAATTGGGTTTATAATTCTTTTATTAGTATTAATATAGAATTATTAAGTGGCGAAGCTTGCGAAGTCACTTATTGATTTCACGATGTCTGTCCGTCTGTCCGTCTGTCCGTCCGTCTGTCCGTCTGTCCCACGATTATCTCGAGAACGGTTTCGAATTTTCTAATTCTGTTTTCAACAATCGATTACTGATCACCCAGGCATCTGAACCTCCTATTTTGAAACTGATTGCTCAACGGCAACCGTTAGAAACCGCTACAAAGCTGATTGCTTCGCCACTTTGCTATGCTGTTAGCTTGCTAGGTTTATTAACATTAATTAGAGTTACAGTCTATATAGTAGTGCCGCAGCTGGACCCAGCAGTCCTTTTATTTCTGAGAAGGCTATCGAGCAAAAATATTAAAATGTCAACGTTTAATCAAGATTTCTCCTGAGTTATGCTGTTAAGCTGGATTACATTTAAATATATGATCAATATGAGTTCTAGATAGTTTAAATTGCCTTCTCACGTCTTTAACGAGTTCCAGTTGTATTAGTTATTGAAGACAGACGCGTGCAAACAATAATAATCTCATGCTATGCCTTCCAGAAACCAAGAAGTGATACGCCTTACACGCATGCGAGGCCTGAAATTTACCCGAGCTCATACGTCGGATCGTTCAATTGATGAACTTTTAGGTGATAGAGCCATGCTGCATATTATGGCTGTAGCACGAATCGTCAGCTTGACCAGGGAAGAACCCAGTTGTAATAGAATACAAGCGTACAATAGCAGCTTAATGTTGTTGTTTCGTATGGTGAGCGTAGAGAACATCTTTGTCCTGTTCACAACGCATCTGCATTTAGATTCTTAAGCGAGGGTAGATGTAGATGCCAGAAAATATAAAATTATTAAATATTAACAAGTTCAAAAGAATTTTAGCTCTGTAACCGATGTTTTTACTCCGTAAAAGATTTTCTGATGTACAAAATAAATTAGGTACAAAGTGACACAATATGTATATTGATTCAATTAAGTATATATATTTTTTTCTAAATCTTTGAATTATTGGACATATTCTTTGCTTTGAACAAGTCAAAATAGAGATGGACATATTAATTATTAAAAAGATCGCCTGTTAATATCAAAAATTTCAAATGTATGTAATTATAATTCAGAATAACTGAAACTGTATTATTAAGTTAAAATTCATAATTTGTTAAAAGGCGCTGTAATTAATTTTATAAAATTAATATAATATTATTTTATTGACAAGTTATCGTTATAATAACTTTGTAAAAAAACTATGATTCTATAATTGTACTATTTCTACACCAATACTTATACAATGAGGGTGAATAACGAGCACACAGTACACCTCATGGTAAGTGGATGCTGTGGCCTCTAGATATCTACATTTATCCTCGATTATGAATCAAAATGCAGGTTTGTTGTTACCTCTGAGGACTAAGATAGAATGCCTTGTTTCCAGTAAAAAGGGTGGTTCTCTACACTCACCATGCGAAACACAGCAACATTAAGCTGCTATTTTACGCTGGTATTCTGTGAAAGCGTGGTCCTTCGCCGCTTTCTTTTTATATAATAAGGGTGACAAACGAGCGCACAGTCCACCTGATGGTATGTGGTTGTTGTGGCCTATAGACATCTTCACCTATCTTCGTTTGCGAATTAAAATGCAGATGCGTTGTCAGCCGTGAGGACTAAGATCGATTGCCTTTTTTCCAGTAAAATTGGTCTCCGGTTCTCTACACTCACCATACGAAACACAGCAGCATTACGTTGCTATTTTACGCTGGTAAACTGTGAGAGCGTGGTCATTCGCCAGTAGAGCCGACCCATTCGTGCTACAACTATACTATTAATATAGCTGCAGCATGGCTCTACCACATGTACAATACCGGTTGAGCTGATCCATTCGTGTTACAGCCATAATTTGCCTGCAGCGTGGCTCTACCACTCTTGAACTCGTTCGATTCTTGTATAAAATTAGAGTTACGCTAACTTGTAGTCCACCTGATGGTAAGCTAAGTGTAACATATCGATACTTGCAGCTAACGCCAAACTAGGATGGGCCTGCAGCTGACTGTACATTGTGATGACAGTCACAATAGACGCTTAGCTATAATTATAGATGTCTAATTATAGCTAAGCGTCTATTTTCTGTGATTTCAATACTGGTAGCTAGTTGGCTTTTACTGTTTAATCAGATATTATACTGAATGACGTTAAATGAACATAACAATTTGTTTATGGTTATTTACAGAAATATTTATTACAAGGGCTGTGCCTACATGGAGTAGTTTTTGGAACCGCGTGGTGTTGTAAGAATATACACTATCCCATATTGCCCCATGTGTGTCGTAGGATGCGATAGGGGGATACTGAAACAGGATTTTAACAGTGGTAGAGCCACGCGGCAGCTTTTGCTGTCGCACGGATGGGCCGGCTCGAACCGGGGTGGTACCACGACCTCACAGAATACCAGCGTGAAGTAGAGGTTTACCTCTGCGTTTCGCTTGGTGAGTGCAGGTGGCCGGAGGCCCTTTTTACTGGAAATGAGGCATTCCATCTAAGTCCTCACGGGTGACAACGCATCTGTATTTTGATTCGCAAACGAGGATAGATGTAGATGTCTATGGGCCGCAGCAACCACTTACCATCAGGTGGACTGTGTGCTCGTTTGTCACCCTTATCCTATACAAAAAAGGAAATTTGCAGCAATATCTTCCCGATAACAACTTAAAATTATAAAAAAAATCGCGGTTGCCAACCCTCCTGGCAAAAGTGGCAACTATGGCAAAATCATCTCTTTGGACGGAAAACTATTCACTTAAAATATCGGTGAAGAAAGACATTGAGACGAAATCTGCATGTCTGAGAAATTAAAAAAACATATATATTTCGAAGACAAGACATATGAAGTTCGTAAACACGTATTAGGGCGGTGCGGAAAATATTTCTTTGCCCTAAATCCCTCTCAGAAATGAGAAAAGGTTTGTGTCGAGAAGTGGGACAATATAGGCTGTAACTTAAATTTTGACTTTTACATATTTAAAAAAAATATTGTTGAATTTTTTTATCCCTCAATAGCGACTAAATATATATAGGCCTTCCCATAGGTTGTGTCAAGTATCCCCTGTTTGCTCTACTTTAGCTTAGGGTTAGCAAACACATTTTTTTTATTTCCTAGCTGTTATTTGAAAGACATTGCTGCTTAAATCCTAGTTTTTTACCTCTGCCGCCCCATAAAAACCCACAGGACGGAATGGGGGCTGACATTTATTCGAAAAAAAATTATTAAATGAAGTCGTGATCCTAGATCCCACTTTGAATTTGAACTTATTACTTAAGGTTAATAATATAGATAAAATTACTTTAAAAATATGTTTCGTTACATAGAATATTTACTTACAAAATGTTGTATTTATCGAATTTAAATATAACCTTGTAATTTAACTGTTAACTTTCAAAACTTTAATGGAATTAACTTAATGAGTTTATAATAAAGCCAATTACTAGGAGTATGTAAGTACAGATTACATAAATGGTTAATGTAAAATAACCTTTGTTTACAACCTAACATTGTTGTAAACAATCATAACATTCGAACTTTGTGTATAATTATATACCTCATAATTTTCCCAAAGTAAGCTTGTTTTATAAGAAAAATAATAATTCACAAAAAAGTTCCTTATCAATTAAAAAAATATTAAATTTGAAAATGGAACTCACCGACGAACGCGGCGAGTAGTGTTATGACGGTCACGAGTACGAACACGTGCGCGGCTCGAGACATGACTGACGTGCCCGCTCGCCGCCCGCAGCGGACTGCCCGCCCCGCGTCCCCGAATGCGGCACTGCGCTCGCTCTAAAGCGTTTTTCGTAGCCGTCGACGCGTTGAGCGTAGAGCCAGCTACGGATGTGTAGCGGCTACGCACCACGTCGTAAAATTAGTTTGGTATCTTTATGCGGCTTTTGACAAAGGGAAATGAAATATTTTATTTTATCGGTTCTTTAAATAAATATGGACGGGTGACAGAGAAAATGATTTAAACGAGATTTTTACAAGCTCGCAGAAGAGCAATATAAAGTTCACAATTACAGATTTTTTTAAATAAAAAACATAAATTGCTTACACGTCATGCCTTAATTGTTTTAGATGCAGAATAAATGTTCATGGTGTCATCTCTAATTGTTTTTTTATGTAAAGTAAATTTTTAAGAGACACAATGCAGCTTTACGAGTGAAAGTGTTTCAAAAGACTTCAGGTTTCACTGATATTTGGCTAGTTCTAATAGCCCTTAGTTCAGTTGTTAGTTAGTTTCCATGAAATGCTAACTGATTTAAGCGTCAAAAAGTCCAGATCTTCACGGGATCCGCCTTAATCGACGCAGAAAAACTTGCTGATTACAAATATGTTTAGGATGTCGCTTTAATCATTTTTCTTTCACCACTCGATATGTATTATCAAAGTAACGACTTTATATTATATTGATCAAACGTTAGTGTGTTAAATAAAAAACATATGACTAATTAGATGTTATACTTCAGGCTGACTTTAATCATTGCGGGATCTACTATGATTCCGATATTTGAAATATGGTAAGTGGCTAATGTAACCCATGGCCTACTTCATACAAAGACTAAAGGGTGCTTCTCTTCTTCGTCTGACGACGTAGATTAAATGCCTCGTAATCTGTAATTACACTCCTTACTTTTCTGAATATTATGACTGTGAAACTCGAAAGTTGTAAACTACTTCTAGCACAAGTATTTTAGTTTATTAGAAGCACTTAATAGGAATATAAGCAGTATGAAAATACTGCTAGTAGTGTACTATATGTATAAGAACGGTAAGTTTAAAAAAAACTTCAGGATAGAAAGTAATGTGGTTTGATGACAAAAATAGGTGCAGGGGTGGACGTCATCTATTGAAGATGCTTATAAATGTGATCTGTGAGGTATTCCATCTCTCTCATCTCTGAGGAGACAAAGCACCTGTAGCCTTTTTATCTGAAGGTGGTAGGAAATGTCCATAGACTGCAGGAGTCACTTACTATAAAGTGGATTGTACGTTCGTATCTTGCTTCAATTTTATATAAAAATTGACATGCGAATAGTAACAAAACACATTGAAGGTGTTTTAATGTAAATGCCGCTTTATTTGCAGAAGCAATCTCTAATAGAGATTTATTACTTTTTCAAAACTGAGCAAACATTTTTAATTTACTTCTATAAGCAGTAGAGGCAAGCTGCAGTGTATCATGGCTGCACCATGGGTTGGTTGGTTCGACTGGGGACAACACTCAAAAAGAAATACCAGCGCAATATAGCAGCATAATGCGACTGGAGACTGGGACCTTTCACCGGTAACAAGGCATTTTATCTTAGGCCTCAGGTTTGATTATACACAATAACTTTAATTTAATTTAGGGTAGATGTAAAAGTCCATGGGCTACAACATCCATCAGATGGACTTTTTGCTCAAAAACATACAACTGCGTGGCATATACTGGGTGGAGAATAGGTTATCACATTAAATAGCAAAGCAGTTAATACAAGTTGATTATGTCTGTTAAAATAATAAAATAAACAATAATAAAAGAAAATAAAAATGCATTTTTCAAACAAAATAAATAGCGTAAAAGAATTGTCAAGAAATAAATCAGCCTTTATAATATATAGGTTACTGACCTGAAGTGACTTACAAAACGTCGCACGCGCCAGAAAAATAATAATTTCGACACCCGGTCCCATTTCTTGTCACTTCGCGCATAGAGAATTATGCCTTAAATTCATTATTTTAAGTAAATTTTTCGCTTGAATTTGTTTTCACACACCCGCAGCGCGCGGTCCCTTTGTTTTTAATTTCGCGCATAAAATTATGGCTTAAATTGTTAGAGGTAAGTACAGTTTTTGTTTGATTTTTTATTTATTTGAGTAGTTCGGATTGACAACGTTTAAACTACCTATATTTGACTTCAAATGGCATGGGTCTTTGACCTTCTAGAATTCATCAGGTGATATCTGTATGCATTTACATGATGTTATTTAATATTAAAACGAAAAAAATGCTACCGCGACTAATGTATTAATTGTTATATATTTTTTTATTTTTGTATGTTTAAAGAAATTTATGTAGCACACGTCTTTTCATTTTATGTGATAACGTTTTCGTCACTCGGTATACTGTACCATTTACCCGTGGAGCCAGCGCTCGCGCGATACACAGCTGTGACACAGTTTTTGTTCTAAATTTCCGATCTATTGATATACATGGAAGTCTTTGGGAAATGTTGTTTAATTATCTCGTGAAACGTGCGAGACGTCTGGTATTGCTTATCGTTAATCCACCTAGTACTAACCTCTAGTTTTTATAAAATTGAATTTTGAAACAAACTTACAACTCAAACAACATATAAACGTTATTTTATACGTGGTAGAGCCATGCCGCAGCAATTTTAGTAGTATAGTTGTAGCACGAATGGCTCGGCTCGACCGTGGAAGGACCACGCTCTCACAGAATATCAACGTAAAATAGCAGCTTAACACTGCTGTGTTTCGTATGGTGAGTGTAGAGAACCGGAGACCCTTTTTACTGGAAATGAGGCATTCCATCTTAGTCCTCACGGGTGACAACGCATCTACATTTTGATTCTTAATCGAGGATAGATGTAGATGTCTATGGGTCACAGCAACCACTTACCATCAGTTGGACTGTGTGCTCGTTTGTCACCCTATCCTTTAAAAATAATCTGATGGAAGTGGGTACTTCAGTCCACAGATACCTGCAACCAACTAAAAAAAGGCTATAGATCGTCACCTCTGAGGAATAAGGCGGAATACCCCACTGTCTGTTATTATAACTCGGCCCCTAGACTCTTCAGGCCGGAATTCAGCAGTGCACGCGCTGTTGCTTAGTGGTAGATAAGAGTCGTACCCAGTCAGACTCGAAGGCAGGAAATAATACCACGTCCTATTGCTTTTCTAATAATTATTTGCTTTTAAAAATAGTAACTTAACTAAAATGATGAAACAAAACAACCACGTTTTATTTTATTAGAATTCTTATTTTTAGGGTTCTATACCTCAAAAGGAAAAAAACGGAACCCTTATAGGATCACTTTGTTGTCCGTTTGTCTGTCTCTCAAGACCCTTTTTCTCAGGAACGCGTCGGGGTATCGAGCTGAAATTCATATAAAATACTCAAGTCTATTGTCCCTTGGAGCTGTGAAAAAATCAAACTTCTAAGCTAACGCAATCAAAGGATACAGCCGTTTATGCCGCAAATTTTCGACATTCGCAAGGGAATCAAAGCCTACAGGGTACTTCCCGTAAACTCAGAATCTTAAAATTTGGTACGAAACAACGTATTATAGTACAGATAAAGGAAAAATTGTGAAAAGCATAAAATTATTAAAGTTTTAAGAAACAATGATTTTTATACGGGGTTTTTCATACGGTCAACTGTACGTCACATGCTCTCGCGTTACTAACCTAGATAATTTTTATATTTTAGCTACAAACGGAGCAACGGAATATTATTGTTTACAAAGAAATTTTGTCTTTTTGATGTTGTTTCCTTCGCACATACGATAAACTTTGTTAATATATCAAGCAACGCGGGCGAAGTCGCCATTATGAAGTAGTGTTATCTAAAGAATGAAGACTATTTTACATACATTTTATTATCTTATGTTGCATATTATAATCTGTAAGTACTACCTTTATATGTATAAATAAACATTTTCTTAATTTTTAAATTTTCAGTAGAAATACTCTATATAACGGCAAGAGAACTTTTACCGACTGATAATGAAGAAGAAAAGATATACGATAAGATTACTCGTAAAAAATGACATAATTTAAGAAAATACTCATAGTCGCTCTCTCTCTTTTCACTAAATGATAATTGAAGGAGACAGGTATAGAGATAATTAATACTTAATTTAAGTAAGCGTTAACGATTATAAGCAAAGCTTTAAGTTCTTAAATACCGCCTTTGTAATAAGTATATAAAGGAACGTCGACTGGCTTTCTTTACCGAAGCCGGAATCACTGTTTTTAGTAGGTATTCAGAGGATTAATATCTAGATACTTTGTTACTTATAAAAACCTTATGCACTGATATGGTTTTAATTTCGTGTCAAGTGATTTCAACTAGAGGCGAAGTAAACCGCTTACGAATGTCATAGCTCATGTGTAACATTCGTTTCAAAAACGACTTGAATGCGATTATGATCTCCGAGCAATACCGTGGAAACACACAAAGATTGTATGAATTTTATATATATGTATATGATATATATATACAATATAAAGACGCAGATGCTACGAAATTGTACATATTTGTATTAAGTTTTTCTTTTTTAGTATATGATGTTGAAATCTATTTTTATTAGAAATGTGTAGTAAATCATTTATGTTATTGTTGTGAAAGTAAGCGAATTTATCATGTTTTGTTTTAATGTTTGTAAGAAACAATTTTAATGATTAGTTTAAGCTGCCAACTAAGCGATTATGCTCGTAAGCTCTTGTCGGTGCCTGAAACAATTAAATAATCTAAATAAATAAATAAATAACATATATATTCTTAAAATATAATTGTTGTAGGAACAAATAGGCATCTTGATGTGGGTGATAGCCGCAGCGCTGGTGTTCTGCCGGCGCCATTATCTAGTCTAATCTTCACGAGTCGTTGCAAAACATAACTTTTGTCAATTAATAATTTTAAGGAACAACACAAAAAATTAATAAAAGATTAGAAAATTAGAACCGTAAACTTTAAAATAACGTAAATATACCACATTGCTTTAAATATTTTCCCTCCTTTATCAGCACGTAAAAACCCTTTGCTGGTGAAGAACTCTCGAGCCAGTCTCCTGTTGTAGAAAGGAATTGCTGTTATCACCATACTTAGTAGATAGATTGGCAATCACAGTACTAGTCTTTTCGTGCTATCTAATATATAAATTAGAATCCTACCCTCAACTTTCGGAAGGCGTAAGATCTTTCCGGCATTTTTCATAGGCGTATTTTATATATGGTTAAGCCACGCTGCAGCTATATTATGGTTGTAGCACGAATGGGTCGGCTCAACCGGGGTAGGAACACGCCCTCACAGAATACGCTGGTATTCTGTAAGTTAGCAACTAAATGTTGCTGTGTTTCGTATGAGTGTAGAAAACCGGAGAACCTTTTCACTGGAAACGAGGTATACTATTTTTGTCCTCAGGGGTAATAACGGATCTGCAATTTGATTCAAAATTGAATATATATGTAGGTGTCTAAGGGCCTCAGTATCCACTTACCATCTGGTCCACAAAGATCGAAGAAGAAAGAAGCACAGCTTCTTTTTTCTTCGATCTTTAAAAAAAATCAAACACTAAAAATATAATGATATTTTTTCTGCGACATCTCACACTGTTATTTTTTTACACATTTAACCATTATACCTTAATAATTAATTTATGATTACATCAATCTCCAAATACCCACACAAATAAAACCGTATTCACATATACACATTTTGCGGTCGTGTTACGACAGTGTTATTTCATTGCGTGCGCCGAGAGTCCGTTTTACGACTTTTCTGATTTAGCAAAATGTTTCTATTGAAGTTGTAAGATATTTATAACCCGAACAGGTGTTGCTATAGTATTATCTGTGTTCATAATAGAGGTGAGAATATAAAAAAGGGTACTTGGTATATTAGTTAACACCTGACGTTGAATTTCAGTTCCTGGTCCCGTACAGTTCATTTGGAGCCATTGCGAGCAGTCAGTGACGTTTAATTTAGTAAGCGGCAGTTGCCTGATGGAAGGGTACGGACCGCTATGTCAAAGGTTCTTCACTTCTAATGGCGGCTCTTCACGTTGGCCAACACAGTGGCAAATGTGTTGGCAGATATATTGGCCAAGAAATTGTGATCGCGTCCACACGTTGGAAGGTCTTTCAGTTTGCTTCGGTTCAGGCCAATGTGCGGACGAATTTATTAAAATGATTATTGAAGCGCTAACGGCTGCTGCGGTTTATTTATTCACAGCATACCACTGTTTTTTTTATTTAATTTTCACTATTTTTAATATTTAATATTTTTAATATAAAATTTTAATATTTCTTTATTATACACTAACGTTATACAGATAAGTAAACTATATAAACATTAACACATCTAGGCATAGGTATAATTAACACTTTTACAACTAAGGCCTGGAAAATATTCGAAGCCTGTCTATAAAACTGTTGTAAAATTTTATTAAACAAAACCTATTTAAAAAGGGTTATTCTTATTATATAATTATAGAATAAACTAAATAATAATAGTTACATTATACGATCAGTGATCGAGGTCACCTAGTAAGCAAAATAATGCCTGTAACAGGTGGCTTCGCTCTTTTATAGCTAAAAATTAAAGTTTTATTAACGAAATAAAGAAACTAATAGGGAATAATAAAGACAGTAAAAACATGATTTTAGTATCCTACTTTTTAATTTGATTTTAGTATGCTACCTATAATATAGCATTAATACATCAATAAATAAATGAATACATCAATCACTACAACGTGAATAAGATAAGGGTGCTCAAAAAGAAATCAAGGATCAAAAAAAAATTTAGGGCCGGCTCGAACTGGGGTGGTACCACGACCTCACAGAAAACCAGCGTGAAGTAGAGGTTTACCTCTGCGTTTTGCTTGGTGAGTGCAGGTGGCCGGAGGCCCTTTTTACTGGAAATGAGGCATTCCATCTTAGTCCTCACGGGTGACAACGCATCTACATTTTGACTTGTAATTGAGGATAGATGTAGATGTCTATGGGCCGCAGCAACCACTTACCATCAGGTGGACTGTGTGCTCGTTTGTCACCCTTATCCTATAAAAAAAAAATGGAAAAAATAAATTTTATTTCTTGACGGATCCGTGGCGTAGTGGCTTAGCAATGAGTTGCTGCCCTGGTGGCCGCGGGTCCAAATCCCGCACGGAACAAGTATTTGTATAGCCTGCACATAATTTCTCCGGGTCTGAATGTTTGTCCTTATGCAATTTATGTTTCTAAACTGCCTCCACGATACAGGAGAAAATCCTGTGTATAATAACATTTTTTTTTTAAAAAGACTTTTGTTTTACAAACAATTTTCAGCTTGGTAGGGCTCTATAAAGCGAAAAGTTTATTCATTGGTCATTGTTACTGCCGTTATGTAGACACTAGTTACGATGCGTGCATATAAAATTTAAGCGTGCGTGCGTGCGATCACTCTGAAAGCTCGTAGCAAACTAAACGTGCGCCCAATGTGTGGACGCGGCGGCCAATACTCTGCCACAACCCTTTGATCTTTTGTAAAAAACCGACACCAGACGGATCTCGCGCCAACTTGTGGGCCATTGTCCCAATACGTACCAACGTAGCTTAAACACCCGCTCCACACGATGGCCATCGTTGTTGGCCAACACATTCGCCAGCGTGTTGGCCAACGTGTAGAGGCGGCATAACACATGCATTTAAATCTTACCAGAAGTAGTTAAAAGGAATAAAGTAATGTTTATAGCATTGCTATTTTTTTAAATAACGAAATAAATAACGTTATAACCCTGATATTTCTGATATTAAGGGGTTTAAAGTTTAATGACCTCCTTTTCAAAATTGTCTCTATTAATTTTTTATTACGATTCAATAAAGTAACAAGTATAAGTTTATTTACGTGGTAGAGCCATGCTGCAGCTATATTAGTAGTATAGTTGTAGCACGAATGGGTCGGCTCGACCGGGGAAGGACCACGCTCTCACAGGATACCAGCGTAAAATAACAGCTTATCACTGCTGTGTTTCGTATGGTGAGTGTAGAGAACCGGAGACCCTTTCTACTGGAAAAGACGCATACCATTTTAGTCCTCACGGGTGGCAACGCATCTGCTTTTAGATTCGTAATTGTGGATATATGTAGATGTCTATGTGCCACAGCAACCACTTACCATCAGGTGAACTGTGTGCTCGTTTGTCACCCTTATCCTATAAAATAAATTAAGAGGTATTATTTTAAAACTATGTTATCAAGTAAAAAGGACAGCTGTGTAAGCTATGGGGCTACATAGTAGTGGAAATTTTTTGTAATTTTATTCCTTTCTTTGTAGTGTTATACTACTTACATATCATTTTACATTATTTTTCCATTCTGTTTTTGATTTTCTGCATTCACATTTTGCATCACTTTTCACGCTATCAGTTATACTACTAACATATCATTTTACACTATTTTTCCATTCTGTTTTTGATTTTCTGCATTTATATTTTGCATCACCTTTATTTCCATAGGATCCTGTAACGTTTTTACACAATAACAAATCATTTTCACTTCGTATTTTCACACTATCAGCACCTTTTAAAATTGCTGTCAATGGAGTCTTACCTTTTTCGGTCTTTTATTGAGTTCTCCGTAACTCTGCAATTTCAGGCTTCGTGCGCGCTGCCGCGCATTAGTTTTTCCTATATGAATAATATCTCATTTCTTACTTAAATGTAATGGTTTTTCAATTATAAGCCTGAAATCAAAAATTGTTAGATTTGACAACCATTATTTATATGGTTGTTATGGTAACTTTTATTCAAATTCGTCACTGGTCTGATGTTCTTAGTTTAATATTTCCTCATAAATACTCTTTGGCTCTAATTTCCTGTTAATTTAAATAATTTCTCGTTCTCTCTAAAAAGGTATAAAAGCCGAACAATTGGAGAATACAGGGAGTCTCGCTTCAGTTCTCAAACGAGAAGCATCTACTAAAGGCCTTATCCCGGGGCCGCATTGGCCCGGGATCCTGCAAGCCTCCATCTACATCCGAAGTCGTCGGCAGTCTACTTCAAGCGCGGGGCCACACTACTCCGGGCGCTACGACTGCTTGCTCCAGGCGCTGAGTGCACCTACTGCCCGCGCTACCTTTGGGCGCTACGACTGCTTGCTCCAGGCGCCGAGTGCAACTACTGTCCGCGCTACCTTCGGGCGCTGCGACTGCTTGCTCCAAGCGCTGAGCGCACCTACTCCAGGCGCTACGTGCGTCGGCTCCGGACGCTGCGTGTGCCCAGTCCAGGCGCTGCGTGCCGTCGCCGCCAAGAAACCTCAAGCTCCGCGTGTGCCTACTTCTACAAGCGCAGCGTGTGTCCTTCGACCTTTAGGCTCCACTATAATACTATATTCTCCTATTCTCCTATCTTTATTTTTTTAAATCTAATTGTAATCTCACTTCATCCATCATCATCATATTTCATTTTTTTATAAAATTGTAAATACCTTTTTAAAAAATTTAAATATATTATTTTCTTGTTCTACTTTTGTTGTTTTGTTGTTCTTAGGTTAGGTTCTATATATTTTTCTTATTATTTGCCGCTTTACTTTTGCAAAGAACATACTATTAATTGTAATTTCATGTTATTAGTTACATAATATTAATTACGAAAGAGTTTCTTGTTTATTAATATAAGCCAGTTTCTGACTACAGTCTCACCCGATGGTAAGTAGTGATGAAAGGGTAAAACGCACTGTCTTAGTGTGACCAAAGCCTATTCACTCTTGTCTTGAGGACTTCTAGATTGTAAGCAGATGCTGGCTAATTATTCCACGCCTTTGGTATACGCATTGCATAAGACGAAGTAAATATTTTGGTTCGTACTTCGTATGCGTGGAATATCGCCCACAAAGTGGTGAAGTAGGGATGGACATTTACAAAAAATTGTTATTTTTGTTTTCAAATTTATAAAGTAAAATAAGGTTTACCCGAATATATATGATAACTTTATTTCAGGCATCAAGGACTTAAAAATTAAGAACATTGGCCCATAGTAATATATACGTTAACCTAAAATATATATAAAATATAGATGTAACACTATTTAGGGAACTTTCTTCTTTGACGCATCCCTGTATCGGTGAAACACTACCCCAGAGGGCCAGAAATCGGGAGCGAGGAATGCCTCTTTGTGTTTTGCAGGAACCTGGAGTACATAGGATTTGAAGTATTAGACTCCAAACGCTGCAAATGAAAAGAGATCGGATCCTCAATGCGACATGGGTTTCGTTCTTCCACGAAACTCAGGACGTCTTCTCCCGACGTACTTTTGTACAAACGTGAGATGTAGAGCTGTATGGTTGGCTCCACAACACGCAGAGTTGTACTCGCGTTTATTTTGGCAGTCTCACGGTGGTTACAGACGGGTCTGGACCGAAATCTCTTCTCAACAAGAGATATATGATGAGATATATGGATGCATCAACAATTTATCGGTTAAATTCGATGCTACGTAACTATGCATCGAGTATTTTTAATGCATCAGTGTATATTATCCATCCCTAGGGTGAAGGCCTGCTTGGTTGTCTGATGGTGGCACAAAATTATTCTTTTTATTATTGCTTTTAAAGTGAAAATTATTTTTGATTAAAAATTTTGAAGCCGTTGACAGTTGTTAATAGTTAAAAATTATTAAAAAGCTGTACATGAAAACTGACATTGAATAGAATAGAATAGATAAAGACATTTTTTATTCCTCATGTAGTGGTGGTGTAATCCACTATCCCATATCGTCCCGTGACTTAATGAGATGGAGAGCAGCATCTTCATGATAACAACATAAAATAATAAAAAAAACTACATTTGCTAACCCGCCTGCCGCTGCAAATAATGGCAGATATGAGACAATCTATGGGGAGGCCTATGTTCTGCAGTGAACTTTTTTAGGTTGTAATGGACGGATGATTGATTTTTTATTCAATATAGATTATAAATAATACTAATCACCACTGGTTCGTAAAAACAAACCTTTGTGCTGGGAGGAACCAACAAGAAATTCACCTGTATATTTTTTTTTTTTTTTTTTTTTTTTTATAGGATAAGGGTGACAAACGAGCACACAGCCCACCTGATGGTAAGTGGCCGCTGCGGCCCATAGACATCTACATCTATCATATCATACAATGCAGATGCGTTGTCACCCGTGAGGACTAAGATGGAATGCCTCATTTCCAGTAAAAAGGGCCTCCGGCCACCTGCACTCACCAAGCGAAACGCAGAGGTAAACCTCTACTTCACGCTGGTTTTCTGTGAGGTCGTGGTACCACCCCGGTTCGAGCCGGCCCATCCGTGCGACAGCAAAAGCTGCCGCGTGGCTCTACCACTGTTAAATCCAGTAATTTAAATCCAGTAATTTAAATCCAGTAATTTACAGTATAACTTGAAAATTTAATAAAAAATTATACATTAGTGACAGCATGGTAGCGATCACCTCATTCCCAGGCGTTCTTATCAATCATATATTCTATCTGGTATTACTGGCTTGTGCTTGTTTTTAGTATAGATAAAATGTATATCACTGTTGTATAAAACTATTTTATGCTGTTCATTCATAAAATTTTCGTAAATATAACTGAGAGGCTAAAGTATTTTTATTCCTTAAAATTTTTGTCTAACTCTTCTGATTTAGGTTCTAGCTCTTATGGCTCTCTTGGAAATAATTGAAAAAACATATCTAGCTGTTTTAACACAAGTAAAGCTAACTTGGAAGTAATATTTTTACATCATATCCTGCAGAGCTGAGTATGCTTACTTAGTTAGATATACGCCGGCCCCATTGAAGGTGATCGCCATTCAAAATTACATTAGTCCCTTTACACTTCGCTTTAGTGACATATAAAAACAAATTGTTCAGCAAATTCGTATATTTATTTAGCCATAGCATTATTCTCTTCCTAATTTATTAAATTTTGTTGTGAAAATGTAAGGTTAGTCATTAATATTAAGAAAATGAATGGGTCCAGAATTGAGCCTTGTGAAATACCCATTATATCAAAGGACCCGGAATAACTCCGTTGATAACTTTTTGAGTTAAATTATTTATATGAGAAATTAAAAATAATCAATTTTAAATTTCTTATACCATAATGTTTTAGTTTCTTAATTCTTGTCTCGAGTTGAATGTAGTCGAAGGCCCTAAAAAGAGCACAAAAAATATTCAAAGCATCCTGTGAATTCGCTCAGGCATTAAAAAGAAAGAAATAAAATGAGGTTAGAAAGAGTGTGAAATCGAACGTATTTATCCTATATTATATGTATTTTAACGTAAAATTTTAAATGTTTGGCGAGTAACAGAAAAACAATGTGTGATCGGCCGTTAAACCGTTACGCTACGGATTGAAATAAACTGAGATTTATGTGGAGAGGCATGATTAATTATATTTACACAGTTCAAAGCAACCTGGCGGCCTCTAATTCGACAAACATTTTATAGCGGGCTCCGGTTTTTAACACCTATAAAACATTGGACAATGTTTTAAACCAAACATAAATTTTCCATTACAAAAAAGTTTTACTATATGTATAGAATGTATGTGTATAATATGTGCCAAATACCAGTGAATAAATGACTTTATTTCTTTTTTTCTTTCTTTCTTTTCTTTTTTATATTTTTTATAAGTATATTTTACATATGGCGAATTTATATTACATATGGCGAAGGATAATGTCTCTCAGTCAACTATTAGACAAAGTAAAAATAAACATATAGGAGGCTGTGTTATGTGAAACACATGTAATTATTTAATACATAAAGCTTGGTGTGCTCAGTAGAGCAGGGCAGTATTTCATACCAGCACACCGCTTGCGACTTTACAAGGCGCAAGTTTGGCCTCACATGGAATACTGTTCTCATCTCTGTCGACGACCGAGTTCTTTCTGATCGGCTCGACTTCCTGGCGCTGCGACTGGATGTTGCGTACCTTTAGATTTTCTATCAAATCTACTACTGGGAGTGCTCCGAGGAATTGTTCGGATTTATTCCAGCCGCCAAATTTCACGAACTCAGGATATCCACTATCCACGCCATCTGGATGCTTGGCGGTCCACCACTGTGCGTTTTACTAGGAGTTTTCGTCCTCGTACAACCTCTTTGTGGGATCGTTTACAACCAGTGATTTTTCCGGAAGGATACGATTTGGGAACATTCAAGAAAAGAGCTTACTCATTTCTAAAATATCGGCAACGCATCTGTAATGCTCCTGGTGAATATCCAATTCTATATAACATATTCAATAATATAAAATTTTCGAATATACTTCTATGCCACGATAAATATAGAATACGAGTGTTGATTGCATTGATTTTCTTAAGTGTTAACGAACTTTACTTTTGAAAAGAAACTTGTAGGGACCTTTTCTAATGTCAAGAGGTATTTCGTTCCAGAGAGAGAGAGAGAGAGAAAGATAGCCGGAAGGGCGAAAGAGTGAAAGACATTTTTGTATAACGAGTACGAAGTAAACGCGTTAGCAACATGATATTAACCGAAGAACGGAGAAAACATTTATGAGATCCTCCCAGGTATTGAAATTCAGATTGAAAGTGCTCTGCAGCACAAGGATCGATCTTCCTATTCAGCTTTTAACCACAATCGCAAAATCTCACTTGATGGGTTTTTACGCTGCAGGCTTTACTACAGGATAAATGTATCATCTCGATTAAGGAATGGAGTGTGTTGGAGGGTGGTGGAACACAGAATACTTACTACGTAGATAGCAGCAACACGCTGCTGTGTTCCGTAAGGTATATGACGATATCTGCAGACACTTTTTGCTAGTGATGAGATATTACATTGTAGTCCTCAGGGGTGACAATGCATCAGGATTTCGAAATTTGACCATTGATAGATGGTAGGTGTCTGTGGACTAAAGCATCCACTTACCATCAGGTGGAGTGTGTGCTCGTTTGTTACCGTTATTCTATAAAAAATACGTCAGAGTAAATGTTAATAATTTTACACAATTTCTGTTACAAGTATAAATACCCGCATAATATGTAACAATTTATACACACAAACACATATTATGTGTGTAAATTGTTACATATTATGCGATAAATGGTTACATACAACTAATTTCACATAAAATAATATTATTACGTGTAGTGACGTTGGAAGAATGCTCACTACCTACTATGGTCCCATGATTGTCATAAGCGTCAGGTAGACAAAAATAAACAAACAAGGAAAGAGGCAGCAGTGTCTTCCTAATTACAACTAAAAAAATGCGCTTGCAATTCCGCCTGCTAAACATGGCAACTTTGGCAAATATCGTCACTATATAGCAATCTAAGGGGCAGCCTATGTTCAGCAGCGGCGCGCGAGTTAAGGCTGAGCACCCCTGCCAAATCTCATTCCTTCGCACATCATCAGCAATCCTATCTGGGTCAAGCGTATGCAGTAAATAAGCTTAGTAAATAGTTTTGTTGCATATAACTTAAGTATAAATAGACAATTGTAATCAGTTAATATTGAATATTGTAGTAATAAACTTCTTATTGTAACTCTGTCAAAATAAATAAATATATTTTTTATTGAAGTCGCTTCCGACCATAGCGCTCCGTGGAACGCGCTCCAAATGTTCCAAGTGTATCAACTAAGCGCGTTTGGCGCGCGCGGCAGCCGCTCCAGTGTTTGACCGTTCAACATGGATGTCGGTCGTGTACGAGCAGCTGCCGTTATCATGGCTCTATGCATCTTCTCAGAGCGATTAATTCTGATAAAAACGACTATTGCTATTACACAGTAGATCTTTTAAACTGTACAGTTGTATTAATTTACGGCAACTTTGGTTAGCCTTAGCTCGGAACGCAACGAACACACAAATAATGAATACAAACGTCCCAACTGGAGCGCGCCAAAACTTAAACTACTTTGATGCAGGGTAAAAAACCGACACCAGATGGAGCGGCCCGATCCACGTTCGAGCGCTCCAACGAACAATTTGGCGCGCGCTCCAAGGCGGCATCCATTTCGCGCAGCTGGAGCGTGCGCCAATGTTCGACCTCTTGGAGCGCGTAATCGATACGCGGCTTCATAGTAATACGGTAACGGCTGACTTAAGACCACAAAATCACATTACAAAATCGTCATCACTCACTGATTGAGCCGACCCATTCTTGCTGCAACCGTTACACAGCTGCAGGAGATTATCATTTTGATTTTGACTGTATTTCTTATGTATGTGAAGGACCACGCTTTTACAGGATACGGGCATAAAATAGCAGTGGAGAACGGGAGACTATCAGGACTTCATCTGTTGACTGTGTGCTCATTTATCACTCCCGAGGTTAGTTAACCAATTTAGATGATACCTTACCGATAAAATATACTTTCACTTGTTAATGCCTGTATCGTTGGATGAGTGGCAGCAAAAGCATTTGCTAATCGTATGTTTCTGGGTTCGAATTCCGGGTAGGGCCAAAATCAGATATTGGGTTTTTCTGATACAACGTTAAGCACGTTAAGCCGTTGGTATTGCGCCATTATCTCGCTGGTGATATCGGATAGCCGTCTCATCGGACTGTGAGAGAGAGGGATTAGATATTGAATCTATGTTTGCGCACATACTCGTGCACTCTACTCCCGTCCTGCGCAGATGTTTAATCTCCTTTGAGACTGGCCGCCGTGATCGAAAATTATGTTTACAGAATGGGGTGACACACGAGCACACATTCCACCTGATGGTAAGTGGTTGCTGTGACCCATAGACATCCACATATATCCTCAATAAAGAATCAAAATGCAGATGCGTTGTCACCCATGAGGACTAAGATGGAATGCCTCTTTTCCAGTAAAAAGCATCTCCGGTTCTCTACACTCACCATACGAAACAGAGCATCATTAAGCTGCTATTTTACGCTGGTATTCTGTGAGAGCGTGGTCCTTCCCCGGTCGAGCCGACCCATTCGTGCTACAACTATAATACTAATATAGCTGCAGCATGGCTCTACCACGTGCAAGACATTCTTTTTTTTAAAGAATTTAATAAGTTTATACGTGGTACAGCCGTGCTGTGGCTATATCAGTTGCAGTAATATAGTAGTAGCACGAGTGGGTCCACTCAACTGGGGCAGGGCCACGTTTGTCACTCAAAAATTGTTATGCTGAAAAATTAAAATTAGAAAATAAAACGTGGCATTCATATCCCATTTATTGGAATCATAAAAATATACTGTATCTCGTCAAAATTACTTACGCCTGGAAAAGCTATTAATATCGTTTTATTTTTATGTTACACATACTATTATATTGTATATCGACGAGACAGACTCGCGCCAAATGTCGTAAATTGTTTTCTTTATGCGCGCCAAAATGACGTCAGGTGTATTTAATAATACGACTATATAATTTTTACCTACATTTCTAAAGTACAATGTGAGCACTTAATTTTAACCTAGAATCAAGCGCCGCCAACGATTAGAATATATTATTAATTTTTTATGTTCAAATATTATTACATACATATATACATAAACACCCAGCCCGGCTAGCATGGGCGAGGGACAAAAATTTTATCCCCCGATTATATCCACTGACAAGAGATAAAATTATCTTGTTATGTCAAACAGGGAGATGTATATTTTTGACAAAACGAGTAGACATATATCCCCCGTCCGTAGTATGGAGCGAAATGAAAGATAAAAAATTATGCTTTTTTGACATTTGAAAGGGACAATTTTATCATAGTTCATTGGACGTGGGTTGAAGTTTATATTCATACAAATAAATCTATCTAAGTCTAAGTCTATCTCCCAATTTATCTACTGTGGATATTATATCCACCGGTGTGCCCATGCTCTAAGGGTGGATAAAACTAAGCAAGGGAATAAACATTTTCTCCTTTCCCCGGGGATAAAATTGTCCCCCGCCCATGCTAGCCGGGCTGAGAGCAAATACTACTAACTACGAGTACCACTAAGCGATTAAAGGTACTCTTAATTTCGCCCATCTTCAATATATGCCAATTTGTTCGATAAATTTCCGTCATAAAGTGCAGTAAAGTGTGTCGCTTGCCGTCTCTGCCGTTCACTTCTGTTACAAAGACTTGTCAGTTTCCTCGTTCATTGTTTCCCATGACCAAAAGCAAAAAAAAAGAAAAGCTTTCCCTTAGGCCGGGAGGTCACAACATCATCTAGCGAACTACATCTTTCTCTTATCACACAATTTCTCACCGGCTGATAACCGCATTTCTGCTGCATTTATTCTACTCTCGCGCTTCTTCTGCCACACCCAGATTTCACTACTAAAAGAACATTATGTTTTATATTTAAAAGAAATAATAAATATTGTTAGGAAAGTTATGCATCCCGGTATTCCCGGAACTGCACCGGAGACCATCACAATTCAAGCGTAAGCGCGGGCGTAGATTGCTGAATTGCGTCTGGAGGACGGGTGGTTTTCGTGTGAATACTGATAACTGTTCTTCAGCTTAAAGATCTAGAATAAGAACTAGGATAGTCATAGTTAGGCTCTCACATGTATCGGACATGTAGATTTAAGTTAGAATCCATCGCGGATTACTTAAGTAGTATATAAGTAATGTATCACACATTAATAGTAATAAGTTTAAAATAAAGTCTTTTTAAAAACGTCCTGAGTCAATTTCGAATCTTGACTGGCGCAGCCAAGACTCCCAAATCAGTCGTCGTGAAGCAGTTTACGGTGCCGTCTTGCACTTGCGCGAAATCTACGAACTGAAATAAATTTGTCGAATTCGAATCAGGACATCAAGAAAGAAGACTTCCTAGCCCAGGCGGAAGGATGAGTTCGAGTGTACTGTGAGTAAACCTTTTCACGTCCATCTCTGTCCCCATCTATTTTTGCTTGCTAGAATTTTAGTGTTATTTCATTTTTCCTAAATCGAACAAAATAAATTGCACAAGCATAGGCAATTTATTCTATATTATTAAGTTTAATAATTAAATACTGAAAATCAATTTTAAATAAATAAAATTTATAAAATTGTGTTATAAAAAAATGTTACATAATTAAACAATTAAAAGGATATATTAAAGAAATAAAATTAATAATTATATAAATTGTTATATTAATATTTAATAATAAAATGGAACAATTACGTGTAATACCTAAGGATTTACTTTGCCTTATACCTAAGTTTGAAGGAGAGGCAGGATTATTAAATTTACTTATTAAGAAAGCTCAGTGCATATACAGGTCGTTCGCAGACCCTAATAATGTCACACAAACTTTATATGTATTCCATGCGATAAGCAGCCGATTAACAGGTAGAGCAGCACATTTGTTAAGTGAGCGTGATGATATTAATTGTTGGAACACTCTTAAAGATATTTTAATTCAACATTTTGGCGATCCGCGTTCGGAAGATTGCATAGCAATCGAGTTAGAACAAATGAAAATTAAGTCTGGCGAATCATTTATCGATTTTTGTCATAGGATACAACATATGCGTAGTACCTTATTCGCAAAGTCAATCTAATACAAGATGAAGGAGTAAAAGCAGCTAAAATGATAGTGTATAATAATATGTCACTAAATGTATTCCTTTATAATTTACCTGAGGATTTAATTCGTATCGTGCGTCTTAGACAGTGTACTAGTTTAGAATCCGCTTTAAGTGTCGTAACCGAGGAAGTGAACTTCATGAACCAATATAATGCTAAAAATAAAACGAAACAGAATACAGCATCCCAAAATTTCAAACCCCAACAAAGTGTTAATGTTTTACCTAATAATAATCAATCGTATTTTAAATTTGCAAATCCACAATTTAGACCACAGAATAAATTTAAATTTGGTATCCCACATCAGCAACAAGGTCAAAGATTTGTTGCTCAAATTAATTTTAATAATGGCCCAAGATTTAATAATAATACGGAACCACATAACTTCAAGTTTGGTATTCCAAACCAGCAATCTAATTTTAAATTTGGCATACCTCAACAACACCAGGGCTTTAAGCCACCCATGAATAATCATCTGCGACCCCCACTAACTTTTACAAATCCACCTCAAAATAGTTTTAAATTTGGTATACCCAATCAGAATTTCCAGAAACATAAGTTAAATGAAAATACCGACGTCTCTATGCGTACCGCACGTCCGTTAAGACAAAATATGCTAGATGACTCTAGGGTTCCCCAAGATAACGAGATATTCTATAGTAACGAACCCGAGATACCTGTAGAACATTGTAACCATGATATAAATTACTCTAACGAAAATAATTACACATATAATTTAGAAGCGCCCCAATTCGAAGTAGAACCGTATAGTGAAAGAGAAGAAGTGAGTTACAACCCTGATATAATTTCGAATAATACTGAAAATTTTCATATAGAAGCCTCCGATTCCGAAATAAATTGTGATACAATTTCAAAACTCCCGCACGTCGAAATACCGGAAATTCAGGCTCGTTTTATGATAGACACCGGAAGCACGAGATCTTTTATAAGTCCGGCTAAGGCAGAACAATATTTCTTCACTTTCAAATTATATGAACCTTTCGAAGTTATAAGTACGCATGCACGTAGCCAACATAACGAAGCTATATATATCCCGCTCTTTAAAACATTTAAAAGTTTAGAAAAACATAAATTCTGTATATACGACGTCGATAGTAGATACGACGGTTTGATAGGTTCGGATCTTTTAAAACAACTTGACGCTTCAATAGATATGAAAAACCAAGTATTGCACACACGTTACACAAATATACCTATTATATATAACCCCCTATACGAAATTACATTGGAACCAAGAACAGAAACGCGAGTCGAGGCCCGAACGGATATTCAAAATGGAAATGCGATAATAGATTATGTAGATTTTGGTCAAGGTGTCAGGATGCCAAGCGCTATAGTAAAATGCGTTAATTCATTTGCATGCATGTTGATACAAAATGAATCCGACGATAGGATATCATGCCATGGTAGGATAGGATACCATGACGATCTCTAAGCCGCTAAATGTGACCAAGTATATGAAACAAAATTTCGTTGCCGACGCTTTATCCCGTGTTAAGGTAAACGCTCTGGGAGAATACGAAAAATCAATGAAGGTTAACGTGGATAAGGATGAACAACTACAAAGACACATAGACAGCTTAATCGAAGAAATTCAAAGATTACAAAATAAGGGCACAAATGTTAGGAGAAGTAAAGATAAAGCGTGTTATGAAAAAGCAGAGGTCGTAGGAAATATAGTTAGAAATACAGTACCAATTAAGTATCACGGTCAAAATACAAGGGCACCAATTAAGGATATAAAACGTCCTTCACAGGTTCATTCTGTTCCTGCTGCAAGTCTTCAGGACCCAGGCCCTTCTACTTCAACCGATTGTCCGAAATTCCGGCATACTACCAATAAAGGAGGGACAAGTTCTCATTAGTAACGATAAGTGGTCCTTAGTTAAGATATTAGACTTAAGCTCAATACGTAAGGATCTAGAGTTTAATAAGAATCGATACGATAACCTAAATACACATGTGACACGTTATTTTGGTAAAAAAATAATTAACTCTGAAATAAATAATTTAAAAACCCAAACAGATTATATTCAAAATATAGCAATTGAAAAATTAAAGCAACTATTATCATTGAAAAGGGCTAAACGCGGTATTCTAAGTCCCCTCGGGTCTCTTATTAAAATTGTGACAGGTAATTTGGACAATGATGATGCAAGGTACGATGCTTTAATAAATGATGTAAAAGTAAATCAAGGTCAGCTAAATAGAAAAATGACAGTGGTCGCCGAAATGACGAAAACCTTTATTAATGTTACCAATAGTACAAAATTCAATTTCATACAGTTGGATAAAACTCTTTGGGAAATGAGAAAACAAATTAATATAACAAACAACTCTCAAACGGAACTTAGAATAGCTAACGTATATAATCTGTTTCTACATAACTTTCAAACTATATATATCAAACTGGATGAAATTGATACAGCGGTAGCGTTTAGTAAACTAGGAACATTGCATCAGTCTATTATTGACACTGATGAACTCTTGTCATTGTTAAAATTATTGAACAAAGAAATAATCTTGTATTTCCTGTAAAAGTAGAAAACATTTTAAAATTAGAGCAAAGTATAGATTTAAAAGTATATGCAAAGGAAAATCAAATAACCTTTATTCTAGATACACCCCTAGTTGATTTGAATACATACGTATATTACAAAATTCATCCTTTACCTACCACTAATTCCATGAACCAAACATCCCTTATTTTACCAAAATACCCCTACCTTCTGATGAAAGGGTTGAAAGCGCTGTCACTTCTTCACCCATGTAAAGAAATTGATGACTCACTGTTCCTGTGTGAAGAGGATTATTGATCCATGTTAATAAAAGATAATTGTGTTACCAGCCTAATGAGTTTTGCTGCTAACACCACCCAATGCCGGCCCCTATTGGTAGAGTTTGATGATGTAAAGATAACGAAAATAGAAACCGATCGATGGATGTTCTATTCAAAAATTACAGTATTACTTACCAAAAAATGTGGAAATGAAATATCATACTATAATTTAATTGAGACATACATAATCTCAGCCAACGATAACTGCGAAGCTAAAATTAAGGGATTCAGTCTGAAAAGGCATCATGAAAATATAGAGGAATACCTGTTAACTCCCTTACCAATAATAAATTTTCCGGAAACATCACAGCTGTTAATGAAGACATCTTCAAATCCAGCAACAGTAAACCTGGATGACGTGGACCTGACCAATCTACAGCAGTTAAGCCCTAACATATTAACCAGTGATAGTGTAAAAAGTGAGCAAAGTGGAAGTGTCATAAATGTGAAGGACATAAGTATCGGGACATTAATTTTATGTTATTTTAGTTATAATAATTGTAATCCTTTGTAAAAGATATTTGTATCGAAATTATCGGACTCGGAAAACTTCGCCAGGTAATTTCAAATCTGAGGGGGGAAGAGTTATGCATCCCGGTATTCCCGGAACTGCACCGGAGACCATCACAATTCAAGCGTAAGCGTGGGCGTAGATTGCTGAATTGCGTCTGGAGGACGGGTGGTCTTTCCTGTGAATACTGATAACTGTTCTTTAGCTTAAAGATCTAGAATAAGAATTAGGATAGTCATAGTTAGGCTCTCACATGTATCGGACATGTAGATTTAAGTTAGAATCCATCGCGGATTACTTAAGTAGTATATAAGTAATGTATCACACATTAATAGTAATAAGTTTAAAATAAAGCCTTTTTAAAAACGTCCTGAGTCAATTTCGAATCTTGACTGGAATGAGGGTAAAAATAAATAAATGAAAATACGAAGAAATGAGGGTAGAACTGTCATCTCCCACTTGTTCTAGCAGTATAAGTACCGCACAGGCAACTATGAGCACAGTATAAATATGAACAGTATGGAAATTAAGCCTAGTTGAGGATATAATTACCTACGCTCCATTGTAGCAATAGGGTTGTAAATTTTAATGTTTTGATATTGCTTTTTTTATCAATCAATCGAATTTAAATAACTAGCTTACAATTTAAATAGGTAACCTCAGCAAAAAACGTTAGTTTGAACATGGAAAACAATTTAATATTAACACACAACAACTTGTAGAACTATAGATCTTTAACTTTTAACAGTGGTAGAGCCACGCGGCAGCTTTTGCTGTCGCACGGATGGGCCGGCTCGAACCGGGGTGGTACCACGACCTCACAGAATACCAGCGTGAAGTAGAGGTTTACCTCTGCGTTTCGCTTGGTGAGTGCAGGTGGCCGGAGGCCCTTTTTACTGGAAATGAGGCATTTCATCTTAGTCCTCACGGGTGACAACGCATCTACATTTTGATTTGTAATAGAGGATTGATGTAGATGTCTATGGGCCGCAGCAACCACTTACCATCAGGTAGACTGTGTGCTCGTTTGTCACCCATATCCTATAAAAAAAAACCTTTTGAAAGTTTCGGCGGGAACGTACGGGACGAAAACGTACCTTTATTCTTCACTAGTTGTTCCCTGCGACTTCGCTCGCGTGTTAGGGTTTTTATTTTTTAGCGCGGAACACTAATTCTTTTTCTAAAATAAAAGTAACCTAAGTTACTCCTTATAACATCAGCTATCTGCCAGTGATAGTGCCGTCAAAATCGGTCCAGCCGTTTCGGAGATTAGCCGGAAAAAATTGATACCTATTGCAGCTGCGATCTTGGATTTACATTTCAACAGCACTATCGGCTTCAACATACTCAAAAACGATGAAAATGACACCCATGACCAAAAAATTGATACCTATTGCAGCCGCTATCTTGGATTTACATTTCAACAGCACTATCGGCTTCAACATACTCAAAAACTATGAAAATGACACCCATGACGAAAAAATTGATACCTATTGCAGCCGCCATCTTGGATTTACATTTCGACAGCACTGTCGGCTTCAACACCCTCGAAAACCATGAAAATGACACCCATGATGAAAAAATTCGTACCTAATTCAGCCGCCATCTTGGATTTACATTTCGACAGCACTATCAGCCTCAACACCCTCGAAAACCATGAAAATGACACCCATGATGAAAAAATTGATACCTATTGCAGCCGCCATCTTGGATTTACATTTCAACAGCACTATCGGCTTCAACATACTCAAAAACTATGAAAATGACACCCATGACAAAAAAATTGATACCTATTGCAACCGCCATCTTGGATTCATATTTCGACAGCACTATCGGCTTCAACATACTCAAAAACTATGAAAATGACACCCATGACGAAAAAATTGATACCTATTGCAGCCGCCGTCTTGGATTTATATTTTGACAGCACTATCGGCTTCAACACCCTCGAAAACCATGAAAATGACACCCATGTTTTTAATTAGTGATCGATGCACCCATGACGAAAAAATTGATACCTATTGCAGCCGACATCTTGGATTTACATTTCAACCAGCACTATCGGCTTCAACATACTCAAACCTATGAAAATGACACCCATGACGAAAAAATTGATACCTATTGCAGCCGCCATCTTGGATTTATATTTCGACAGCACTATCAGCTTCAACACCCTCGAAACCCATGAAAATGACACCCATGACGAAAAAAAATGATACCTATTGCAGCCGCCATCTTGGATTTACTTTTTGTTACCACTATTGTACTATCAGCTTTAAATAGCCTCAAAACCGCCGCATTCTGGATGTACAAATAAGTTCACGAATTCATTAAAATCAATCACACGGACTTATAATTCGATAACGATTATAACAATGACAATAAAAATTATTCTTACCTTTCAAAATCAGCAGGAAGCTTAAAATAAGATAGCTCCGGTTTTGATGAAGCCGACTTCAAACAGCCGTATACTACGCAATACGTTCGTGGCATTTTTACACCCGTATTTATATACAAGTAAAAGTAATTACTTGAGTAAAAGTAATTACTTGAGTAATGATTTGTATTCTATAGTTAAGTAATTGCTCCAAGTTAGAACTGTCAAAAGTAAGAATTCTCAGCCAAGTAATAGTCACCATTTCCTTTACTTAAGCACTACTTTAAGGTTATTTTGCATAAAAAATGGAAACTTTGGATAGCATTGAAGCATCGATTATACAACATGTAACAAAAACCCTGTGGTTCCCGTTAAGTGCGTGTTCAGAATCAGTATTCAAACGTAAAGAAATAACTTTTATTTCAAAAAACTTGAACATTAAAAAAATATTTTAATTTAAAAAAAATAATTTGCGAATTGTATGTGGTTTTATTACCTCTGAATTATCCGGACAATAAGAGGATTGTGAAAGAACCCCCTTCACCGATGTTCGTGTCAGTTAGAGGTATTAAAACCATACATACAATTTGCAAATATTTTTTTGAATTAAAATAACATTTTTTAATTTTCAAGTTTTTTGAAAAAAAAAGTTATTTCTTTACGTTTGAATACTGACTCTGATAACGCACTTAAAGGGAACCACAGAGTTTTTGTTACACGTTGTATGTATAAACTTTATAAGTAAAAAATCACGTGTCGGCACATAAACCATGTGTAAAACTGAACATTTAAAAATTTACAAGGGTTATAACATGTCAAAAGTTTTGTTTCTCCAAGCATTATTTTTTTTGTACTGACACAATTTAATAACAACAATAATATTAAAAACTTTATAACATTATGTAAATAATTTATATAACATTATTATATCAAATAAAGTAATTTCAAAGATATTATTGCAAGATTTTGAAAAAATAATCTAGCTTACGTTTGCTTTTTCATGAAAATAAACGCAGTTACGAAGTGTTGTCACACAGAAACAACCACTAAGCGTCGAGTGTTACTTGGGCATTTGCTCAAGTAAGTAAAGTGCGTTACTGAACTATAGAATGAGATTTTGTTATTAAGAATTCTAACCTTAAGTAATGACTTAATGAAGAAATTACTTCATCATCATCATTACAGCCCTTCACAAGTCCACTGCTGAACATAGGCCTCCCCCAAAGAATGCCACAAAGCACGGTCCTGAGCCACCTGCATCCATCGACTTCCTGCATGTCTTACCAGGTCGTCACTCCATCTTGTGGGGGGACGCCCTACACTTCGCCTACCGGTACGAGGCTGCCACTCGAGAACCTTTCTTCCCCACCGGTTGTCGGTTCTTCGAGCTATATGGCCGGCCCACTGCCACTTCAGCTTACTAATCCGTTGGGCTATGTCGGTTACTCTAGTTCTACTGCAGATATCCTCATTTCTAAGTTTATCACGCAGAGAAACTCCGAGCATAGCCCTCTCCATAGCTCGCTGAGCGACCTTGAGCTTCCTCAAGAAATTACTTAGCAACGAGTAATTACTTCTTTATAAATACGGGTGTTAGTCTTGAGGCGACACTCGCTACTGAGAGCACCGCGACGAGCGCTTAGAAGTCTCGTTGTTGCACATGTTTGTGTGAGTGTGCCGTTTCGAGAGTTTGTAGGAAGTTTCCATACTGTTCCTACTATATATTTACTGTGCTATGAGGCATCAGTCGGTAATTCTACGAGTCCCACTGTCCTAACTATGCCCATTGGGGTGTTCTACTAGTGTAAGCAAGGAAGATCGTGTTGCTGAGAGGGTGTCCTGTGTTATATTGAGATGAATAGTGTTACTGTTAGTGCAAACCAAGCAATACTTTGGGATTTTCATGTAATGTCCTTCGCGTTGCACCAGTGTGTGATTGTGAGGGGAAAATATTGCGGTTGGTCAAACTGTATTGCTCTATGCTGAGTATATCGTGCTGTGCGCTGTTTTGTTGCTGATAATGATCGGTTGCGTAAGCGGGAGAGCAAGTTGAGCATCCGCTCTCGCACCTTTGTCCTTTTTGGCAATAGCCCTCCACAATAGTTTCTGATAGTAAAGAGGGTTTGTTATCGAGAATTTTTTTTATTTAAATAATTTTGAGGATAAGTTCTAACATCAGAAGTGAGATTAAAGCTTTTTCTTGTAGCTCTACATTTTAATTTCTAACAATATTATAGGTACTCTATTAGGTGTTCTTTGTTACTGTGGTAATGGAACGTTTCGGGGTATTCAAAATCTCAATATAGTTCACTACCTATTAAAATAATCTCTTTAATAGGTATTATGCATTCCATAATATTAGTTGTCTACTTTGTCACCTCTGACAACTAATATTATGGAATACATCAAAGGGTTGGAACCTAGGCAGAAAAAATGTCCTGCTACCATCAGCATCTATTTACCATCAGGTGTAGTGAGCTCTTTTGTCCCCCTTAATCTGTATAAAAAAATAATAAAAAACTTTGCACTAGGAATTAATCCTGGATATTTCTATAGATACATTAATTGCACATGAACAAACAACGCCCGCACGATACAACTGTTTGTTTTGATTTGAACCCGCAACTACGCTGTGACGCAACCAAATCGTGGTTTATACGTGGTAGAGGCATGCTGCAGCTATATTATGGTTGTAGCACGAATGGGTCGGCACGACCGGGGAAGGACCACGCTCTCGCAGAATACCAGCGTAAAATAGCAGCTTAACGCTGCTGTGTTTCGTATGGTGAGTGTAGAGAACCGGAGACCCCTTTTACAGGAAACGAGGCATTCCATCTTAGTTCTCACGGGTGACAACGCATTTGCATTTTGATTCGTAATACAAGATAGATGTAGATGTCTATGGGCCACAGCAACCACTTACAATCAAGTGGACTGTGTGCTCGTTTGTCACCCTTATCCTATAAAAAAAATCGCTTAGCCACTGAGCATACAAGTCTGTTCAAGTTTATGCTAAACGCAGGGTTTAAAAATAAATTTATTTTTCTTTGGTGTGAACGCAGCTTATACAAAATACGCGTCGCCCCCGATACAAAAGCCGCCGCAAATATGTTATAGCGACAGTGACGTCAAAAGACTATTATTTTAAAGTTTTATCAGTCACGATCAAAATTTACTTATTGGTTATTACGTTTACGTTATGAAGGTAGACTAGACTTGGTACGGTTGTGACAGTATTCAATTGAACGTCCATAATTTTGTTAGTACCTATGCCATTTAAGTGGAATAAAAATGATTTTTTATGTATACCACAATTATCTACGTATAAATACTAAAATTTTGCCATTAAGTGCAAGTGCAACTCACAAGAGCAAATGAGAAAAAAAGGGAAAATTCACAACCGACCACACCCCAGGGGCGGTTGTGACAGTGTTGGGGGTCGGTAGTGACAGATTCGAAAATACTGCAAAACGGTCTGAAATCACTTTTATTGCAAAAAATATCTAACATAAGGCAACATAAATCTTCCTCTCGAAAATTGTTACATCAACGAAACAAAGGAAAGAAAGTCATCATTATCATTACAGCCCTTCACAAGTCCACTGCTGAACATAGGCCTAAGGAAGTAAAGTGTAGAAACTCGTTTACGGCTTAAAACAACTATGGAACTTTAGATTCTATAAGGTTTTTGCTCCTCAGAGAAGGCTTTATTATTAGCCACGTACCACATGCTGACGCTGTCTTTATCGTAACCAGCTCCAGCTCCACTGCATTTGCGAATGTATCGCAACACACATTTCCGCAGCACTCCTTACAGAAGTTCCACGTCTCATTTATAAGCATCTTCATATTTTTCAATCGACTTCAAAAAAAGGACGAGGTTCTTAAATCGACTATATTTTTATGTGTGTACCCTCAGAACTTTTTTCTAGGTAAACCGATTTTGATGATTCTTTTTTTATTTAAAAGTTGGTGCTTGTCATGTGGTCTCATATAAATTTGATCAATATCTGACCAGTAGTTTTTGAGTTATCCATAATAATGCGTATTTAAAATGGACTTCGAGTACATTGATGAAGTTCTCATTTTATTTATATTGAAGTCGGCTGTACAAAATTTTTAATTTTATTATTTGTGTTATATCACACTGTCCTCTTTCGGTCGTTCTCAAACGTTTCCTAGGCATCTACGAGAAATCTAGTTAAAGTAAAAATAAGAATTTCACTTTTGTTAAAACCGTACCCAGAAAATATGTCACAACTGTACCCAATGCACTCCTTCGCAAAAAAAAACAATCCAAGAAATTCAACATTTTACACTAGGATACAATTCAAGAAAAAAACGTTACCACTAGGATTTCCTCCTATATCGTGGGGATAGTTTACATGCATAAATTTCACAAGAACAAACATCCAGACCTGGAACAATTATTTGTAGGCCATACAAATACTTGTTCCGTACGGGATTTACCCGCGGGCCTTAGCGTTGTGACCCATTGCTAAGCCACTGCGCCACAGAGCCGCCAATTGCCATTACAATAAATAATAACATATGAACAAAGTAATCACAGCCATATAACTTCTAATGTTCCACTTTTCACGACGAAAAACACTCATTACTGTATCTGTACACATATAACAACAATTACTAAAAAATCTCTATATATAAAAATCAATTGCTGTCCGTCAGTCTTGCGTCAATGTCGCACGATGGCCGACCCAATATTGTGAAACATGTTCAGAGTCTGAACATGTTTCACAACTCAACTGAACTTCAGACGGGCACACTGCTCCTCTTTCTTCTTGTATATATTCTCCCCGGTATTCCTTACACATTCGCTAATATGACTACTGTCACAACCGTACCCTGGCACGACTGTACCCAGTCTACCCTACGTGAGGGTAGTATGGTCACATTAAGCTTTGCTGCCCTATAAAACCAAAACTAGCCTAACAGTCTTTTAAATAGATTTTAAATTTAATTAAGTTTATTTTGCATGAAACATGTTAAACTAAAACAAAGCTTACATTTATTTATCAGATAATATTATTGTTTAAATAACGGTATTGAATTTCAGTCGACAATAGCATAAATAAGCTCCAGTAAGCTAGGGTTGTTGTTGTGTGTTACACTTGGGCATTATAATCTTGGCACTATAAGCTAGTCTCCATTGAAATTGGTTGCCGTGATCGAAATTCGGTTTGGAAGACATTATTGTAATATTAATTAAACAATATTCTACCTATTTTATCGTGGGTAATTCCTCCTTACCCCTTAACAACAACAGAAGCATTTTTGTGTGCGATATATAACGTTATGTTGATTTTACTACTTATAAATCTACATGATTATGAATCAAGAATACGTAGTTGTTTTTCAAGCGGCCGAAGAAAAGTTATAGTTGTTTAGACTTATTTAAAGTCAAGTAATCTGGGAGCACGGTAGTGCCTCCGCCAAGTCGAGCAAATAGCGGCACGGCCGTACCATCCTTTTCTCGAAGCAGTTCAGGACATTTCGACCCCCTATAACTTAGTTATGGATTAAACTAGAAACCTGAATGTCCAGTAATCAAGCATGCATTGTATAAACACGGTATATTTCAAATTTCATTCAATTTGAACCAGTAGTTTAAGAATTATAACTAGTCAAAGTTTCTTACTAAACAATCTTATTAATATAATATGTATTACTTGTGAAATAGAATGTTTTCATGCGATGGCCAAGTCAATCTATTTATTTAAAACAAAAGATTTTAAATATTGATATGGTCACTATAAGATGTTGTTAGGTTAGCTAATTACGTAATAACTTGACACCGAAGGACCCTTAAGTAGGAACTGAATAAATTAACCGACTTGGTATTACATGGATCTCACAACTATTTACGGTAGAAAAACTGAGTTGCGAGACTTGGTTTCTTTACAAGTTATGTTTTTGATGGCATTTTTAATATTGTTAAGAGATTAAGGGGGAAATGTTATACCGAACTCCACTACTAGGCATTCGAGGCCCCAGACTCGAATGCACGTAACAGTCCATTGACCTAATCAACTTCAAACAACAGATATAACAACTGATAACAGGCTACATATGATATTCGATAGAGGTTAGTCCTCTATCGAATATCATATGTAGCCTGTTCTGTTATGTTATTTGTTATGGGATGCTTCACTATATACTTCTAAATCTTTCGGGGTTTGCCTCACTCAGTGGTCGCAAACTATCGTCCGTTAATAGTGGTGGTATGCGTAAAGGCGGTGAGTATGCGATGCCAAAGCTAAACTACTACAATCAAATGATTTTTTTACGTGGTAGAGCCATGCTGCAGCTATATTATGATTGTAGCACGAATACGTAGATCGGCTCGACCGGGGAAGACCACGCTCTCAGAGAATAACAGCGTAAAATAGCAAATAGCTATGGTGAGTGTGGAGAACCGGAGACCCTTTTTACTGGAAACGAGGCATTTTATGTTTGTCCTCAGGGGTGCCAACGAATCTGCATTTTATTTATTAATCTAGGATAGATGTAGGTACACTTGCCACTTGCCATCAGGTAGACTGTGTGTTCGTTTGTCACATGTATTATATTTAAAAAAAAACTTGACTTATTGGTCTATAACTTTCGAAATGAGAGATCTAAGCCCAGCTGAGGGACGTATATAGGCTGTAATTTTACTTTTTAATTTTTGTGACTATCTCGAATTAGTATCTTGTCTTTATGTCCTGATTTATCTCCTTTCTCATCGTATAAGTGTTAAGTCCCGCTCGGGCAGAGCAAAACGATTAAATGCCTTCCAGAACGCGATTACACGGAATGATCGTTTTAACTAAGACGCGACTTTAATCGTTTATGGAAAGGAAGGCCGCATTTCCGATTTACGGCTTTAGATTTCCGCTAGTGGAAATTGTCTGCGGTGGCGCAATTTTCTACCGACTTCAAGCAGGAGGATGTACTTAATTCGACTGTATGTTTTTTAATGTGTGTTACCTCATAACTTCTTTCTCCGTGAACCGATTTCGATGAATCTTTTTTATTTGAAGCTGGTGCTTCTCATGTGGTCCCATATAAACCTGATCAAGGTCTGACTAATAGTTTTAGTGTTATTCTTAATAATTTATATTGAATTCGGATGTACAATATTTTTAATTTTAAATTATTAATACAACTTTCGAAAATGATTTGATTTTGATACTAAATGTTTATTATAAGCTGTCTTAGAAATTATAGATTTTTTTAGTTCAATAAAAACTGCTTAAAAACTATTTTTCTGTGCTTTCTTCTTTTAGATGACAGAGCCAGGCTGCAGCTATATAGTTATAGGGCGAACGGACAACCGGCGAAAGACTATGCGCTCACGTAATACCAGCGTTAAATAGTAGTTTACTGCTGTTGTGTTTCGTGTTTGTGTAGATGTAGAGAACCGGAGACCCTTTTTACTGGGAACAAGACATTCCATTTTAGTTTTCAGGGCTGACAACACATTAGCATTTTGGTTCTTAATCGAGGATATATGTAGATGTCTATGCGCCATAGCATCCACTTACCATCAGGTAGACATGTGCTCCCTATCCTGAGAAGAACAAGAGTTTTTTTTTTAAATAACAGTGTTAAATTATAGGTATTATAGATATTGTATTTTATTATAAATATTTTTCGAATTGATAAACATTGGGGGTTACGTTTTTCCCTGTATTATGGAAGCATTTCACATACTTAAATTGCAAGTGGACAAACATTCAGACACCCAACAATTATATTAGGTTGGTATAAAATTATTTATTTGGAGTGGCATTAATACCCGCCGTCCCGTAGTGGCGCAGTTTAAAACTTATCCAATGCGTTACCGAGCCGTCACACAACAACACAACAGTTGGTAACAAAACTTCGGTGGAGACGCGGCTTAACATTAATAGGACAATTTGAAGAGAATCGCATAAAAAAAATTGAGGTAGAATAGTTTTCTGTACACATGCGCCGATTTCTCTTGGGCTATTGGCAGTATGAACGTAAACAATTTATGTTTTATTTAATTTACTAATGTATTTGTAACACATAATAAGTATTTCGAATTTTAGCTTTCTGCGCTCTTTCTCCACATGAACTTTAAATATGCTAAACCTAACACTCCGCCATGCGCGCAATATTCTTAAACGAGAAAGTTTTCCTTTCACTTATTAAAGTTCCATCTGGTGGTAAGTGGTGAATCTCTAGATGGTAAATCGCATTGTCTTAGCGTATCAAAAGTCTTTTCACAAATCAAGACAAGAGTCTTGATTTGTCGTACCTTTAAGAACATTTAAAATTTGCAAAATTTCTTTGACTTTATCTCCGACTAGACTTTAATTTGGACGTCATTGCTCACTTTAGAGGCCTCGCTTCGGTGCTATTGAAGCCGTACTTTACGGGTCCATTATGTACGCTTTGAGACGACTGTCAAGTGTGCCCTCGCCCTAGCAGGATGTTCAGCCTTTAATTAAAAACTTCAGTTATATGATCAGACTTTAAACGGCATACAACTGTTATTTAATGAAGTCCACTTCTACATACAGTCTGTAAAAGGATCAGTACAATTACATAACAATTGTGTTTGATGAGATGAGGTACAGTTTCTGAGTTTTTCTACCGACTTCCAAAAAGGAGACGGTACTCAATTCGACTGTATATTTTTTATGTGTGTTACCTCATACCTTTTTACTGGGTGAACCGATTTCGATGATTCTTTTTTAATTGAAAGCTGGTACTTCCCATGAAGTCCCATATGAATTTGATCAAGGTCAGACCAATCGTTTTTGAATTATTCTTAATAACTTATATTGAAGTCGGCTGTACAAAATTTTTAATTTTTCATTATTAATTGTTAAAGTTAAATAATCAAATTAGCATATAGTTCTTATTTCATAAATACCCCGATGATACCATAGGGCGAAACCGTTTGGTTATAAAGTCAATAAATTAAAATAAAAGTGAAAAAAGTACTTAGATGTGTCAATCCAAATTTATATATACAGGGTTATTTTTCAGAGTAGCCAAATTTTAAACTTAACTTCAAATATATAAATAATGATATACCGTTATTGCAGTTTTTGAAAATACGTGTAAATAAGGCTTCTACTTTTATTTGAAATTATCCCAAAATGAATGTGATTGATTTTTTTTCGTTTTTGCCTACCGATCGACCCTTAAGAATGTGCGCAGTAAAATCAGTTAAAATTAGTAACCGACCGAAGATTCGGTTTCGGTTTTGGTTTCGGCAAGTTTGGGAAAAAAAATTAGTGTCCGACCGAAACCGAAACCGAAAACGAACTTTCGGTCTGGGTGTCAGTTTCGGCCGAATGTCATAATGTCAACATGTTCATTTTTTATTGTATACTGAAATCTAGTATATTTTTATACATATACAGATAGGTAATGCATGTGAATGAAAAACAGTCATTGTAATAGTTATGTAGCAATATATTTATTTATTTTAAAGTAAAAAATAACAAGTTAACGTTAAGAAATACTTTTAAGTCAATTTTGAAAAAAATACAATATTTACACCCCTAAAATGTTACTCGCTAATTGAGAACATATTTTATTGTGTTCACAATATTTTTAATATTATTCAATGAGAGCATTAACTTAATATATCACACTCACATGTACACACAATATACACACAACAAAATCCCAGAAAATATAAAAACCTGCTCAAAGTTCAAAAACTTTACTAAATTAAGTTTGTATAAAAAGGGTTATTATAATATTAAGGAATTTATGGATGATAATAACCCCTGCGAATGAGGTGATCACTACTAAGCTATTTCTAATTTGTTTTGTGTTGTTAATGGTGTTACATACATGATTGTAAGAGTCACGTAGCTAGGCATAGGCGAAATGGACCCTCGCCACAGCCTCGCACTTATAGGGGCCTCGCGAGGCCCCCTAAAATGCGATGCCCCCAGACTTTACCACAGATGACTAATTAATTTGATCACTTTACGCTCGAAAAAGAAAGTCACAAATTTAAGTGTGTTTGTTTGTGGCCTCGCAAGATCGCTCTTAAATGTTACGAAGCCGTTGTAACTACCTTCAAAGACCTGTTATATTGATGGAATACGAGACTTGTCAGGATTTAATAGATATGAGTAGATATATCGTGTCAAAGCATTTTTGGTAGGATAGATCTATTGGGTAGATCCTTGGAACGAAAGAAAAGGGGCCTCGCTGATGCAACTTCGCCCACGTTTATATTAGTCCATGCTACGCCTCTGATTGTAAGCTATTATTAAAAAAAAAGTCCCGCTGGGTTTCTTGCTGGTTCTTCCAAGGACAGAGGTTTTTTTTCGAACCAGTGGTAATTAAACAAAAGAGTCCCTTTCAATAAGTATTAGTTACTATCTATATTGAATAAAAACGTTTCTGTTTCTGTACAATTAATAGAATAGATATGTACACGAGTCACGAATTCATCCGAACGACGCACGATTGCAGTTGTTCATGGGCGGCGGTAGTCACTTACCATCAGGTGAGCCGCATGCTCGTTTGCCCCCTCTCCTATAAAAAAAAAACGATAATCAACGAACACTGAGCTTCGGCGCCGCCGAAAGTTCGTCAGATTTTTTGCCGAAACCGAAACTATTACCGAAACTAGATTTTTTGCCGAAACTTGCCGAAACCGAAACCGAATCTTCAGTCGGTCACTAATTAAAACATGAGTAATTGCGTAACCATTTTTAAAATTTTTGTCTGTCTGTCTGCGCTATTCTTCGTAATGACTGAACTGATTGTAATGAATCTTTCGAACGGATCGAGTGCAATGCCAGGAATGATCTAAGCTATATTTTATACGAAAAGTTTGGAGATTTTTTTTTAAATTGAAAAATTGATAAAATAAATAACCTTTGATGATTGTCTTAAATCTAAATATCGCTATATTAAAAAAACTTTTTAACAAAAAAATTAAACCGCCGAAAAAAACTAAAAAGCAAAAAATAATAAACTTTTTTATTTAACCTTAATAACTAAGTTCTAAAACTAATGTAAGTAGGTATACCTAAGTAATTTTGAGTCGGCACCAAACAAGCAAATTAATTAATTATGTAAAGCGTGATGCGCAGCATTGTTAATTTGATTTGGTTATTTCTTTAAATTTAAGGTAATTTAACTGGTCTTTGTTCATTGATTGTTTAGCGCCGACTCGAAATTACTTAGGTATACTTTCATTAGTTTTAGAACTTAGTTATTAAGGTTAATTAAAAACTCAAAATAATTACAAAAATATATACTTAGGTATACTTAAATTAGTTTAAGAACTTAGTTATTAAGGTTAAATAAAAAGGTTTATTATTTTTTGCTTTTTAGTTTTTTCGGCGGTTTAATTTTTTTGTTAAAAAGTTTTTATTTTATAATTTTTCATGGCTATAATCTACTAATTACTACATGCTTAATTTTTGAATACTTTCAAATTAGTTACCTACCTTACTATAGCTATTAACTGTTATATAATCCTACTTTTACTATTATTTGTTGTAGAATATAAATACTTTTTAAAACAAAAACAGGCTTTATATACCACCATGGGTAGGCCTCCAAAAATTATAAACACGTGAATATATATGTCTAGAAACATTAAGAAAGGTAAATTGTCTCGGAATCAAAATTTATTATTATTGTTTACATTTTACTCTTTACATTCTTGCATAATCAAAGTTCGTTTGTAGTAAGGACACAGATAACTAAAAATAAAAATATTTGTAACCATCATAGAAAACTATGACCATAGAGTATAATATAATCACTTTATACCGAGTATAAAGTGATTATATTTTACTTATTTATACTGTATTCGATTATTCACGATATGTATGTTTCATTGTTGATTTTACGCTCATCGCCTACAACTATTGTTTAATCATTTACCCACATTTAGTTTGTTAAATAGATATATTATATTTAATAATGCAACTAATTTTAGTCGGTAATAATATTAAATGTAACTTTGTAATGTAATGTGTAGAATAGAATAAAGTGTACATTACGTCGACAGCAATGGTGTACAGAAAAACTCAAATGACTTTATGTTTGCACCAGAATTATTTGTCCTTGTAAGTCATAAATTTCTTAAGCAAATAAATAAAAAAAAAACATAATATCTGGTTTGCTTTAAAAAATGTAATAGCCGACATGCATCATTTTTTATAGATGAGCCAAACGACAAACGCAGCTAAGGCTTAAATTGGTAAGTGATCAGGCTTAATTAGTACGTGTTCACCGCCGCCAATGAACACCTGCAACACCTGAGGGATTGCAGGTGCATTAGCAGCCTTTGAGAAAGGAGCAAGTTGCAGTATAAGAATATTCCTAGGTACCCCATACCGGGTGTCTTAAGAAGTGACGGAGGAAAACAAACTAGAAGATGGGAAGCAGCGTCTTCCTAATAACAATTATACAGTAAAAACTGCGGCTGCCAACCCACCTGCCACGCGTGACAACTATGACAAATATTTCCCTTATGAAACTATCTATGGGCAGGTTTATGTTTAGCAGTGGATTTTGATAGGATTGTAACGAATGAATCGCCGGTCTGTGAAATTGCCTTTTATGCGATCAGTAAGTTCTTGGAGTCTAATCGTATTATTCCAAAAATAACCGTAAATTTCGAGAATAAAATTACATGAGACACAATTCAAATTTTAATAAAAACTTAAATCTTACTAAAACTAAAAAAATAAATAAAAAGAAATACCACATAATTAGCGTCTGCGGTCGGTGCTAAGATATAATGTATCGAAGAATTAGGAGTGATGCCACGATATCAGGAATTATAATGTGGAAATTAAACAAAAGAAAACATGCGTGAGTGTTGTAGAACACTCGGTTGGAACAAATTTCCTTTTGTAGTATATTATTGATAAACGTATTATATTATTGATTAACAAATAAATGAATTACTAGCGTCTATTAAAATGTAGCGCCATTTAAAATATGTAAAATAATATTTCTCTCATTACAAGATGAGAAAAGTGCGAGGGAGATGGATATTATTCCATCTCGCTCCCTTATAGCCGCCAAGACCGTCTACACTACGTCAGAAGGAGTCGTGACGGACAAATCTTACACTTTTTCTCGCCTAGCCCCCATCCGCCAAATCCGTACCATCCGATAAGAATTTCGTTCTAATAATAATAATGTCCTCCAGACCGAATTTCGGTCACGGCGGCCAGTCTCAATGGAGACTAGCCATCTGTGCAGGACAGGATTATAGTACCCAAGTGTATGCGCAAGCACAGGTGCACTCTCTATTCCCTCGCTCTCAAAGTCCGATGGGACGGTAAACCGACACGATCGGAGAGAGATCAGGCGCAGGACCAACGGCTTAACGTGCTTTTCGAGGCACGGGGGTATGACACCGCCAACTTCCTGACTCCAGGCAGCTACTGAGAATTTCTTAATGGAAAAACTCAATAACTGATTTTTTCGGCCCGACCCGGGATTCGAACCCGGGCCTCATGATCAGCAGTCGCACTACTACCACCACTAGACCATAACGCAGTCAAATAAAATAGTTTCTAAAGTCAGTTTTAACTTTTTATTAAATGTTTAATTATTTTACCATTTTCAGTGGTCTAAGAAATACACAAGATCAAGTCAACAACTAGAATATTGTTTAAAAAGGTACGTTAAAATCTTAGGGATAGAATTTATTGGTTAAATTTATATGGGACTACTGCTGAAGCATTGATAGACGACGTGTGAGCCAGATGAGGAAGCTTGTGACGGAAATTTTGTTACGTGATAGAGCCATGCTGCAGCTATATTAGTAGTATAGTTGTAACACGTATGGGTCGGCTCGACCGGGGAAGGACCACACTCTCACAGAATACCAGCGTAAAATATCAGCTTAACGCTGCTGTGTTTCGTATGGTGAGTGTAGAGAACCGGAGACCCTTTTTGACTGGAAAAGAGGCATTCCATCTTAGTCCTCACGGGTGACAACGCATCTGCATTTTGATTTGTAATCGAGGATAGATGTAGATTTCTATGGGCCACAGCAACCACTTACCTGGACTTTACTGGACTGTGTGCTCGTTTGTCACCCTATCTTATAAAATATGTCTTATTTAATTAATTTCTTGTTTATTTTTATTGTTTTATAGTTATAGTTGGATCCGCTTAAACGTGAGGACCTTAGGATGGTCTAAAGAATACATTTAAGCATGAATCTATCTCTAAATATAAGAGATTATCTCATCACAGTCGTAAGAAGCGACAGACGGAAATTGAAACCGGACATGGACATGATTCTGATGAAAATGCTAAATTATAAACTTATTTAATAAAAGAAGAATAATTTAAATCAGTTCATCCCATTGAGTTATATTATGTACTACGTACTAGAGAAACCATTCCAAACAAAAATTGTGTCCTACTCTATGTCTATGAGTAGTAGTCGCGTGCGCGAGGACATTATTTTGATATTTAATAAGATATTAATATAAAATAAATGTAAGAATTTAATATAAAATATCTTAATTTAATCTAAACAAACATATTTCTAAATAAAATGTAATAATAATTATTTTATGGAATTCGCAAATCTTCAATTTCAGCAATATTTAGTTTGTACGGATTGCAGTATAGTTCAGTTGAATATAGTCAATGTTCGGAATGGCTTCTCTAGTACGTAGTACATATAACTCAATGGTTCATCCATTTCTGAGAAACCGGTGACATATATAATAAAACATATAGGTCGATTATAGAACCTTCTCGATTTTTAACTACGTGCGTACGTATCCTTCGGTGGCGCCACCCTTTCACACTAATTCCGAAACCGAATCTTCGGTCGGTCACTAATTAAAACATGAGTAATTGCGTAACCATTTTTAAAGTTTTTGTCTGTCTGTCTGCGCTATTCTTCGTAATGACTGAACTGATTGTAATGAATCTTTCGAACGGATCAAGTGCAATGCCAGGAATGATCTAAGCTATATTTTATACGAAGAGTTTGGAGATTTTTTTAAATTGAAAAATTGATAATATAAATAACCTTTGATGATTGTCTTAAATCTAAATAACGCTATATTAAAAAATCCTACCCAGGCGAAACCGGAACGGGCCGTAAGTTACAAGTAAAGCATACACACATATAGATTACCTATAGATATACATATATTTTACTCAACGCCGTCTTAGACCATACCGGGGCCCTTGGGCACACAAGTATTTGAGGCCCTGGAGGAAAGTAAAAAAAAGTGAATGACAAAAACATTTTTCTGCTTATCTAACATTTATTATAGTTAATTGGTAAAAACCATATAATTTGTTATTAATTAGATAAGTATGTTGGTGGTTTGAATTGGTTACCATTGTGTGTTTCTTTCGGGATTTCGGTAGTGCTAAATCTTCTATTTTTTACCAACTTCAAAAAGGAATAAGTACACAATTCGACTGTATATTTTTTTTGTGTGTTACCTCTAGAAAAAGTTATTTTTCTGCGTGAACCGATTTCGATGATTTTTTTTTATTTGTAAGTTGGCGCTTCGCACATGGTCCCATAAAAATTTGATCAAAGTCTGACAAATCGTTTTTGAGTTATTCTTAATTATATTGAAGTCGGTTGGACAAAATTTTTAATATTAAATTATTTATTCTCTTTAGGTGTGAAAATGATCGCTCTCTATTACAATTGATTACCACTAAGCAAAGGAACATTCTTGAATCAAAATATTTATTAAAATGTTCACTATTTAGAAAAAGATTAAATAATCGGACACCAGAATAGGTGTCCGTTTAAAATTACACATTTATTTAGCTGTAATTATATACATAGATTGCCGAAAATTAAAAAAAAAATCCTGACTAAAGTAAAGCGATTATACAGCTCGACAAAAACGTTTAGATGGTGGCGAAACATGGAAATACATATTTTCTACCTTGGAAGTCTGTCAATGCCACGTTTTCTGTCAAACTTGGCAATTTGTGACTTGTCACTGATCATGGTTACCAGAAAGTGACTAAAACGCCCTCACTTACTCTATAAATTTTTTTGTCGGGTTATATTTTCCTAAAATAGAAAAAAGATTGTATAGTGTAAGCGAATAAATCGGCCTTTCGGGGCCCCCGTGACATTATATCATGCCCTGGGCACGGGCCCCGTGTGCCCTTATGGTAAAGACGGTACTGATTGTACTAGCTATTTACCCGCGGCATCGCCCGCGTGAGCGTGAATTTAGGAACATCATTAAATGCTGTTCCGTGGCAAATTTAGCAAAATTCGATCACTTTTAGAGTTACCTCGGTGTCTGTGTCTCTTTGTCTGTCAAAGATTTTTTTTGAATTCTAAAAGACTATTAGACGTAGATTAGGTATTTGGCATAGATATAATATGCTACAGGAACACGTGAATATATATATGTCTAGAAACAATAAGAGAGATAAATTGTCTCGGAATCAAAATTTATTATTATTGTTTACATTTTACTCTTTACATTCTTGCATAATCAAAGTTCGTCTGTAGTAAGGACACAGATAACTAAAAATAAAAATATTTGTAACCATCATAGAAAACTGAGACCATAGAGTATAATATAATCACTTTATACCGAGTATAAAGTGATTATATTATACTTATTTATACTGTATTCGATTATTCACGATATGTATGTTTCATTGTGTGATTTTACGCTCATCGCCTACAACTATTGTCTAATCATTTACCCACATTTAGTTTGTTAAATAGATATATTATATTTAATAATGCAGCTAATTTTGTGTCGGTAATAATATTAAATGTAACTTTGTAATGTAATGTGTAGAATAGAATAAAGTGTACATTACGTCGACAGCAATGGTGTACAGAAAAACTCAAATGAGTTTATGTTTGCACCAGAATTATTTATCCTTGTAAGTCATAAATTTCTTAAGCAAATAAATAAAAAAAAAACATAATATCTGGTTTGCTTTAAAAAATGTAATAGCCGACATGCATCATTTTTTATAGATGAGCCAAACGACAAACGCAGCTAAGGCTTAAATTGGTAAGTGATTAGGCTTAATTAGTACGTGTTCACCGCCGCCAATGAACACCTGCAACACCTGAGGGATTGCAGGTGCATTAGCAGCCTTTGAGAAAGGAGCAAGTTGCAGTATAAGAATATTCCTAGGTACCCCATACCGGGTGTCTTAAGAAGTGACGGAGGAAAACAAACTAGAAGATGGGAAGCAGCGTCTTCCTAATAACAATTATACAGTAAAAACTGCGGCTGCCAACCCACCTGCCACGCGTGACAACTATGACAAATATTTCCCTTATGAAACTATCTATGGGCAGGTTTATGTTTAGCAGTGGATTTTGATAGGATTGTAACGAATGAATCGCCGGTCTGTGAAATTGCCTTTTATGCGATCAGTAAGTTCTTGGAGTCTAATCGTATTATTCCAAAAATAACCGTAAATTTCGAGAATAAAATTACATGAGACACAATTCAAATTTTAATAAAAACTTAAATCTTACTAAAACTAAAAAAATAAATAAAAAGAAATACCACATAATTAGCGTCTGCGGTCGGTGCTAAGATATAATGTATCGAAGAATTAGGAGTGATGCCACGATATCAGGAATTATAATGTGGAAATTAAACAAAAGAAAACATGCGTGAGTGTTGTAGAACACTCGGTTGGAACAAATTTCCTTTTGTAGTATATTATTGATAAACGTATTATATTATTGATTAACAAATAAATGAATTACTAGCGTCTATTAAAATGTAGCGCCATTTAAAATATGTAAAATAATATTTCTCTCATTACAAGATGAGAAAAGTGCGAGGGAGATGGATATTATTCCATCTCGCTCCCTTATAGCCGCCAAGACCGTCTACACTACGTCAGAAGGAGTCGTGACGGACAAATCTTACACTTTTTCTCGCCTAGCCCCCATCCGCCAAATCCGTACCATCCGATAAGAATTTCGTTCTAATAATAATAATGTCCTCCAGACCGAATTTCGGTCACGGCGGCCAGTCTCAATGGAGACTAGCCATCTGTGCAGGACAGGATTATAGTACCCAAGTGTATGCGCAAGCACAGGTGCACTCTCTATTCCCTCGCTCTCAAAGTCCGATGGGACGGTAAACCGACACGATCGGAGAGAGATCAGGCGCAGGACCAACGGCTTAACGTGCTTTTCGAGGCACGGGGGTATGACACCGCCAACTTCCTGACTCCAGGCAGCTACTGAGAATTTCTTGATGGAAAAACTCAATAACTGATTTTTTCGGCCCGACCCGGGATTCGAACCCGGGCCTCATGATCAGCAGTCGCACTACTACCACCACTAGACCATAACGCAGTCAAATAAAATAGTTTCTAAAGTCAGTTTTAACTTTTTATTAAATGTTTAATTATTTTACCATTTTCAGTGGTCTAAGAAATACACAAGATCAAGTCAACAACTAGAATATTGTTTAAAAAGGTACGTTAAAATCTTAGGGATAGAATTTATTGGTTAAATTTATATGGGACTACTGCTGAAGCATTGATAGACGACGTGTGAGCCAGATGAGGAAGCTTGTGACGGAAATTTTGTTACGTGATAGAGCCATGCTGCAGCTATATTAGTAGTATAGTTGTAACACGTATGGGTCGGCTCGACCGGGGAAGGACCACACTCTCACAGAATACCAGCGTAAAATATCAGCTTAACGCTGCTGTGTTTCGTATGGTGAGTGTAGAGAACCGGAGACCCTTTTTTACTGGAAAAGAGGCATTCCATCTTAGTCCTCACGGGTGACAACGCATCTGCATTTTGATTCGTAATCGAGGATAGATGTAGATTTCTATGGGCCACAGCAACCACTTACCTGGACTTTACTGGACTGTGTGCTCGTTTGTCACCCCATCTTATAAAAAATAATGTCTTATTTAATTAATTTCTTGTTTATTTTTATTGTTTTTATAGTTGTAGTTGGATCCGCTTAAACGTGAGGGCCTTAGGATGCTCTAAAGAATACATTTAAGCATTGAATCTATCTCTAAATATAAGAGATTATCTCATCACAGTCGTAAGAAGCGACAGACGGAAACTGAAACCGGACATGGACATGATTCTGATGAAAATGCAAAATTATAAACCTATTTCATAAAAGAAGAATTATTTAAATCAGTTCATCCCATTGAGTTATATTATGTACTACGTACTATAGTATGTGCCAAATCGATTGAGAAAAACGGACAATGACCTTTCGGTCGTTTAACCAGGGGTTACAAACCTTCAATATATAGGCACATTTTATATGTAGTACTTTCTTTATTTATAATGATTTTTTTATAATGATTGATATAATATATATTTATTAACTATTATTAAAAAGTTATGTGAAAGATCGCTGTAGAAGAAAAATCATCTATTGTTATAAAGTACTTTATTCATTTAACAACAAAAAACATTAATTTATAACACATATAAAGATTCGAGTGATAACGACACCGAATAAGTACGTACTTATGCAAAAGATAAAACTTTATTTTTAATATTATATAAGAACTTTATTTTTATTCGGTGCAATCATCACTCGTATCTTCACTTGATGAACTATCTGTAACATTAATTATAAAGCGATCTGCAGTTTGGTCAATTCTATCATCCATGCCACGCATTTTTTGTTCAACCTTAAGGACATGCTGAACACAGTTTTTCCATTTATCTGGCGTGATTTGAGTTAAACCATCTTTAAGTAAATTTTTAACATCTTTTAACTTGAAAGTTGTATTTTTTCGTGCAACGTACCCTTTCACATCTGCCCACACAAGTTCAATGGGGTTAAGCTCACAGTGATAAGGAGGTAACCTTACCACTGTGATGCTTTTTTCTTTTGCCATCTCGTCGGTGACGTAACTTCGATAGTTATCTTTAACTGCCTTTATTTTTTCCATTAAGTGGGTCTTTGTGTCCGAGGGCACGTATGCGATCTGTTTAGATTCTAGCCATTCCTGCATATTTTGTTTCCGCCAAGACATTGTTGGGGTTTTTTCTAAACGTCTGGAGTGGTAACTAGCGTTATCCATAACTATGACATCGCCGCTTTGCAGTTTTTCTATTACTTTTCTAAACCAGTCCTCGAAATGGAGAGCGTCCATACTCTCATGGTAGTCACCAGTAGATGATGATTCAAATACCCAATCACATCCCTCCAAAAAGCCATTTTCATTGCCAACGTGTACAACTATTAATCGCTTTCCTTTACCCGAAGGGGCTTTCGCGCCAGTAGAGTAGCCTTCTAACCGTGATTGACGAGAAGATTCAATTGTGGTGTCTTCCCATACCTTTCCCATAGTATGACCTGCGTTAATCCATGTTTCGTCAAGGTAAAAAATGTTACGTCCCTCGTTTCTTAATATTTGTATTTCTCTCAAATATCTGGTACGCCACAGAACTATCTCTGGGCGATCTATTAGACCACTTTTTCTGTTTCTCTTTATATATTTGAATTTTAAATGGCGCAACACACGTCGCAGGGAAGTTTTGCTCAAGTTTGGCAACTGGTCATCTTGATTTATACTGAGCAAAATTTTGTCTAAAGTCGGTAATTCTCCTGCAAGAAAGAACTGATGCACTTTCGCTCTTATAGCCGATTTATCAAAATCGTCCAACTTGTCAATTACAGACTTTTTTCTTTTATTAATTATTCCCTTTTCTGGTATTTTATGGGAATCTCTATACACGCTTAATACGCGATATATAGTGCTCTTGCTGACTCCTGAGATCTCCGAAACCTTTTCTACCATATTAACGTTTGAAGGATACACGTCTTCGGGCCAGGTGTTTTTGACATATTTGTATACATTAATGATAATCTCTTGTTCCCCGACCGACAAAGTGGTAGGTTTTCTCTTTTTTACTGGTGACGTTAAAGGTGCTCCAGAAGATGGGCCTGTAAATAAATGACAAAAATATACTACCATAGTACTACATCACATAAATACATATTGTTTTAGAAAATAAATACCACATGGTCACATAAAAAGAGCGCTTTAAGAAATAGAAAGGCTACGTCGTCGCATTTGTACCTATTTGTACGTACCTGCTACGTTTATTATGGGTCGGCGAGATTTTGTAAGTTACGCCTTTTGACACTCGGCTCATATCTGAGGTCATTGTCCGTTTTTCTCAATCGATATGGCACATACTATAGAGACGCCATTCCAAACAAAAATTGTGTCCTACTCTATGTCTATGAGTAGTAGTCGCGTGCGCGAGGACATTATTTTGATATTTAATAAGATATTAATATAAAATAAATATAAGAATTTAATATAAAATATTCTTATTTTAATCTAAACAAACATATTTCTATATAAAATGTAATAATAATTATTTTATGGAATTCACAAATCTTCAATTTCAGCAATATTTAGTTTGTACGGATTGCAGTATAGTTCAGTTGAACATAGTCAATGTTCGGAATGGCTTCTCTAGTACTTAGTACATATAACTCAATGGTTCACCCATTTCTGAGAAATCGGTGACATATATAATAAAACATACAGGTCGATTATAGAACCTTCTCGATTTTTAACTACGTACGTACGTATCCTTCGGTGGCGCCACCCTTTCACACTAATTTCGACGCCGGTACCGTGGTAACGTTACAACAACCCTTGACAACGTCTCGTTAAAATCACTATCGCATTAAATATTTTTGGACTCTAGCTCTAGTTAATAAATTGTATAAAAATTAAATACGGTTCTGGTGGTACAATATGACATCGGTTAGACGACCTATGAGTCAGATGAGGAAGCTCGAGACGGTAATATCATATTTAATTAATTTCTCACTTAATATTTTATTATTTAATAGTTGTAGCTATGTTAATATTATATAAGTCAATAGTTGTAGCTAAACCCGCGTAAACGTGATAATTTTAAGATGTTTTAATGTATCGATTGAATCATCATCCACACTAAATATAAGAAATTAAAAGATCAATAAAAACCCGCGTAAAAGAACATATAACTGATGTAAATAATCGACGCACCAGGAAGTCTGCAGTTTGTAATCACGTACAGGATAGTACCCGTCATTACATCAGATTTGATAGACCACAAATCGAAGTAATTGAAATCAAAAATTCTAATTTCAATAGAGAAAATGGCTGGGTGCTAATATCTCCTTGTGATCCTGTAATTCATCATCATCATTAATCCTGTAATTAATAAAATTAAATCCCTACCCAAGCATACAACCGCTGCGTAGATTGTACCTGTTCCGTGCGGGATTCGAACCCGCGGCCCCCAACGCAACACCTCATTGCTAATCCACTGCGCCACGGACCGTCAACTAGATGGAATGACGATCTGGTAAAATATGCAGGAAGTCGATGGATGCAGGTGACTCAGGACCGTGCTTTGTGGCATTCGTTGGGGGAGGCCTATGTTCAGCAGTGGACTTATGAAGGGGTCTAATGGTGATGATGGTGATGTAAAACTATATTTAAACATAGCTTTGGAAGCATTAAGATTGCGATCCGTCAACAATTCGCCTGTTGTCGTTCAAAATGTTTAGTTAGTGGTTAGAGTTTATGATTCATAATCACGTGTAGTTGCAGTGTAAGAATATCCACTAGTCCATATCGTCCCGAAGGTATCGTAAGAGGCGACAGAGGGAAACTGAAACAGGAGATGTTCAGTAGCATCTTCCTGATAACAATTCAAAATTATTAAAAGCTGCTGTCGTCAACCTGCCTGCCAAGGGTGACAACTGTGACAGAATTACCCCTATAAAGAAAATTATAGGGGAGGCCTATGTTCAGCAGTGGCCTTATTATAAAGGATTAAAACACGTGTTTTTGTTACAGAAGAAAGCATTGTTCCGCCACAGAAAACGTATACTCAAATACTTGGTGTTGGGCTTCCTGAAGCAGGAGGGATTTTTACACACTGCGGACACATTTTGCACCGAAGCTGCCCTCACCAACGAGTATGAACTCTGTGACAATATTGACCTGGAAATAATACTTCAGGTATACAGTTTTATTTCTAAAGTAAAGTAAAATAAAGTGACAGCTTATATACGTCTCACTGCAGGTCTCCACTCAAGTCTGAGCAGGTTTTAAAAAAACGTGCGTGAGTGTCGTGTAACACTCGGTTGGAAATAAGTTCCTAATAATTGATATGCGTATTTTATTATTGATATGTTTGTCTATTAATACAAATAAATTTACAGTGGTAGAGTCACGCGGCAGCTTTTGCTGTCGCACGGATGGGCCGGCTCGAACCGGGGTGGTACCACGACCTCACAGAAAACCAGCGTGAAGTAGAGGTTTACCTCTGCGTTTCGCTTGGTGAGTGCAGGTGGCCGGAGGCCCTTTTTACTGGAAATGAGGCATTCCATCTTAGTCCTCACGGGTGACAACGCATCTACATTTTGATTTGTAATAGAGGATAGATGTAGATGTCTATGGGCCGCAGCAACCACTTACCATCAAGTGGACTGTGTGCTCGTTTGTCACCCTTATCATATCAAAAAAAAATTACTAGCGTCTAATAAAATGAAGCGTCATTTAAAATAAAATACACTATGACACAAGGGGTTGTGACGAAAAAATCTCACACTTTTTGTCGCCTAGCTCCCATCCGCGAAACCCGTACCGTTCGATAAGGAACTTCGTTCCAAAAAGTGACAAACTTACATTCCACTGATGGTACGTCGTTACTACAATCCATGGATAACTGCAGACAACTTCAAACAACTAAGGCATCAGATGCGTTGCCACCTGAGGACTAAGATAGAATGCCTCACGGTCTGTAAATACTGACGATACTAATGCGGACTTCAGTTTTATGAAGAAGTGGTGGAGTGGCACTACTACGTTATAGAACATGTATTTGGAGGCAGAAATAGGTAAAAGATCCAGATGGATTCCTAGACAGAATGGGAGTTCTAAGTCTAATCTATTTAACATAATATTAAAAAGATAGTGAACGGCAGAGTCGGTAAGGGACGCACTAGACGAAAGTTTATCGATCGAATTGGCCATATATTGATAATGGGCCAGATTAAGATTACCCTTAACTGACGAACATGTCTACGTAGGTTTATGGATTGTTTTTCATAGGATTAGGGTGACAAACGAGCACATAGTCCACCTGATGGTAAGTGGTTGCTGTGACCCATAGACATCTACATCTATTCTCGATTACAAATCAAAATGCAGATGCGTTGATAACCGTGAGGACTAAGATAGAATACCTCGTTTCCGGTAAAAGGGGTCTCCGGTTCTCTACACTCACCTTACGAAACACAGCAGTATTAAGCTGCTATTATTATTGTTATTATTCTGTGAGAGCGTGGTCCTTCCCCGGTCGAGCCGACCCATTCGTGCTACAGCTATACTACTAATATAGCTGCAGCTATATTATGGTACGATTATACGACCTTGCGTCGTTATATTTTTTTACACGTTGTCTACCACGTGTAAAAAATGTAACGACGGAAAGTAGGCGACAGAGGTGCTTCAGGGCCATGCCAAATGGAAGTACGTGTGAGTGCCAGGCGTGAATGATTATGTATTATACAAGGGTTTTTTTGCAATAACCGGCCAAACTTGCAGAGAAGGTTCAGAATAAGTAATATAGGCAAATGGTGAAGAAAAATTAAATAAAAAAATCTCACACATTGTGTCCTTTTTATCTTTTAGTAAATTGCGGTAATGCGTTATTTTAACTGATTTTACTGCGCACGCACATATTCATAAGGGTTGATCGGTAGACAAAAACGTTGCTCATAAATCACGTTAAAGGAAAAGGAGACGTCTACATACATTCTTGAGCCCAGATGCTAACAAGATGAAAGTCGAACCATTTGAAAGCTTATGTATAAACATTTCATAGCTGAAAAACTGGTAAGATTTGTCAATCTAGGAGCTGAGTTATTGCAGAATAAGTAAAAGTGATTTTATGTATTACGTACACTGTAACAGGCGATTTTTCACTGTAGTTACGTTGTAAAAGACTATTTTTCATTAATTACATAAAGATATAAAGCAGGATCAGTATAAAATCACCAAGAAAAGCTGTGATTATTTAGGAAACAAAATGGTGAAACGATTAACGAAAGTTAAAACAATAACAAGTAATGAAGTGAATATTATGCATATCGATCTAAGATCGATTTCGTTAATCGTTGTTGTTACTGTTATTCGTTGGCATGTTGGAATGTTAATAGTTTTGTATTTTTTTGTAGATATGTTCACAATATTTTTTATCTCTCTAGTTAACACAGAGAAATAATCGAAAACAGATATTAAAATGCTGAATTTAATCGAGAATCGATTATATTGCGCTCGTTTCAAATCGAATCGAAAATCGGTCTTTTTCTTCTAAGTGAATAGTTTTAAAGTTCGAACTGTCAAGTTTCAAAACGAGAAGTACTTTATTGGTAGGTAGCACAAACTAATGGTAACAAGTGGTAGTTAGCGTTCAGAAACGAGAATTTCACTAGTGTAATCTTTATGGTAATTGATTTTTATAGGATAAGGGTGACAAGCGAGCACATCGCCCACCTTATGGTAAGTGGTTGCTGTGGCCCATAGACATCTACATCTATCCTCGATTACGAATCAAAATGCAGATGCGTTGTCAGCCGTGAGGACTAAGATGGAATGCCCAGGGGGATGAAACTGCCATATTAATTTACAAGAATAAAAAATGCATTGAAAGTTCTGCCCTCTAGTGAACTAGGTACATAAACTTGTAGGCTAGTTTTCTTCAGCGTTGTATAGATGGCGTTAGTTAGGCCAAAACCCCAGAATACAAAGCCCAAAAAAACCTAAATCTATGGCAGTTTTGGTCTACGGTTATGGTTGGCACATGGACACACATGGATAACACACTTGGTTGACAGTTCTTTCAAATAAATTTTATACGATAATTCAGAAAACGACAATATTTTGCAACTCTTCGTTCCCCTCCTGTGAAAAACATAATTTAGGCGTTATGATTATTTTAATTTGTGAACTGTTGTGAACTGTGAACAACCACATTTATTTAACAATAAATGTGGTTGTTCACAGTTTATGCACCAATGTTAATAGGCTGCTAAACGGAAAATTATTAACTACTGATTGGTGATTGTGAAAATGATAATGTTAAAACTGAAGCTATTAAATATTATAACATTCATAAAAGAAAATAAATACATAATTAAAATTATATTGCATACCTTAAGCGAAAGCGCAAGTTTCCTTCATTTTATCGAATAAAATCGTATCTAGCAATCATATTATACATATAAATTATATAAAAAGCACATTGTTAGAAAGATAAATGGTTGTTGAACTTTAATATTTTTTTAAATCGATTAATTGCTATTTTTAAATAAAAAAAGGGTTTTAGTGGCTTATGGTGTGGATTTATCATGTCCTTGTGGGTTGTAAACACGATAACTTTTGAAAATATCAATTGTTTAACTCAATCTATTTTTTAATCTCTTCATCTATCATGTGGGAAGCCACTGAATGTAAATGGCAGTGTAATTTTGTTTTGTTTAGCTATAATTAATTTTTTTCGGCTCCAAAATAGCGAAATTTTTGGTGATTTGGTAGCCTCGTATATAAATTATTTCTGTAAATGGGGAGCTACAGCCACAGAGTAGTTTAGTTCGGCTTCAGTCGCCGGTCGCCGTCGTGAGTGGTCATTGGTTCGGTTGTTTGCAGCGGCTCAAAAAGATCGCTGTACGAATACACAATATTCGAATAACCAAATTTCTTAAATACTTGTTTATAATAATAATAAGAGATTTTTTTATTACAATATTTAAAAGCACAGAATAAATAATAGTAGTACGTACTAAAAGTAAGTAGTATAATTTTTTTGTCATGGGTGACATTTTCATGGTTTTCGAGGGTGTTGAAACCGATAGTGCTGTCGAAATGTAAATCCAAGATGCCCGCTGAAGTAGGTACATATTTTTTCATCATGGGTGTCATTTTCATGGTTTTCGAGGGTGTTGAAGCCGATAGTGCTGTCGAAATGTAAATCCAAGATGGCGGCTGCAAAATATATCAATTTTTTCATCTTGGGTGTCATTTTCATGGTTTTCGAGGGTGTTGAAACCGATAGTGCTGTCGAAATGTAAATCCGAGATGGCGGCTGAATTAGTACCAATTTTTTCATCATGGGTGTCATTTTCATGGGTTTCGAGGGTGTTGAAGCCGATAGTGCTTTCGAAATGTAAATTCAAGATGGCGGCTGAAGTAGGTACCAATTTTTTCATCATGGGTGTCATTTTCATGGTTTTCGAGAGTGTTGAAGCTGATAGTGCTGTCGAAATGTAAATCCAAGATGGCGGCTGCAATAGGTATCAATTTTTATATCATGGGTGTCATTTTCATGGTTTTCGAGGGTGTTGAAGCCGATAGTGCTGTCGAAATGTATTTAAACTACTTTAAAAGTTCCGTATAATCATGTTATACGTAATTTTTTTAATGCGCTTAAGGTATGCCCAATTGGATTTACCAATATTCAGTGTTTGATATTAATATTAAGAAACATCTTATGTGAAATAGGCTAAGTTTTATTAGTGTTAATGTTATCTACAAAATTACCATTTGGTAATTTAAGATAATGATTATATCCAATAATTATCTGGTAGAATGCATAAACAGAAACATTCATAATAAAACTGCATACATAGTTCATAAATATTAATAGTCATTGAAAAAATACGCCATCTAGTGTTAACCATGTGGTAACTAGGGCAAGCCGCGTTGTACCAAAGAATATAGGGGCATCTAGCGTACACGGTACACTCATTCTAAAACTGAAATGTGAGTGGCGCATCTATCCCTGGTATATAGTGTATTATCTATGGGAATGCCTTTTTTCCAGTAAAAAGGGTCTCCGGTTCACTACACCCACCATACGAAACACAGCAGCATTAAGCTGCTATTTTACGATAGTATTCTGTGAGAGCGTGGCCCTAACTCGGTTGAGCCGACTTATTCGTGCTACAACCATAATATAGCTGCAGCGTAGCTCTACCAAGTTCAAAAAAAGATATCAATATCGCATCGGCAAAATAATGTGTTGTTACATCCCTACTTCAAATTAAATGCAGTGATTTTTTTAATACACATAAAAATGTCGCAAAACAAACGTAAAGCGAGCTGTTGTGATACGTATAATATGTGATGTGTCATGGGTGCCGGATGGTTATATTCGCGTGGAAAGAGGTCTCTCTTTGGTTGAGCGACAATGCAACAAGGCGTGTAAGCAATTAAGCATACACCTGCTATGTCCAAACGATTTTAACACATATAATGTAGTAAAGTTGATTACATCTTAGTCCTCAACTCATCTACATTTTGATTCTTTATTGAGGATATATCTACATAAACTGGTAAGATTTGTCAATCTAGGAACATCTACATGTCTATGGGTCACAGCAACCACTTACCATCAGGTGGACTGTGTGCTCATTTGTCACCCTATCCTATAAAAAATACAGAAGAAAATGCTAATGGATTAAAATCCTATATAAAAATGTACATGCATTGCCGGTGCAGTTGATCAGTAAATCGTAACGGCTATGCGTCGGTAGCGCAGCGACTAACCGTTTCGATTCGCGCTGCGAGGCCGCGGTTTCGAATCCCCCAAAAGTTTGTATATAACAAATAATTGTTTCGTGTCTAGGTTTTTGTTTATATTATTATAGAGTAAAGGTAACAAACGAGCACACAGTCCACTTGATGGTAAGTGGATACTGTGGACCATAAACATTTACATCTATTCTCGATTAAGAATTAAAAAGCAGATGCATTGTCACCCCTTAGGACTAAGATGGAATGCCTCATTTCCAGTAAAAAGGGTCTCCGGTTCTCTAAAAGTAAAAAGGGTCTCCGTTTCTCTAGCAAAAAGGCCCTCCGGTTCTCTAGTCAAAAGTAGTTTTGACTAATATTCTTGGTCAAAACAACTTTTAACCGATGTATGATAATTTGGTCAAAATCACTGTAACCCAATATTTTTGCGAATTCGTAAATTTGTTAAATAAGTAAAAGAGTTGCTTCGTAATAAAGCTATTGTACTGTCAATGAGTACTTAGAAGATAAAACTCTTTAGATGTCTTCCATATTCCTCCATATTCCACATTCCATATTGCACGTGTATGTTAGTGTTGTTTAATGTTTATATAGTTACAATGTCACATGTAATGCAATTATTAAGATCTCTTTTTTGCCACTAACAATATGGATTAACGTCTGAAATAAATCAATTTTATTTTTATTATATTTTATTTATTAAACGAATTTTTTAATGTCTAAAATAAAGCGATTTCATTTCATTATAATCTATTACATCTACGAGGTCGTTGAACAGATCCAGAAAACTCATTTAATTTTTTTGCACATTTGTGTTTATGCAAAATAACTTTTGTAAAAATATTATTGTTATAATTTATTTAACATTAAATTAACTCCTATTTCTGCACGGAAGAAAACAGCTATAAATTAAGTATTAAAACCATCAACAGGACAGTTGCGGTTGCACTGAATGATATTGATAATTTGTTTATGCCTGTTCACACTTTTCAACCGACCGTAAATATAAACATTATGTAAGCGATGAAGTAGTCTCGGTTTAATACAAAAATCATTACTACAATATCGTTATATAAAAATATACTTTTCATAAAAAATAAAGGCAATCTTCAAGGAACTAAAGAGAACAAAATAATTACCACAAAGGTAAATGATTCTGAAGTCAATGCTAAGATAGACCTCAGTATAGAGGTTTCAGATATTTTATACGTGGCAGGGCCATGCTGCAGCTATTTTATGAGTAGTTGTAGCACGAATGGGTCGGCTCGACCGGGGAATACCAGCGTAAAATAGCAGCTTAATGCTGCTGTGTTTCGTATGGTGAGTGTAGAGAACCGGAGACCCTTTTTACTGGAAACGAGGCATTCCATCTTAGTCCTAACGGGTGACAACACATCTGCATTTTGATTCGCAAACGTAGATAGTTGTAGATGTCTATGGGCCACAGCAACCACTTACCATGAGGTGGACTGTGTGCTCGCTACCACTCTTATACTATAAATAAAATAGAGGAATTAAATGCCTGAGTTCATATGCTATGGATATTAATGTGGCAATTAAATTCTTTGAAAACGGTCTACACTATGCCATAAGGGGTAGTGACGAAAAAATCTTACACTTTTTGTCACCTAGCTCCCATCCTCCAAACCCGTACCATCCGATCAGGAACTTCGTTCCAATGTGTACACTTTCATCATGCTTACACAGAATACCAGCGTAAAATAGCAGCTTAATGCTGCTTTGTTTCGTATGGTGAGCGTAGAGAATCGAAGAACCCTTTTTACTGCATAAGAGGTATTCCAACTTAGCCATATTATCTACTTATAATCAGTTGGAGTGTGTGCTCGTTTGTTACCTTTATTCTATTAAAAAAAAACAATGCGGTAGTGTGAAGGTGGCTTTGTCGATAGCCGTGACATATTTGGCACGAAACCACGTCTCCACTTGGAGACTTCTAGACGCCCGCTCTTGGATAAACTGCAATTGGCGCATTACTATCACTTTCAGCCCTAATGGCCGGAGGACTCCAACACCAAGTCTGTACGCGTGACGTGTGCATAATAATATATTTTTTGCTATAATAATATTAGTAAAGACTAAAAAGGAACAGCAAACAGTTAACATATGATTATAAGATACGTGTAAAAATAAATTACACAAAATAATTAGTGAGTAGGTACACTGGCAATATCAACCCGTTGATGTCGTAATAGACAGCAGAGGGAAACAAATCCCTAAATGTGTAGCAGCATCTTCCTAATGACTAAAATAAAAAAAACTGCGGTTGCCAACCCAATTGCCAAGCATGGCAACTATTTCAAATGGGCCCCCCTATGAGGCTCTACGGGGAGGCCTATGTACAGCAGTGGACTTTAATAGGCTGTAATGGATCGATGTATAGAAGATAATCTACCAGGAGCACATGCCGCACTGAGAGGTGTAATTATTAAATCAACAGTAATACAACTATGTCAAATATCCCTCTATGAGGCAATATATGGGGAGTCCCATGTTCAACAGTGGACTTTAGACTGTAACTGCAACGGTAACGATGGCAATATAATCTCAGTGTTTCTCGCGATTGTATTCGGAAGCTGTCGCCGTTTCCAAAATCGAATAGGGGAATAAACCAGAGAGAATCGGTTAACCGGCTACAATCTAATTTATTTTAATAACGTTACTTTTAAATTAGGCTATTCTGTGTCACACAAACAGTTGTTTTGTGCGGGATTCAAACCCGCGGCTTTGCAGCGCCGCAACTAAACGCTTAACCACTGCAATACTATACAATAATAATATTAACAGTGGTAGAGCCACGCGGCAGCTTTTGCTGTCGCACGGATGGGCCGGCTCGAACCGGGGTGGTACCACGACCTCACAGAATACCAGCGTGAAGTAGAGATTTACCTCTGCGTTTCGCTTGGTGAGTGCAGGTGGCCGGAGGCCCTTTTTACTGGTAATGAGGCATTCCATCTTAGTCCTCACGGGTGGCAACGCATCTGCATTTTGATTCGCAAACGAGGACAGATGTAGATGTCTATGGGCCGCAGCAACCACTTACCATCAGGTGGACTGTGTGCTCGTTTGTCACTCTTATCCTATAAAAAAAATACAAAGACATCATTGGAGCCCGCGAAATATAAAGTATAGGAAATGACTAGACGAACATTTTGTTAGCACGATAGTCTTTAGTTTGTTGTACAATCCAGTCGAGACAGCCTTGAGCTGTTAAGACAGACTCGTCTAAAATAATCCCCTGCTATTTCGACGTAAGGATAGTGGCCACTTGAAGCGATACTCGTACATTCCGGTCGCTCCGAGACTCATTAGCTAAAGAACGGGCTATGTATGTACTAACGGACTTGTCACCTGAACTGTTAAGGTCGTTTCAAAATTATATACATAGTTAAAAATATGTAAAAATTTAAATTAATAACTTTTGAACTAATAATAGAATATGTGCTTTACGTTTGTAATATTTAGTTTCTATCAAACTGTTTAAACAGTTTACACAACGGTTTTTGGAGTAAAAAAAGTTGAATTCTGATTTCTGGATAATTAATTATGTATTTATAAATATATTTATGTATCATTTACGGTATAAGAGGAAACGAAAAGTAAGTGATCAATTATACGCGAAAAACGGTATATTATGTAAATTATATTGTAAAAGTCTTTTAATTTACCTAAAGCCTGTTTTAGCCACTAATCTTCCGCAGAATAACATAGATATATAATATGTTAATACTTTTTTTATGGAATATGGATGACAAACAAGCACACTGTCCCACCTGAAGCTAAGTGGATGATGTGACCCATAGACACTTATATTTATGCTCGATTAAAAGCCAAAATGTAGGTATATGCGTTGGCATCCCCTGAGGACTAAGATGCCTCATTACCAGCAAAAAGAGTCTTCAGTTCTCTTGACTCATCCTACGAAACACACCAGCATTAAGCTGCTATTATATTTTTGGCGCGGGTATCGTACCAACAAATTTATTTCAAAGTTTATTGTCATTCCTAATTAAACAATATAATTCTTCCAAATTTAAAACGATATTCCACAATTTTTTTTTTTGGTAACAACGCGCCGGGTACCAGCTAGTGTTGCATATATTTATACTCCTCAGCATTAAGCTGTTATTTTACGCAGGTATTCTGTTAGAGTGTGTTCCTTCCCCGTTCGTGCTGTAACTATAATATAGCTGCAGCGTGGCTCTACCACGTCGATACTTATTGTTTCTTCCTTTTTGTCTTAAAAATCGAGCTAACACGACTTTAAACAATAAGATTAGGACTAAACATCCAAGTCGCATTCGATAAAATGTATAAAACAACCGCATCCGTTGACGTACCTACATGCATGCAACGTTTAACGACGCTGTTGTATGTGTGAGTCACAAACTATATAGAAAGTGTGAGTGAATAAAAATATAACACGCACATAATATATGCCCCTCCGCTTAGAACAAACGAAGTGTCTATTGAAATCTGGGCGGGGTGACATAAATTGAATCGATGGGAAATATTCTGTACGTATACTATATGGGCCCACAATTTTACAACTTGATAGAGCCGCTCTACAACTATATTATGGTTGTAGCACGAACGGGTCGATTTGACCGGAAGACGACCACGCTCTCACTGAATACCTGAGTAAAATAGCTGCGCAATGCTGCAGTTTTGTATGGTGAGTGTAGAGAACTGGAGATCCTTTTCACTCGATACGAGGTATACCATGTTAGTCCTCAAGATTGACAATGCATCTGTATTTTAAATTGTAATGTAGGAGCAACAGACTATCTACTTGCCATCAGGTGGACTGTGTGCTCGTTTGTTACTCTTATTTTATATTAAAAAGACTATCACTACACATCTAGATAAGTTATGCGGTGAAACTTTCTCACAGGACTTCTGCAGCTATTACCTGATCCGTTTCAATAAGCAGCCACAGTTCTGCCGCAAGGTGGAGGAGCCCCGGCCTCTGCGACGCCCCGTCACCAGAACCACGCGGCCGCCGGTCATGGAACCAGAAAAGGAAGCGGAGCCCGATCTGCCTTCCACCTTCACTGTAACAAAACTTTTGGCGGTACTTTTTATTCTGTTCTTAATTTGTTTTTTTTTATAGAATAACGATGACAAACGAGCGCACAGTCCACCTGATGGTAAGTGGATGAAGTGGTCCATGGACATCTATACATTTATTCTCAATTAAAAATCAAAATGCACATGTGTTGTAGGTATGTACACTTGATGTACCCCTGAGGACTAACATGGAATGCCTCCTTTCCAGCAAAAAGGGTCTCCGTTTCGCTACGCTCATCATACGAAAGATCGCAGGATTAAGCTGCTATTTCAAGCTGGTATTCTGTGAGAGTGTGGTCTTCCCCAGTCGAGCCGACCCATTCGTGCTACATACAAACACTACTACTACTACATACAAAGTAGAGCATGACTCTAGCACGTATAAATATAAAGTTGATTGTTTTCTCAAATGGGAATGTTGTTCTGTATTTTGCCATATGGTAGCGGCGTAAAATAATCTTATCATCCCATTTCAACCCGTGGGTTTTGTGGGAGGTGACTTTGGGGATATCAAAAGATTTAATAATGGGTTTGACGCTGACCACTTTATTGTCACATAAAAAATAAAAGCAGCCAAGTGCGAGTCGGACTCGCCCATGAAGGGTTCCGTAGCTGCAAGTAACATAATTCACGATTTATGACGTTTAAAAAAAAAACAACTTACTAAATCTCGTTCAAACCAATTTTCGGTGGAAGTAAATAAAAAAGTACGGTACTGTACACCATATATTATTTTTAGTTTTATCATTCTCTTATTTTTAGAAGTTACGGGGGGGGGGGGGGAGACACACAGTTTACCACTTTGGAAGTGTCTCTCGCGCAAACTATTCAGTTTAGAAAAAAATGGTATAAGAAACCTCAATATAAATTTTTGAAAAACTATCCATAGATACCCCACATGTATAGGTTTGATGGAAAAAAAAGTTTTTGAGTTTCCGTTTTAAGTATGGGGAACCCCCAAAATTTATTGCTTTCTTTTTCTATTTTTGTGTGAAAATCTTAATGCGATTCACAGAATACATCTACTTACCAAGTTTCAACAGCATAATTCTTGTAGTTTCGGAAAAAAGTGGCTGTGACATACGGACGGACAGACAGACAGACATGACGAATCTATAAGGGTTCCGTTTTTTGCCTTTTGGCTACGGAACCCTAAAACCAACATTTAAATAACTGAAAACTTAAACTTTGGCGGCTCCGTGGCGCAGTGGCTTGGCAATGAGTTGTTGCGCTGGGGGCCGCGGGTTCGAATCCCGCACGGAACAAGTATTTGTATGGCTTACAAATAATTGTTCCGGGTCTGGATGTTTGTCCTCGTGCATCTATGTTTGTAAACTGTCTCCACGATACAGGAGAAAATTCTAGTGTGGGGTTAACGACTTTTAAACAAAATAAAATAAGAAGAAATAAATTGCAGGCAACTGGATGTGACTTAAGTTTTGCTCACTTAATTCTTCCCTCCCCTTTCCCCCGTTGGATAATCAGACGGTCGGCGGCTTTTGTTGTCGATATTCCACGCAAATATTTTTACTAAAACATATATTTCGTAGCCGTGATAGCTCAGGGGCTTAGCCCTCGCTGTAAATTTTACTGTACCCGAGTAACCCGGGTTCGATCAACACCAGCATCAATGAAATTGTTAATTGCATTGCAATTGCAAATTTAAGTGCTGATTTACCACGTCTCAGAAATGAAAAAAAATATTTCGAAAACATGTGAAGTTCGCCAACACGCATTGGGGCAGCGCGGCCGACACTTCCTTGCCCTAAAACCCTCTCAGAAATGAGAGGAGGTCTGTGCACAGCAGTGGGACGTATATAAACTGTAACTTTAACTTTATTTACTTCGTATTGACCGTGTAGTGGCGGTATAGGAATATCCCACTACCACATAACGTCCCTCGGTGTCGTAAGAGGCGACAGAGGGAAACAAACTAGGATATGGGCAGCAGTGTCTTGCTAATAACAATTAAAATATAAAAAATAGCGGTTGCCAACCCACCTACCAAGCTTGGCAAGTTTTTTTTAATTTATTCATATAAAATACATGCATTTAAAATAATAATGTGTTGGCGATAATGGCGCTCTTTTGTTATACATCTTTATACATAAAAATTACGTGTCACATTGTTTGTCCGCGATGAACTCCTAAACTACTGAACTGATTGCAATGAAATTGCACACTGTGTGTATTTTGGTCCAACTTGAGAGATAGGATAGTTTTTATCTCGCTAAATGACCCTCAAAATGTTTTATTTCGAATTTAAGGATTTTTATAGGAAGGGTCGTTGGAAAGGGCAGAACAACGTCTGCCTGGCGAGTTAGTTAATATATATGTTATGTTACGTACATATTTATCGCAGATATTTATTATCTTCTTTTACATATTATATATCTGTATCTTTAATTAATACATATTATAGGTAGTACGTTATGAAAAGTTTCATAGGAATGCATCTTTCAGTCTTTTTAATGTTACAGTACTTATTTCTTTGGACTATGGCAACCATCACCCATATGAGGTAATCTATGGAGAGGTCTTTGTTCAGCAGTTGACTATTGATAGGCTCTAACGAATAATGAACGTATTTGCTTTGGATAAGATTTGAATCCAGCATAAGAAACATAGAAACCTGGTACTCTTCTGGTATATGTACTGTATTTGTACCTTTCTATTTCAGGATATTCCAGTAGAAAATCTAGATAATGGGATTCCAGCGATAGAACAAAAGCCATTGGCTGGATTCATGGCCACCATGACACCTGATAAGAGACAACTTGTGGAGATATTGTACCAGGACATCATAAGACCATCGGGAGTGCGCTGGGACGACATCAAAGGCTTGGAGGCGGCCAAGAGTATACTTATGGAATCGGTTGTGTATCCAGTAAGGTAAGTACTTTTTGCTTTTGTATGATTAAGTGATATTTAAGGCGAGTATTTCCGACGATAAAAAGCATTTAGCACTCCCTTCTCCGCTACATACGTATTTGTTCAGCACGAAGTAAGCATGCGACATTCGGTAGACAAAAAGTTACATTATCTCAAAATTTTTTGTTTATTATCAGGAAATAAACTATACATCTGCGTGGTGTTCTATAATTAACAAAATTAAATCCTAACCCAAGCGTATGCTTGGGTTAGGATTAAATTTTTTACTCTATTTTTAATTCGTGCATTGGTATCACTGCACGAATTAAAAATAGAGTAAGCTCGTTCTGCGTAGATCGGACCACAACTTAATATTCAAAAACTAAAGTTAGTCGGGCTAACTATGACATTGGGATTTGGGACGTCAAACACCTCAGTCTCACCTATGACCATGGGAGCTGTAAAGCACCCGAAACGTCGGGAATTAAAAAGATAAAATTAAAAAGATAAAATCCGTAAAAATCAGTTTAAATTAATAAGGAAATAAAGGATAAAGTCTCATTCACTGTGTGCTCATTTGTCACCCTATCCTATAAAAAATATACCTAAATAACTTTAGAGGAGATCAGCGAACAAAGAAAAGTCGTTCGAATATTTGGTTGTTGTAGTCTTGAATAATGTCCAATGCTTTATCATATAAGCCGACAATTTTTAATGAAAGTTTAACTTTTATTTGTTTTGTAATGGTTTACGTTCATGAAACTTTAATGCATTTTATATAGTATAAGGGCTTCAAACGTGCACACAGTCCACCTGATGGTAAGTGATTGCTGTGGCCCATAGACATCTACATCTATCCTCGTTTGCGTATCAAAATGCAGATGCATTGTCAGCCTTGAGAACTAAGATGGAATGCCTCATTTCCTGTAAAACAGTACAACAGTAGTAAAAGTAGCGTTCAGCTGCTATTTCACGCTGGTATTCTGTGAGAGCGTGGTTCTTCCCCGGTCGAGCCGTCCCTTTCGTGCTACAACTATACTACTAATATAGCTGCAGCATGCCTCTACCATATTAGGTAACGACAGATTTTGACACATATTCCCGATTCCTATTTAACAAACGTTTCGTTCACCGTAATAATCCATATTATTACATACGACGTGCATGTAAAAACAGTTTATATCACCAACTATTCATTCAGCAACTTAGCATGACATAAAAAAACGGTTTATAAATATTCGAACCTGAAATTTAGTTTTGTAAAATGGGGTTTTCATACACTCTTTTTACTGCAAAACAGCTCGTAAAAAAACCGACGAAACGAAACGAACCACAAAGTAAAGTTTTTTTAAGACACCCAGAATTGTTCACGGGTCTACTGGAACCATGGCACGGTGTGCTCCTCCACGGGCCTCCGGGGACGGGCAAGACGATGCTGGCGCGTGCGGTCGCCAGCGAGAGCCGCTGCACCTTCTTCAACGTACCCTGCAGCACCCTCATCAACAAGTGGAGAGGCGAGTCGGAGAAAATTGTAAAGGTGCGGACTGGATGCTCGATGTTTACGTCGTGGAGCCATTATTTATTTATTTATTTTAAAGAATAAAAGTGACAAACAGGCACACATTCCATCTGATGGTAATAAGTAGAAATTTGTAGACATTTTTTATTGGAAACGCGTTCTACATTATCGCCTCTATCACAATAATGATCTAACTTATATAGATTATAATATCATCATCATCATCATTACAGCCCTTCACAAGTCCACTGCTGAACATAGGCCTCCCCTGAGGAATACCACAAAACACGATCCTCGACTTCTGCATGTCTTACCAGGTCGTCACTCCATGTAGTGGGGGGACGCCCTACACTTCGTCCGCCGGTACGAAGCCGCCACTCGAGAAACTTTTTTCTCCATCGGTTGTCGGTTCTGAGAGCTATATGACCGGCCCATTGCCACTTCAGCATACTAATTTCATCCATCCATTGGGCTATTTCGGTCACTCTGGTTCTACTGCGGATATCCCCATTTCTAAGTTTATCAGACAGAGAAATTCCGAGCATAGCCCTCTCCATAGCTCGCTGAGCAACCTTGAACTTCTTCATCCGGCCAGCAGTGAAGGACCACGTCTCAGTTCCATAGGTCATCACTGGCAATACGCACTGGTTGTACAGTCTCGTTTAAAAGTTTTGAGGTATATCTGAGGAGAAGATGTGCCGTAATTTTCCGAACGCTGCCCAACCGAGTTGAATCCGTCGATTGACCTCTCGGTCGAAGTTCGATTTACCTAGTCGGACTATTTGTCCCAGGTAAACATACTCGTCAACAACTTCGAGCTTAGTGCTCCCAACAACTACCGGCATAGGTGTGACATGGACAATAAACATGATCTTTGTTTTGTCCATGTTCATCTTAAGACCTATCCGTTGGGAGACACTATTGAGGTCATTGAGCATAGCGCTTAGATCCTCCAGCGATTCTGCCATAAGGACTATATCGTCGGCAAATCGAAGGTGAGTGATGTACTCGCCATTGATGTTAATACCGTAACCTTTCCAGTCCAGAAGCTTGAAAACGTCTTCCAATGCAGCGGTGAAGAGTTTCGGGGAAATAACGTCACCCTGTCTTACACCCCTCTGCAATTAGATAGGTTTCGTACTCTGATTCTGTACTCGGATAGCCATCGTAGCCCTACTGTACAAACACTTCAGCACTTCCATATACCGATAGTCAACTTGGCACCGCTGAAGGGACTGTAGCACCGACCAAATTTCGACGGAATCAAAGCCTTTCTCATAGTCCACATACGCAAGGCATAGTGGCAAATTGTACTCTTCTGACTTCTGTACAATTTGCCGAAGGGTGTGTATGTGGTCTATGGTACTAAAGCCTTTTCGGTAACCGGCTTGTTCGGGAGGCTGGAAGTCGTCGAGTCTGCGTGCGAGACGATTCGTAATGACTCTCGAAAACAGCACGTAGACGTGGCTCCGAAGGGAAATCAGTCTGTATTTCTTCAAGAGAGCGTTGTCGCCTTTCTTGAAGAACAAGAACACCGCACTTTTGCTCCACGCCTCCGGAGTAGTACCACCATGGAGGACGAATTTAAAGAACTTCTGAAGGACTTCAAGTACCGGTTTCCCTCCCGCTTCCAGAAGTTCCGCTGTAACTCCATCCTCGCCCGGGGACTTGCCGTTTTTAAGGTGCTGGAGAGCCATTCTAATCTCGCTCAGACTGACGCCGGAATATCTTCGGAATAGTGTCAGATTAGACTCGCTCTTGAATTGTTACTCACACTTGCGTGTAGCTCCAACGATGACGTGTACAGCTGCCCATAGAACCTCTCAATCTCACTCAAAATCTCAGGTGTCCCGGAAACGATGCTGCCACTATCGGTCTTCAGCTTTGACAGTTGGCTCTTTCTGGCAGATAGATCTCTGGCAAAGACTTTGGAGCCTTGGTTCCACTCGATCGCTTCTTCAATACAAGTTGTATTGAAGTTGCGTAAGTCCCGCCGCATGTATTTGGAGATCTGTTTGTTCAGATGCCTGTATGCTGTCAAATCTGTTGAAGAATGTATCTTCATCTCCCGTCTAACAGCCATGAGATTAAGAGTGTGATCGGAGAGTTTTTGTGTTCTTCTGCGGCGTGTCTTGCAGAACATAGCTCTGACCGCATGGACAGTTTCCACGAGCTTATCATTTAAAACGACCACTTCATTGCAGTCTTCCAGGCACTGAAAACTGTTTTGTAACTTGAGCTGAAGGGTTTCGGGACTTTGGACTAGAGTACGAGGGGGACGGAGCGTTGACTTATTATTAGACGAGACCTCTCCAACTTAACGTTTAGGTTCAGTGTGCCTCTAACCATTCGGTGATCGCTACCAGTTTTCATCCTTGCGATCAATCAGACATCACTGAACAGTTGTGATCTGGTCGTCATAATGAAGTCAATCTCATTTTTGTCGAACCGTTGGGGCTCGACCAGGTCCACTTTCTGTGGGGCCGCTTCTGGAAGAAAGAGTTCATCATAAAGAGTCCCTCTTTCTCCATGAAGTCAGCCAGATGCTGGCCCCTAGGGTTTCGTTGCCCTATTCCGAATATCCCTACTTTCAGTTCACCGTTCTCTCTTGTGCCTAGTTTTGCATTAAAGTCTCCCATTAACACCGTATAGTGGGTTTTGGAGGAATGCATGGCTCTAGAAATATCTCATACATTTCCTCCACCTCCTCATCGGAAGGTGCATAATATGTCACATTATATTATATACATTTGTATTGCATTTATACCTTTCATGTGATTACTTATAAATTTATATTTTGTAGTTTGCAAATTTTTCACAGATTATATCCGCCATATTTATTTTATGATATTTTACCCGCGCTATTGTACAAACCGATCTGACTAAGCGATCAAAGTACCTATTATTTACTAGTTTCTAGGAGTAAAATAATTGTACCCCATATCAACCACGTGTGATGAAGATGAAGACACAGGAGATGGTCACTAGCATCTTCCTGATATTAGCGCAAAATAATAAAAAAACTGCGGTTTCAAAAAGCCTACCCTCATTTTTTTGTTTTTAATCGTTCTTCGAAGTCGGCTTTTACATTTTATTATAAGTTTAATTATTGATCCCTTTGAGTGGACCAAGGAATATTAGGAGCTCAATACCAACTGCATTAGTATCGTCTAGCCACAGTAAGACCCTCATTCCCTGTTTTCCAACATTAAGAGTTTTATTCCAAATTGATAGGGGACCTGAAGCACAACTGAAAATCGGTTCACATTTGGCAAAGATATCGCATAATGTACATTAGCTACAATAAAGTCGAAATGAGAACCTCAATTTTTTTAAACGTCTGCTAAAAATTAGGTTCAACTACAAGAAGAAATTTCTCCCCAGGTTCTTTTCGAAATGGCCTTCTACTACTCCCCGTCGATCATATTTATAGACGAAGTGGAGACCATAGCATCGGAGCGATCTTCCGTCGGAGAGCACGAAGCTTCCAGAAGGCTGAAGTCACAACTTCTGACAGAGCTAGACGGAGTACGAGAGAGAGAAGGATTGGTGTTCTTACTTGCTAACTCCAATATGCCTTGGTAAGTGGCACCCATTTTTCCATTACCGCCTGTTTGAAGTCCACTGTTGAACATAGGCCTCTCAGATAGATAGCCTCATTTAGGATATTTGGCAGGCCGGTTGACAGCCGCAGTTTTTATTAATTTAAGGAACTGCTGTTACTCATTTTTTTGTAATTAAAAAAAGGGTGACAGGTGAATTAATTAAATCACGCGTAATCATCTGTCGACAACAATGAAACTGTAATTGCAATTTTAAGTGCTGCTTTACCACGTGCTCGATATTCCACGCATTAGAACCAAAAGGTTTGCTTCGTCTTTTGTAATGCGTACAGCAAAGGAGTGGAATAATTTGCCGGCGTCTATCTTCCCGTCCGAATTCAATCTGGGCGTCTTCAAGGTAAAAGTGAATAGGCTTTTGTTACGTTAAGACAGTGCGATTTACCATCTAGGGCTGCGTTACCGCTTACCACCAGGTGGGAATGTGGTCAAGCACTGGTTTATAATAAATAAAAAAATGAATACATTGTGAGCAAACCGGCATGCCTGAGAAATAAGAAAAAAATATTTCGAGGTCATGTGAAGTTCGCCAACACGCATAAAGGTGGACATTTCTTTGTCCTAAATCAGAAAATAGGGGAGGCCTGTGCCCAGCAGTGGGAAGTATATAGGCTGTTACTTTACTATACATTTACGCGTAATTATAAATTTAAAAAATAAAAATCGATTTTTATTTATTTGACATTTGATTTTTTTTATTTTAATGAGCCAATGCCTGGTAAAGCTCACTTAGTTTACAAAGACTTGTAGGTATTAGTTTACCAAAATCTTATTCACTTTTGCTTCGAAGAAACCTTCATTCTAATCGGATGGACACACAGTAAAAATTATTCTACTCCTTTGTATTGCGCATTACATTCAACGTACAATTATCATTAGACTCGGCAAATAATGTCAGTAAATGCTAGCCCAGCAATCGCATCAGCAAATCTCCAACAACATATTGCTGTGATAGAAAAATGGCCGAAGATATGGAGAATAAAGGCTAATCAAAGCAAATCAGTTCACGTCACCTTCACTATAAGCTCTAAGAAAAGGCGACTGTCCACCAAAACCAACACTGAACGGAGAAAAAAGCCCACACGATGGTGCCGCGAAATACCTAGGCTTGCATCTGGACAGGAGGCTGACCTGTCAGAAACATATCTGGAGCAAAAGAAAAGCCCTGGACGCAAAACTTCGATCTATGTATTTGCTAATTGGTAAAAAGTCTCAGCTAACTAAAACTAAACTAAAAAAATAGCACTTTAAAAAACTATTTTGAAGACAGTATGGATATCCTATGCAGCTATTTTACTAGTATATTTGTAGCACGAATGGGTCGGCTCGACCGGGGTAGGACCACGCTCTCACAGAATACCAGCATATAATAGCATAAAATAGCAGCTTAACGCTGCTGTGTTTCGTATGGTGAGTGTAGAAAACCGGAGCCCCTTTTTACTGGAAATGAGGTATTCCGTCTTAGTCCCTACGGGTGACAACGCATCTGCATTTTGATGTGTAATAGAAGATAGATGTGGATGTCTATGGGCCACAGCAACCACTTACCATCAGGTGAACTGTGTGCTCGTTTGTCACCCTATCCCATAAAAAAAATACAGAATAGAACTCTGGCGAACAGCAAGTAATAGCAACATAGAAATCCCGTAAAGGTTTCAGACTAAAGCTATTAGATGTATGTTGAACATTCCAAAATGTATCCACAATAAATATATTCTACACGACTTGAGACTCAACACTGTGAAACAAGAAATCGCTGCTCGAAGCTTAAACTACCAAAAAAAAACTTTTTTTCTTCTGGAAGTACCATTTGCACAAGACTGAGAAGGAATAGCGTTCCAAATTTTACGCGTTTCGTGAGATTTGGAACGTTATTCACCAAAGAATACTGAGAGTGGTCAAGCGACGACTCCTCCTGCTTAAAGAAACAAAATAGACATAGCTCAAATAAAGAAACAGCTTAATGTCCACGGCAGATTGTTGTGTAAGCGGGATACAAACAAAAAAACAAAAGACTCGGCAAATCAAAACTAAACATAGTCAAAAAATATTTTAAATGTCCTATCGCTGGGCAAAGGCCTCTCTTTTCTGAGAGGTTTATAAAATAAATGTCCGCCACACTGTTCCACTGCGTGTTGGCAAACTTCACGAGTCATGGGAGGGTCTCCTTCTTATTTTTTATATATAATAAGGCGATAAGCGCGCACACGGTCCACCTGATTGTAAGTGAATGCTGTGGCCCATAAACATCTACATCTATCCTCGATTAAGAATCAAAATGTAGATGCGTTGTTACCTCTGAGGACTAAGATGGAATGCGTCGTTTCCAACAAAAAGGGTATCCGGTTCTCTACAGTCACCATACGAAACACAGCAGTATTAAGCTGCTATTTTACGCTGGTATTCTGTGAGAGCGTGTTCATTTCCCGGTTGAGCATAGTACAGCCATAATATAGCTGCAGCATGGTTCTACGACGTAAAGAACTTCAGTCGGCACTTGTCGGTTACTCTGGTTCTACTGCGGATACCATCATTACGAATTCTAAAACTACGAGCTTCCTGTAGCTTTCACATACAGCCAGAAGTGAAGGACCACGTCTCAGATCCATAAGTTCACACGACGGCTCCGTGGCGCAGTGGCTTAGCAATGAGTTGTTGCGCTGGGGATCACGGTTCGAATCCCGCACGGAACAGGTATTTGTATGGCCTACAAATAATTGTTCCGGGTCTGGATGTTTGTCCTTGTGCAATGTGTTATTGTAAACTGCCTCTATGATACAGGAGAAAATCCTAGTGTAGGGGTAACGTTGTTTTTTTTTTAAGAAAAAAAAATAAATCGTCACTGGCAACACGCACAGGTTGTATATTCTTATTTTAATGTTTTGAGGAATACGTGACGAGGTGTATCGGAATCTTCCTGAACGTTGCCCAACCGAGTTGGATCCGTCGATGATTGTAATCAATTACAGCTCTGCAGGACACAGCCACTCTTGGCAGGAGAGTTGGCAACCGCAGTTTTTTTGCTTCTGCCCATCTCCTGATTTGTTTCCCTCTGTCGCCTCTTACGACACCCACGGGACGACATGGGGTAGTGGATATTCGTACACCGCAACCACACGGATGGTTTTTATTAGAAAACAAAATAAGACACGTGACATTGCTTTTTAGGGAAATCGACACAGCAATGCTTCGCAGACTAGAGAAGAGGATCTATATACCACTGCCAGACTTGAAAGCGCGCGCTCAACTATTCGAAACCTACTTGAACGTTCGTACTATAGAATTATATCCGAAGGTCAACTTCGAACTATTAGCCGCTAAGACCGAAGGGTACTCCGGCAGTGACGTGAAACTGGCGTGTAAAGAAGCGCTGATGATGAACGTGAGGAAGATGCTGCCCAACATGTTGAACAGGAGTAAGTACCGTATGATTTATGATCGTTTCCTTATGGCCTTGTGGTTTGGTAACTTACTAAAAAAATTTAACCAGTACGGTTAAAATTTCATCCCTTAGAACGTTTTAGCCTGTATATATGCCACACCTGGGCACGGTCCGCCACGTGGCTCCAATGAGGGCATCCGCGACTTTTTCTGCCATCAGGGCGGCGCCACTGTATAGTGAGGTAAAAATTGGACAGATTTCATAGCGGGGACGATAATTTCTTAGAAAAATGTAATCTTCAAGGTTTCTTTCTGTATTATCAGTTATATTTTGTATTAATTACGTTAGAAATGAATAAACCAAACTATAAATATAACTAAAAGAATTAAAAAAAAAGAGTTATAAAGAAAAAAAAATTGAAAATCAAACCACTGACGCATTGTGTTGTGTATTAATATAATACTCTAGATAATGATAAACTATTATTCTATTATTTAAAAATAATTTCTCAATTAACTGACATTGTGTAATATAAAACTTTACCTCAGTCACAACTAGCGACATCTGGTGAGTGGAAGATTATTAGCCCCCATTAACAATTTCATTGGTACCGGCGCGCATTGAACACATGTTTCTCGCGAAATTTACTCACACTCACTTTTTTTTTTGCATCACTCACTTAAGGACGCGTTTGCAAAAATTATGCTTTTTTTCGGTACATTTTGTGACAAAACTAAACCAAATCAGATATAACTAATAAGTACCACGTATAGAATGGTTCTTTATCTTCAAATAGTGGTAACTTTTTTGTTGAAAATAATAGCTTCTTATATTGTAAAAACGATCTTCCCTAGCCATTTTCTACAAAATTAACGATATCGGCTCATGTTTAGGTACATTTTTGTTCTATTATCAATATATATAAGATTACTAAAAATACTTTAAGTAGGCAGACATATTCAATAAAAAATAGTGGTGTTTACTTTTTATCAAAATGTCACAAATAGTCGTAAAAAAAAAAACTAATGCTTATTTTTTCACATATTTTGCTAATACGGATGAATCATAAAGTATTGCAATAAGGGTTATTTTATTTTTGTTGCCTGTTTTGAATCGTTGTACAAAAATTTCGATGAAACCACAGTCCGCGCTCGGCCGCCGTCGTGAATGATAGTGTATTGCCTGATTGCAGGGGGCTCATATTGAAAAAGATCGCTGTACATACACAAAATATTGGAATTTGATACATAGGTACTTGACAAGGTAAAATAATATTGTATATCATTTTTCTGCCGACTTCCAAAAAGGAGACGGTACTCAATTCGACTGTATGTTTTTTTTTTTATTATAATATTTTGTTTCGCTAAAAGTGTATTTTACATATAAATAAATAAAGGCGAAGTGTAGGGCGTCCCCCCACAAGATGGAATGACGACCTGGTGAGACATGCAGGAAGTCGATGGGTGCAGGTGGCTCAGGACCGTGCTTTGTAGCATTCCTTGGCGGAGGCCTATGTTCAGCAATGGACTTGTAATGATGATTATCAAGAAATACCTATTCGTCTTGGACTGGTGTGACCTGAAGGTGAACTTCGGTGATGCTACTGGAACTCCGCGACGAGTAGAACTAGGTGCCAAGGTTGGGCTCGACTTGATAGTTATGATGAGACCTTACCTCCATGCTTGATGGAGAAACCCGATGGTGTACTTCGGTGACTGCTACGGGAACACCTGGACGAGTACAACTAGGTGTGCCGAGTTTGGGTTCATTTTATTCGCTATGATCAAACCTTACCTTCGGACTTGATGGAGAGACCTGAAGGTGCACTTCGGTGACTGCTACTGCAACTCCTGGACGAGTAGAACTAAGTGTGCCGAGTTTGGACTCGTTTTGTTAGTTATGATGAGATCTAACCTCCGGGCTTGATGGAGAAACCTGATGGTGTACTTCGGTGACTACTACGGGAACACCTGGACGAGTAGAACTAGGTGTGCCGAGTTTGGACTCATTTTGTTAGTTATGATGCGACCTTACCTCCGGACTTGATGGAGTGACCTGAAGGTGTACATCAATGACTGCTACTGGAACTCCTGGACGAGTAGAACCAGCTGTCGAATTTGGGCTAGTTTTGTTAGTTATGATAAAACCTTACCTCCGGACTCGGTGGAGTGACCTGAAGGTGTACTTCAGTGACTGCTACTCTGTAACTCCTCGACGAGTAGAACTAGGTATGCCAAGGTAGGGCTCGACTTGATAATTATGATGAGACCTTACCTCCATGCTTGATGGAGAAACCCGATGGTGTACTTCGGTGACTGCTACGGGAACACCTGGACGAGTACAACTAGGTGTGCGAGTTACAGAGCAGCAGTCACTGATGTGTTACCATCAGGTCTCTCCATCAAGTCCGGAGGTAAGGTCTCATCATAACTAACAAAACGATCACAAACTCGGCACACTTAGTTCTACTCGTCCAGGAGTTTCAGCAGCAGTCACTGAAGTACACCATCAGGTCTCTTAATCAAGTCCGGAGGTAAGGTCTCATCATTACTAACAAAACGAGCCTAAACTCGGCACACCTTATTCTACTCGTCCAGGAGTTCCAGCAGCACTCACCGAAGTACACTTTCAGATCACATAGATAGGTATTCGAATTTCGTATCTAAGTATATTTTGGTAGGTATAAGAAATGAGAAAAAAAATCAATCTTTCAAGTATCAAAATATTTTACTTCATTACGATTCCCGCTGCTAACCGTGCGTACACTTGTGTGTGTGACCCGTGTCAATGTAGTAGTTCGATTCTATACCTATCAATTTTGCAAACGCGTCCTTAACTGGTCGTCAGTCCATCTAGTGAGGGTCGCCTTCCTCTTAGCTTACCGGTACCAGGCTGTCAGTCAAGAACGTTTCTTTCCTATCTGTTGGTTTTTTGAGCCACTTCAGCTTACTATTCGTTGAACTATATCGCTTACTCTGTATCTACTGCCGTTATCGTCATTACGAAGTCTATCATGCAGAGAAACTTGGAGCATGCCACTGTCCATAGCATGCCGAGCGTTTTTAATATTCCTCATATGCCCCCTTTCAAATAATTATCATCTTCTAAAACCAATTGCTTTAGGTCAGTCCGGCCGCAAAGATCGTCTGGACTTGGCGGATATAATGGCAGCTATAGAGAGGACCAAGCCCGTGTCCAAAAACCTGGCGAAGAAGCACGTCGACTGGCAGGAGGAGATGGGATGCTCTTGAGTTGTATGTCTTGCAGTACAATCAATAGTACAATGCATATTATTGTAGTTTTGTAATAATAATGTTTTATCAAAATTTATTTTATTAAGTAACTTTTTACAATGTTTTCGTTTAAAAACTATTGCATTTTTATTTGTAAAACAATAGTTAACAATTTAATAACAATATAACTACCTATATATAATTTTTATTCATTGCATTCTTCATATTCTTCACCAGCCGTGTTTTTTTTATAAGATAATGGTGATAAATGAGCACACAGTCCACCTGATGTTTAGTGATTGCTGTGCCCATAGACATCTACATCTATCTTGGATTACGAATCAAAATGCAGATGCGTCGACACCCGTGAGGATCAAGATGGAATAGCTCGTTTCCAGTAAAAAGGGTCTCCGATTCTCTACACTCACCATACGAAAAACAGTAGCGTTAAGGATGACTCTCGTTAGACCGTGCCGGGTCCGAGCCGAGTGTCGGCCGTAGCACGGTCACCGAGCCGGCCCGTGCATGTAATTGCAACCGACCGGGCCTCGACCAAGCAATTATCGTTGCGCCGTGATGCAGTATACTCGTCCGAGCAAAAATACTGTTGTAACTAGACTACAATCATGTCGAATGTTGACGATCTGGAATTAGCGGCTATTGCGATCACTCTGGACGATGAAGAATCTGATAAATCTTCTACTACAAGGAAATGGCCGAGCCGAGCCGAGTTGTTTCCGAGCGTTGTCCGTTGCCCGGCCGTCAACCGGTTGCCGCTCGGTATAGCGTGGGTGTGTCCATACAAAATATATGTAATATTAGTTGACCGTGCTACGGCCGACACCCGGTGTTAACGCGTGTGTTAAAAATTCAAAAAAGTCCATTAAATAAAACAAATAGTTTATTTTTCCTATCCATTTATTAGTTACTGAAATAAAAACGCACTTAGCTTTTTTCTATAAGTACAAAATATTTAAAAATAGATATATTTTTAGAACATACCTACACACACTTCAAATGTTGTAAATACATTTATATTATATTTGTAATTAAAAAACTATTGCAACCAAAAATCTGAGCCATTAATAATAAACTTTATTCTTTTCTCTCACAAATTTGGTAATTAACATAAACATACAACTTAATAATATACACAGTCAGGTCATAAGTATAGTCACACAGTAAAAACTTTTCTATTAGAATGCTGGCCACAAAAAAGTTTATTGAATTCGAATTTCGAATTGTTCATGAAAATAAAACTGTATACTTTTTAGAATTTTACTCTTGATAAAGAGTAATTGTGTTCTGTGATTTTACTCATTTTTAAATATGGAGAGGACGCTTAAAGAACCGTGTTGCAGTTATTGCGTTGCATCGTTGCGGTTACGCGCCAATTCAAATATTTGACATACTGAAAAATTTGAATATAACCAAAAGATTCGTTTATCGTACCATCAAACGATACAATGAAGACTCTAGTGTAGATGACAGGTCAAGAAGTGGTCGCCCTCGGTCTGTTAGGACTCCAGCAGTGATAAAAGCTGTGAAGGCGCGAATTCAAAGAAATCCCAAACGTAAGCAGAAACTGTTGGCCCTTCAGATGGGGTTAAGGAGAACCACGGTGAAAAGGGTGATAAATGAAGACTTAGGGCTTCGGGCATATCGAAGAAAAACAGGACATCGTTTGAATGCTCGTCTAATGGACCTGAGACTGAAGAGATGCCGCGCTTTGTTGAAGCGGTACGCGGGAAAAAATATCGGGAAATTCTTTTTTCGGATGAAAAAACTTTTACCGTAGAAGAGAGCTACAACAAACAAAATGATAAGGTGTACGCACACAGTAGTGAAGAAGCGAGCAATCGTATTCCGCGTGTTCAACGAGGTCATTTTCCATCCTCGCTCATGGTATGGTTGGGAGTTTCTTATTGGGGCTTAAAAGAGGTACATTTTTGTGAGAAAGGTGTAAAAACGAATGCAGTTGTGTATCAAAATACAGTCCTGACGAACCTTGTGGAACCTGTTTCTCATACCATGTTCAATAACAGGCACTGGGTATTCCAACAAGATTCGGCGCCAGCTCATAGAGCGAAGAGCACACAAGACTGGCTGGCGGCGCGTGAAATCGACTTCATCCGGCACGAAGACTGGCCCTCCTCCAGTCCAGATTTGAATCCGTTAGATTACAAGATATGGCAACACTTGGAGGAAAAGGCGTGCTCAAAGCCTCATCCCAATTTGGAGTCACTCAAGACATCCTTGATTAAGGCAGCCGCCGATATTGACATGGACCTCGTTCGTGCTGCGATAGACGACTGGCCGCGCAGATTGAAGGCCTGTATTCAAAATCACGGAGGTATTTTGAATAAACATTAGTGTCATAAGAATCTATGTTTTGTTAAGTTCATTTTGGTATATAAATGGTTACATAATGAATAAACTTGTTTCAATTATTTTATATTAAACATGTGACAGAATTTATGACCTGACTAGGTACTACAGTCAATTTGTGAGACACTGATGTCCGTACTAGGATTCCCTGTATGACAGATCACCAGCCCCCACCTACAGACCAATCTATAATAATCTAGGTAATATTAGGTGTATGACAAACAATAAATATACGAAAAGCAAATGTGTGTGTGTGTGTGGGTGTGTCTGCGTGTGCGCGCGCGCGCTCTCTTGTGTGTGTGTATAGCCGATAGCGTTTGGGACTTATTTCATGATTTTAAGTAATTCCTCAGTCGTTTCATAATCTTGACTTAATAGCCATAGGGCTACTATCTTTTTGAATTTAAATTTGGGAAATTTATATATGGATAAAATGGAATTAATTTTGTTGTATAGATGAGAACCCAAAAAGCAGAAGAAGTTATGTGTATAACTACTTTTGTATGGTGCAATAGGACAAATTTTAGTTTTGTTTCTTTTATTTGTTAGACGAGAAGGATCGTAATATGTGAGAGAATGTTGTTTCATAATAGTGTGTAAAATAAATAATTGGCGGACTGTGAGAACTTTACAGTTTTGGTATAGCTCTTTAGTGGGATAGAGAAATGGAAGAAAATGACTCACCTTAAGAAGTGCTCGTTGGGCACGTTCTAATTTAAGTAGATGTGTTTTGGAAGTACAAGCCATTAAAAAAGTATCAATGAAATTTTATTTATACTATGCCTTTAAAAGAGAATTTATTTTCTATGGTTAATAGCAGGCGGCACGGATTATGGGCGCTAACCATTACAAGACTTGCCAACTCTACAAAATTAATTTGCGAGATTTTCTACTATGATATGCGGGATGCGGGACTTGAGTATGTTGCGGGACAGCGGGACAGATACACAACACAATTCATTATTAAATGAGAAATTTGTGAACGGTTTTATGATGATTTTGATTAAACAGGTAGAAACAAAACTTTTGACAAAGTTATTATGTGTCGTTTTATGCCGAATTTCACCATCTTTTTAAACACTTACTTAGGTAGTAAAAATAGAAGTCACAAATTTAGAAATATTTAACAAATGTTGAGTTACTATGGGTCCGATATTGACATCTATTATTAAATAAAAGCTATGGGTTAAATATACTAATATGAAAACAATATGAAACATTTTCAAAAATGAAATAAAATTTATTACGATGAGATTATTGATCGATACTCCCACAGGAGCACTTGTTAAGATTGCTCAGGTTATGTCCTGCGATACGTCCTGGAAAATCCGGGACAGTTAGTAAAGCTAATTACAAGCGCCAACGAGTACAGTAGATGTTTATAGCTTTAGTCTATGTGAAGTTCGGGGACGGCGCCGTTAATCTCACTCCCCGAATGGTAACTTTGTTCAGTAGTCAATAATGGGACACCATACAACTACGAAGTTCACAATTGCGTAATTTGTTAAAAAAATTGTCAACGCGAACTAGCCGCACCAAGGTATGCATAGAGCTTGAAATTCTTGTCGTCTCCTATTACCTTATCCTTATCCTAACCTACCTTTACTTTGTTATTAAATAAATTAAAAAATATACATCTTGTATGTTATATAAGATGACGTAAGCATAATTATTTTGGCATCTATTAATTTAAGAATCACTTACTGCATTTGGCCACAATATTCGCTGATGTAACTTACTAGCTGAAATAACGGTGTCAAAATACAAGATCAAATTTTAAATTATAATTTTATTAAACGTTACCTCCACATTGTGGGTAAATTGTATGCTAAGGTCTTAATTGAAAGAGTTATGGAAGAAACTGATGGAAAAATTAGGGATGTGCAAGCTGGATTTAGAAAGGGGATGGCGTATACGGATGCGGAGAAATTTTTGGCCAAAAACCAGAAAGTTTTTTGTGCGTTCATGGACTTGGAAAAAGCTTATGACAGAGTGGACAGGAACGTGTTATGGCAAGCACTGACCTCATTTGGGCTGAGCACTGGTTTGATACAGGCATTAAAGTCTCTTTATAGGGACTCTAGTGCTTGTGTCAGGATCATCGGGGTCTACTCGGACTGGTTTGGCATTCAAAAAGGTGGCAGACAGGGCTGTGTAGCTTCTCCGTGGCTGTTTAACCTATTTATGGATAGTTGTTTGCAAACTTTAAAAGTTGAAGAATGTGGGTTGAGAATGGGTGTGTTAACCGTCAAGTGTCTTTTGTACGCCGATGATCAAGCCATATTTGCATCGTCGGCGGCCGAGTTGCAAATGATGGTTACTTTAATGAACTGGTCATTAAAAGAAAGGGGTATGAAAGTGAACGCAAGTAAGACGAAAGTAATGGTTTTTGAAAGAGAAGAAAGTAAAACGTTATGCGAAACAAGAATAGAAGGGGAGTTGATTGAGCAAGTGGATGAGTTTGTATATTTGGGATGTTTATTTAGCAGGGATGGTAGATATGATAAGGATATAGAATGACGAGTGAACGCAGGAAAGAGTTTATGGGGCTCTACACGCTATTATGAAGAGTCAGAATGTGTCAAAGAAGGCACGTATGGCAATTCATAATGCTGTGTTAGTCCCAGTAGGGACCCAACTTTCACTACCATACATTAAAGTATAATGTATGGTAGTGAAAGTTGGGTCTGGCAGAAGAAGCATGAGAGTAGAATAAAGCTTGTAGAAATGCGGTCCTTAAGGAGTATGCTAGGGCTGAATCTGAATGACAGGGTGAGAAAGAGTGTGATAAGAGAAAAGTGTGGTTTGCAAGATGACGTTGTGACCAGGATTAAAAAAGGAATGCTTTGGTTGTTTGGTCACGTAGAAAGAATGAACGAGGAAAGAGTGACAAAGCAAATTTATGTTTCAGAAGTGAACGGCAAAGTCGGGAAGGGATGCCCTAGACGAAGATTTATCGACCAAATCGGCGATACATTAAAAATGGGCCTGATTAGGAGTACCCTTAACCGACGAGCGTGTATGCGTAGATATATGGATGTAAAGGAGGCGAGAGAGGTGTGTCAGGATCGCGCCAAATAGAAGTCCGTAGTATCTGCCTACCCCTCTGGGTGACAGGCGTGAGTATTTGTGTGTGTTTTGTTTGTTACCTCTACACTAGGATTTTCTCCTGTATCGTAGAGGCAGTTTTTTTCATAGGATAAGGGTAACCAACGAGCACACAGTCCACCTGATGGTAAGTGGTTGCTGCGGCCCATAGACATCTACATCTATCCTCGTTTGCGAATCAAAATGCAGATGCGTTGTCACCCGTGAGGACTAAGATGGAATGCCTCATTTCCAGTAAAAAGGGCCTCCGGCCACCTGCACTCACCAAGCGAAACGCAGAGGTAAACCTCTACTTCACGCTGGTATTCTGTGAGGTCGTGGTACCACCCCGGTTCGGGCCGGCCCATCCGTGCGACAGCAAAAGCTGCCGCGTGGCTCTACCACTGTTAACATAAACTCTACAACTCAAACATAAATTGAACAAGGACAAACATCCAGACCCGGAACAATTATTTGTAGGTCATACAAATACTTCTTCCGTGCGGGATGCGAACCCGCGGCGCCCAGCGTTGTAACTCATTGCTAAGCCACTGCGCCACTGAGCCGTCTATATTAGTATACTGTGGCCATGGCGAAGATCCACCAGCCAAAAGCCATGACAATGAGGGCTAATATTCTTACGATCACTAGATGTCGCTAGTTGGAACTGAGGTGAAAATATTTGTCACGCAGATGGTGACACAGTGTCGTCGTGTTTGAAAAGTTGCGTTTTAATTAAGTTTGTCGGTTTCTAGTATATTATGTCAATTAATACCTCAGTCCCTGTCCTGAATTATTTAATCATTACAAATTTTAACTATTTTTTTATTTTTCAACGATATATATATAACGAATAATAGTAATTTGATTTATCCATATCTAATCTAATTAAAATAAAATAACAGTAAGATTTCGGAAAGAAACATTACTCTCTACACTTAATAAATTAGAAGTACGGCGAGTCTGCTCTTGTCTTAATACTTAAGAAGTGAAATTACAGCGGGGCAAAGAACATAACCCGGGAGTTCTGCGGCACTTAAGAACGATAATGTTATAGGAAAAAGAGATTCTCTTTTTCCTATAAGATCATTGCTTGAACCTCTGTGTGCCAGATCGCTATGTGACGACACGGAGGCGTCCTCCACTGCTCGCCGTGCCTTCAGCAGGAACTAATCTAATAAAAACGCATCTAAATCGACTTCTTCACGTGGTCAACCGTGTGCATGTTAAAATTGATAAATTTAGTTGCCACTATAGTGAATTAGCAAAGGCCATATTATATATTGTATGTTACTGTTAAAGTATTTTTTTTTCAAAAATGATGTTAGTTCTTGTTTGTTTTATACCGACTTCAAAAGGGAGGTACACAATTCGACTGTATGATTTTTAGTACCTCAACTTTTTGCTAGGTGAACCGATTTCGATGATTCTTTTTTTTATTTGAAACCTGGTGTTTCTCATGTGGTCCCATATAAATTTGATTAACGTCTGACCAATAGTTTTAGAGTTATCCTTAATAACTTATATTGAAGTTGGTTGTACAAACATTTTTTTTACCTGATTGGGTACAATCAGGTAAAAAAAATGTTGTGTTTAGCTGATTTTGTATTTTTTTGCTGTTTAATGTTTATATTGTTTTTCATTAGTTTGTTTAGCTACACATATTTTAATATTATTAGTGTAAGATTTAGTTTATAATGGAAAAGAGGACACTATCGCATTAGGTTCGACCTGTAAGGATAGATGTCTCAAATAATAAATAAATAAAACTTTTATAACAAATTAATTTCGGGCTGTAAATGGTCTTGGCTTGAATCCCTAGTCACTGCGGGATTCAGGGTAAAGAAATTGCATATCATTTAGCTAGAGAAGCCACCGAATCTGGCTCCCTCCCTAAACAATGCCTCCATGCATATGACCTCCTACCAAAGGCTGGTTCCAGTCTTCTGTATTCATGGCAAAGCAATTGGCATCAGTCTAAACTTTTAAAATGTAAACACTATTCCAAAGTCCAAATTAATATCCCATCAAAACCCTGGTTTCTTCAATATCGCCACTTTAGTAAAACAATCACCTCGCTGTTTGCAGACTTCGCTTTTTTACTAGCCTGTACTCTGGTACACTTGCCTAAACTAAGGGTTAGGGATAGTCTGTGAATGTGGGCTAGACGAAGGATCCATAAATCATCTGTTCTTTGTCACTCTCTTTCCTGCCCAATTACGTCCTGCGTCCTGTAAACTTCCAGTATTTGTTGTCCCTAGAGGTATACTCCTTTTGTAAATATTTTGTGTGATTTTATTCGTACTAATAATATGAAACTGTGAAGTTACTAATCAATTTTGCTAATGGTATTTAAAAATGTGACGTCTTTTGTTGTAGATTGTGAACTCACTCGTAAAATTAAGAACTCTTAATATAATAATTATATATTTGTCACTCTCATGACTGACTTGACACTGGAAGAATTCTATCAAGAGAAGCCATAATTTAAAAAGAAGAACTTCCCCCACTATAAAACCTGTCAAATATTTTAACCTTATACCAAAGTGGCTCTGCCCTGGTGGCAGAAAAAGGCGGCTTTACGATTACAGGGCTTCCGGTAGATGGCGGTATAACCATTTCGTTTACAGACCTAAAATACCCAGACAGTCGACTGGAAGCAGCGCCAAAGGTGAGAGATATGTGGTACTGCGTTCACCGATCATGGCATGCGTGACGTTTAAGGCAAATGCCCTGTACAATTGAAGAGGCCCATGTTCAACAGTGGACTTTAACGTGCTGAAAAAGAAGGGGATACTCTGGACAGTCTCGAAAGAGAAAGAAAACGAGGAAGAAAAAAGATGAAGAATGGAGATTAAAGAACATGCGAAAAAATTTACGGGGTAAACTTGCGTGGTAAAGCCATGTTATAACTATATTATGGCTGTAACACGAATGGGTCGGCTTCACCGGGGAAGGACCACACTCTCACAGAATACCAGCGTAAAATAGCAGCGTAATGCCGGCAGCATTACGCTGCTATTTATATTTATATATTACATTCATTTTATAGGTTGTGTCAGTTACTCTGGTTCTACTGCTAATACACATAGGTCTCTTTAATTAAGTGAAGATTTGTTCTTTATTCTACCCCAAGTGGATTGAGACTACAGTGACAAACCGCACCTTAGATTTCGTACTTTTTTATAGGATAAAGGTGACAAGCGAGCACAGTCTACCTGATGGTAAGTGGTTGCTGTCGCCCATAGACATCCACATCTATCCTCGACTAAGAATGTAAGTCGTTATCTATCACCCATGAGGACTAAGATGGAATACCTCGTTTCCAGTAAAAAGGATCTCCGGTTCTCTACACTCGCCACATGAAACACAGTAGCGTTAAACTGCTATTTTACGCTGGTATTCTGTGAGAGCGTGTTCCTTTCCCCGTCGAGCCGACCCATTCGTGCTACAACTATACTAGTAATATAGCTGCAGCATGGCTCTACCACGTAAGAAAATTAAGTTCGTGCACATAATAACGATGAAAAAAGTTAACGTCAATTGAGAGGGTACAATTTGTAACCAATTGAACCATTTGTAGCAATGAATTCTACAAAATCTAGTTCCATTTACGTCTGCTCAGAGCGCTTTTCATATAATTTTAGTCGACGACGACACGAAAACGTTAGTGTCACTTGGCGTATGGCACAGAGTGGCCATAACTTTCGTATATGAAATGGACAAGCTAAGTACAATCGTTTTTTTTTTATTAGGATCGGACGCAGTACACATTCGACTTCTGAATTCGGTAAGTTTCCTAAATTTGTGTGTACTCTGATTCGGATCAGCAGCAGTGGATAAGCGACCATCCTGCCGTTGGAAATGGACCATCCAATCTTTGGAAATTTTCCTTACACACCGCGTGTGGCAGAAAGATTGGAGATCGCAATATTAGACGCCTCTGCACTTTTGACGCTACTCGTCTTGACGTATCACCTGCCTTGTTGGATATTTTACTTTTTAATACCGGATGGTTATATCGCAATCTATCGGAGACTATGAGGTCTTTCTAGCGTTTTCCATAATGATACACGACTTTTTCTGCCACTAGGGCGGCGGCACTTAGAAATGAAGTGAAATATTTGACAGATTTCAAAGCCATTCAAAGCGGAGGATGTTAATCTCTATATAATAATCAATTGCTGCCCGTTACTCTCGCTAAAAAAGGCTCGACCGATTCTGATGAAGTTTTTACGTGTGTTTGGGTAAGTCCCTGGATGGTTTAGATTCGCAATTGAAGCAAGTAGGTGGAGCCTTTGTCCGGATCGCTAGCTTGTTATAAAGGTGTAGAGATTGATGATTATTTTTTTATAGGGTAAGTGTGACAGACGAGCACACAGTCCACCTGATGGTAAGTGGTTGCTGCGGCCCATAGACATCTACATCTATCCTCGTTTGCGGATCAAAATGCAGATGCGTTGTCACCCGTGAGGACTAAGATGGAATGCCTCGTTTCCAGTAAAAAGGGCCTCTGGCCATCTGCACTTGCCAAGCGAAACGCAGAGGTAAACCTCTACTTCACGCTGGTATTCTGTGAGGTCGTGGTACCACCCCGGTTCGAGCCGGCCCATCTGTGCGACAGCAAAAGCTGCCGCGTGGCTCTACCACTGTTAAAATTATTAAACATTTCTGAAATAATAGTTACATGTTATATTAATTAGACGAGAAATGGATAAACCGAACTACTGATATACCTACGGAAAAAATAACTTAAAATGTGCATACAATTAAGGAGCAAACCACTGAGACATTGTTTTGTGTATTAATAGAATACTCTAGAAACTGATATTTTTTTATTTAAAATCAACTTCTAAATTAAATGAAACTGTGTAACATAAAACTTCACCTCAGTCCAACCTCTGGCGACATCTGGCTGGAGAGTTGGAAAATATCAGCCCTCATTGCTTTTTACACGGAACGAGACTAGATAATTTATTGTTACGCTGTTACCACGTGGCTAAACAACCATTTGAAAAATTGGCGGTATTGCGGCCAAACGAACTGAATGAATGTACTTAATATGTGGATATTCAAACAATGCAAAAAAAATAAAAGATTTTATTACAGATATTTAAAAAAAACATAACCGATGCTTTTTGAAAATAGAAACGTCTAGTCTGTTCGGCGAGAGTTGACAATTATTATGAAAACGTCTCGCAATAGAGACTGTCGCTTACTATAGCAATCTGTATGACCGGTAACGCTTAACGCCGCAAGTACAGTTTTGTGGTACGAAGCTCGCAGCTGTGGTCAAACGGGGGGCCTCGTGCGAGCCATTTAAAAAAAATTAGCGGGCCGCAATTTTTAATGAGTTTAGGAACCCTGCATTTTATCAACTCTCGCCGAATAGACTTTACTAATACAGATTAACAAATTCAATACACGTGACTAGGAGTACAACCAATGGGAGGCAAATATATGATAAATAATCCTTGTGCTGTATTGGTTTAGGAACTATAATCGAATAAAAGTAAACTGCGATTTTTCAATAACACAAAGTCAACAAAGCCTAAATATACGGTTACTTACTATTATTAAGGAAAAACAAACATTTAATTTAACAAGAGCTTGATATAGATGTTACTTGCAGTTAGTAGAGAAGTCATACCGTGTTTTACCACGGCGCTGTTCTATCGCATGCGTGCCAAACGGTCGCTCCTGTAGATAAGGCGGTAGATACAAAAATACACTTTAAATAATAGAACAAAGTCGTTAGGCAAGATGACTTTCTGCGATCGTTAAGTAAAGAACAAGGGTATTATTTACCACAAAATCAGGGGCGTAGCTACCGCCGTATCAGCCGTATCAATGATACGGGGCCCCCGGGCTACAGGGGCCCCGAACGTGTGTAACCAAAAATTCCAAGTACTTCTACGGGACAGGAAAGGCTTTCACTATTATCTATAGAAGCAAAGAATTAAAAAAAAACTGAAACGTCTTCAGCTATGAATGCCGCCGAATCGTCTAACTTCAGCTATGTTAGTATTGTTTGGCTAGGTTAGTTCCTAGAAGTATTAATTGTAAGTAATAACTTATAATCAATATATAATAATTTTAATTCAATTCAAGTGTTTTTGTTCCTTTTATGAAATCTTTACTCTTCATTTATTTATTTATTCGTATGGCGTTCTTACAATCGTTCACAATAAATTAAAATTAAAAACAATTATAAAGTTATTCTATCTTTTATTTGCTGAATCCATGGTAAAGCGTCGTTTTCGAGAGAGAATAGGTCTGTTGGGCAGTCGTGGTACCTTGTGAGTGGGCGGTCTCTAGATATATGCTCAACATCCTGGACAGCAGCTCCACACTCACACCCCGGTGATTCCCTCCACCCGCACATGGACATGAAGGCATTGCTTCGCCCGCATCCGGTTCGTACCCTATACAGTTGGCACCATTCCCTTCTTGGGAGCGCAAAACCAGCAGGTTTAAGTGTAGGGTTGATGGTAACTCCAATGCTATCAGGGGGTTTTGCGTTCCATTCCTGCAACTACTCAGCAGATGTGTTAAATCCGCCGGACACGAGTTCACATGCGGTCTAGTATGATGGGTGACGTGATTTCAGACGGTGGGGTGGCGGATCAGTAAACTGAGCTGGCAGGTTGGGATTTCCGTAGATCTTTTGGGACTCTCGTACTAGTATTTGTAGTCTTCTCAAATAGGGTGGGCTTATATGGCTTGGCACGGGAAGCCACTGGAGGGGGGTACATTATAAGTTTCCAGATATGCATCTCATGGTCTCGGTTAGCTGGGTGTCCACATGCATCACATGTACACTATTTGACCATACTGGTGTACAGTACTCTACTGTTGAGTACACCAAACTGAGACCGGTTGTACGCAGCACATCGGCGCTGGCCCCCCAAGTGGTGCCCGCTAGCCTGTGCAAGATGTTGTTTCTGTTCTGGAGCTTTTTAGATAATTTGTCCATGTGCGGAGCGTACGTGAGACTCCGATCGAGAGTCACTCTCAGGTATCTCGGGAGTGGGGTTGTAGTGCAACATGGCTCCAGCAAACTCAACAGTGGGCTCGTATTTTGCCATTTTGTTAGTCAAGTGAAACGCAGTTACTTCGCTTTTGGCAGTGTTTGGTACTAGTCTCCATTTCCTAAAGTATTTGTCTAGTATTCTTAAGTCCTCGTTAAGGATACCTTCGGATGATTTTAAGGTTTCGTGTTGGGAAGCTAGTGCTATGTCATCAGCATACATAAATTTATGACTCTGAGTTTCAGGTATATCATATAAGTAAAGATTGAAGAGCAGCGGAGCCAAAACTGAAACCTGTGGTAATCCATTGTTTAGCTTTTTCGTACGACTTTCACTGTCGTCAAGGAAAACCATGAACTCACGGTTGCTAAGGATGCTATTTAACAGCCCCACCATTTTTCTGCATGGTACCGCTTTCATGACCTTATAGACCAAACCTTGCCGCCAAACTGTGTCGTATGCCGCTGACTGGTCTATTAAAACAGCAACCGTCTTTAGTTTCTTTTCAAATCCTGCTTCAATGAGGGTTGTAAGGGACAACACCTGGTCGGTACAGTTGCGGCCACAACGGAAGCCAGCTTGTTCCACTTGAACCACCTTATCAATGAAAGGGCATAATGCGGTTGTAGATTATTCTCTCCAGAAGTTTGTAGACACAGCTCAGAAGGGCGATAGGATGGTAGCTCTTAGGATCGTCTGCAGGTTTTTGGGGTTTCAGTACTGCAATAATCTTCGATCTATTGAAGTCGCGAGGCAATTTGTTACGTAACACGATATCTGAGAAGAACTCTCAGCCATTTCCTGCATTTCGGGCCCAGGTGCTTTAGAAACTCTTATCGTAGACTCCATGGAAACCAGCAACTTTATTAGGGGGCAATAGTTTCAAGGCGCGATCGGTTTCATCTTGGAAGAATTCTCGTGACTGCTGGTAGTCAATTGGTAGCGACGCCTTGACCTGTTTAGCGCACTGTCGTGTCGCCCGCGTATCATATTTCCTGCCTTTAACTCGGGACACCTCAACTATTCTGTTTGCAATCGCGTTGGCTAGTGGAGCAGATCCTCCACGGGAGTTTGTTCCAGTCTTGCCTGGCCAACTCATTGAGCACCCTCCAAGCTTTCCTGCTGGAAGTCTTAAAATCTATTGACTCCACAGTATCGAGTGACCTATTTCGACGTCCTTCGTCGAGAGATTTCAGAAGGTTATCACCTATTTCATAGTTACCCGTGCGCGTTTACTCATCAAATAGTTTTCAGCAAGGGATGTACGCCTTGCGGTAGCCTCGGGGTTTGCTCTTTTTTGCTGTTGCTATAGTGGAATGGCGGATTTGAACTCACGACCTTTAGAGTTCGCGGGCCGCGCCCTGCCATTAGGCTACTGACTAAACTAACTAAAAGTTAAGTCTGGATTATAATCCCGTTTTCATCTTGCTGACCTGAACGATCCTCTATCCTTGGCATTAAATACCAGGTGTAGGTTATTGTTCTCCGCCCATTGCACGAGGTGTTTACCATTTGCATCATTTTTGTTATATCGCCAGGTCGTGTGATGACTATTGAAGTCGCTGGCATATAGGCATGGGTGTGGGAAAGCGGGGAGGTTGGTAGTCCATGAAGAGTTCGGTGGTTTGTATACGTTTACGACGGTAAGGTTGTTGATCTTTATTGCAAAGGCAAATACATCCGGACCCCAAGGCAAGTCTCCGCAGCGACATGTTTAATACCGTCTTTAACATAAGTGGTGATGCCATATTGCGCGTGGTTGATTGAATGAGCAAGGTAGTATCCCAGGATAGCACCACGTTTATATAGATCCTGTTCATCTCTAGCGTGAGTTTCTTGTAAAAGGAGTACGTCTATGTCATTTTCTAATAGAATCTTATTTACTACTTCGCATTTAGCTTGACTAATACTTTCTATATTAAGTTGGCAGATTCGGGTAATAGGTCCAATATCTCTAGTCCGGTGGCTCTCCGAGGAGAAAGATTGAGGCATTTCAAGTGGGTAATTAAATGATACAATATTCTTTGAACGACTGTGATAGTGCTGCGAGGTTGCAAGATTATAGCGCAACAGTACAGCAGCCAGTAATTTGTTGTTCGTTTAGCGCCACCCAGGGGACACGTGCAGGGTGCGGGCGGCAATTCCTGCGGACGTGAACAACTTCATCCCCCTACTCTTCATTGGGGCCCCCCAACAAATTTTGATACAGGGCCCATCTAAGGCACGCTACGCCACTGCACAAAATAAATAACTTGTTAAAGTTTAAATAGGCAGCTTAATAATTACTTGTTACAAAACAGTGTGTGACGTAACGAGAAATCCATAACTCCTGCTGTTCTGCCCCACAAACTGCGCATTAATAGGGTCTTGGCAATGGCTAGTGATGAAACACACGTTGCTTAAAATAAAACTAACAATAAATAAATAAAACTATATGATAAAATTAAAAATTTTATACAACCGACTTCAATACAAATAAAATGAGAACATCATCAATGTAGTCGAAGTCAATTAAATACGCATTATTAAGAATAACTCAAAAACTACTGATACGGAGAAACACCACTTACAAATTAAAAAAAAATTTTCAAAATCGGTTTAACTACAAAAAAGTTCTGAGTCTAGTACACATAAAAAATGCAGTCGAATTGAGAACCTCCTCCTTTTTTGAAGTCGGTTTAAAATGTTCACTAGTTTGAGGGGGTATCAGAATCACACAGAGTCAGGGATTGCTGTTGAATCAGCCACTTTCGGCATCTTTGCCGGAAAGTAGACGGAGATGGAGCAAACGCTATTGAAAACTATGAAAATGGATAGGAATGACATATCTGGACGTTGTCATTAGACTTAGCATTGACTTCATTCGTTTTTTACCCCCGACGCAAAAAGAGGGGTGTTATAAGTTTTACCGCTATGTGTGTGTGTCTGTGGCGCTGTAACTCTTAAACGGGTGAACCGATTTGGGTGCTTTTTTTAATTTAAAAGCTGGTTTTCTAGCGGTGGTTCTTAGACACGTTTTATCCAAATCGGTTCAGACGTTTCAAGGTCATCAGCTGTATTGATAGCTGGGTAGTTGGTAGGGTTCTTTTCGGGGGTTGTAAAATTTTCAATTTAAGTTATTATAGCTTTCTATAGCGTTAAAGGTCGTAGAATGTCATCTTGGCTAACCCCGCAGATGTAAAGTAGAAGCATTAGGACCTGCGCTCACAGAAGGCACGGCAAGGCATGGCGTGGCAAGGCACACTTTGGCATGCCGAAGGATCCGGTGGCGTCCCACGGTATGCCAAACAAGTCAAGACGCGCTCGTGTACCGGACGCTCGCCCGAGTCGCTGAGATTGCCGCCGCAACGGGCTAGATTCAACCTTGTTTCAATAACTTAGCAGTCACATTCCTTTAACAACATGAAGTAACCTATGCGCTGAATGCCGTGACGTGCCGCAGCAATGCGGTGTCGTCGGTGTCGGTGTCTAGAACTTTGTATTTACGTATCCCTAACGATAACACCAGCGTACGCGGATAAATCATTTCGGGAGTGTTTTTTCTTCTGACTTGCTTAACAAATATCCATATTTAAGGCTAGCCGAGTAATATAGCTTAATGCTAGATAGCCTATACTATTCCACATGAATCTGGCTATAATATACAAAAAGAATTTTTCAAATCGGACTGGTAGTTCCAGAGATTAGCGCGTTTAAACAAACAAAAAACAAAAATACTCTTCCGCTTTATTATATTAGTATAGATAATTTATATTGAAGTCGGTTGTACAAAGTTTTAATTTTACCACTGGTTTTTGTTTTAATGTTTATATTGTTTTTTTATTAGTTTGTTTAGCTATAAATATTTTAATATTATTAGTGTAAGATTTAGTTTATAATGGAAAAGAGGACACTATCGCATTAGGTTCGACCTGTAAGGATAGATGTCTCAAATAATAAATAAATAAAACTTTTATAACAAATTAATTTCGGGCTGTAAATAGTCTTGGCTTGAATCCCTAGTCACTGCGGGACTCATGGTAAAGAAATTGCAGATCATTTAGCTAGAGTAGCCACCGAATCTGGCTCCCTCCCTAAACAATGCCTCTATGCATATGACCTCCTACCAAAGGCTGGTTCCAGTCTTCTGTATTTATGGCAAAGCAATTGGCATCAGTCCAAACTTTTAAAATGTAAACACTATTCCAAAGTCCAAATTAATATCCCATCAAAACCCTGGTTTCTTCAATATCGCCACTTTAGTAAAACAATCACCTCGCTGTTTGTAGACTTCGCTTTTTTACTAGCCTGTACTCTGGTACACTTGCCTAAACTAAGGATTAGGGATAGTCTGTGAATGTGGGCTAGACGAAGGATCCATAAATCATCTGTTCTTTGTCACTCTCTCTCCTGCCCAATTACGTCCTGCGTCCTGTAAATTTCCAGTATTTGTTGTCCCTAGAGGTATACTCCTTTTGTAAATATTTTGTGTGATTTTATTCGTACTAATAATATGAAACTGTGAAGTTACTAATCAATTTTGCTAATGGTATTTAAAAATGTGACGTCTTTTGTTGTAGATTGTGAACTCACTCGTAAAATTAAGAACTCTTAATATAATAATTATATATTTGTCACTCTCATGACTGACTTGACACTGGAAGAATTCTATCAAGAGAAGCCATAATTTAAAAAGAAGAACTTCCCCCACTATAATACCTGTCAAATATTTTAACCTTATACCAAAGTGGCGCTGCCCTGGTGGCAGAAAAAGGCGGCTTTACGATTACAGGGCTTCCGGTAGATGGCGGTATAACCATTTCTTTTATAGACCTAAAACACCCAGACAGTCGACTGGAAGCAGCGCCAAAGGTGAGAGATATGTGGTACTGCGTTCACAAATCATGGCATGCGTGACGATTAAGGCAAATGCCCTGTACAATTGAAGAGGCCCATGTTCAACAGTGGACTTTAACGTGCTGAAAAAGAAGGGGATACTCTGGACAGTCTCGAAAGAGAAAGAAAACGAAGAAGAAAAAAGATGAAGAATGGAGATTAAAGAACATGCGAAAAAATTTACGGGGTAAACTTGCGTGGTAAAGCCATGTTATAACTATATTATGGTTGTAACACGAATGGGTCGGCTTCACCGGGGAAGGACCACGCTCTCACAGAATACCAGCGTAAAATAGCAGCGTAATGCCGGCAGCATTACGCTGCTATTTATATTTATTTTATAGGTTGTGTCAGTTACTCTGGTTCTACTGCTAATACACATAGGTCTCTTTAATTAAGTGAAGATTTGTTCTTTATTCTACCCCAAGTGGATTGAGACTACAGTGACAAACCGCACCTTAGATTTCGTACTTTTTTATAAGATAAAGGTGACAAGCGAGCACAGTCTACCTGATGGTAAGTGGTTGCTGTCGCCCATAGACATCCACATCTATCCTCGACTAAGAATGTAAGTCGTTATCTATCACCCATGAGGACTAAGATGGAATACCTCGTTTCCAGTAAAAAGGATCTCCGGTTCTCTACACTCGCCACATGAAACACAGTAGCGTTAAACTGCTATTTTACGCTGGTATTCTGTGAGAGCGTGTTCCTTTCCCCGTCGAGCCGACCCATTCGTGCTACAACTATACTAGTAATATAGCTGCAGCATGGCTCTACCACGTAAGAAAATTAAGTTCGTGCACATAATAACGATGAAAAAAGTTAACGTCAATTGAGAGGGTACAATTTGTAACCAATTGAACCATTTGTAGCAATGAATTCTACAAAATCTAGTTCCATTTACGTCTGCTCAGAGCGCTTTTCATATAATTTTAGTCGACGACGACACGAAAACGTTAGTGTCACTTGGCGTATGGCACAGAGTGGCCATAACTTTCGTATATGAAATGGACAAGCTAAGTACAATCGTTTTTTTTTTATTAGGATCGGACGCAGTACACATTCGACTTCTGAATTCGGTAAGTTTCCTAAATTTGTGTGTACTCTGATTCGGATCAGCAGCAGTGGATAAGCGACCATCCTGCCGTTGGAAATGGACCATCCAATCTTTGGAAATTTTCCTTACACACCGCGTGTGGCAGAAAGATTGGAGATCGCAATATTAGACGCCTCTGCACTTTTGACGCTACTCGTCTTGACGTATCACCTGCCTTGTTGGATATTTTACTTTTTAATACCGGATGGTTATATCGCAATCTATCGGAGACTATGAGGTCTTTCTAGCGTTTTCCATAATGATACACGACTTTTTCTGCCACTAGGGCGGCGGCACTTAGAAATGAAGTGAAATATTTGATAGATTTCAAAGCCATTCAAAGCGGAGGATGTTAATCTCTATATAATAATCAATTGCTGCCCGTTACTCTCGCTAAAAATGGCTCGACCGATTCTGATGAAGTTTTTACGTGTGTTTGGGTAAGTCCCTGGATGGTTTAGATTCGCAATTGAAGCAAGTAGGTGGAGCGTTTGTCCGGATCACTAGCTTGTTATAAAGGTGTAGAGATTGATGATTATTTTTTTTATAGGGTAAGTGTGACAGACGAGCACACAGTCCACCTGATGGTAAGTGGTTGCTGCGGCCCATAGACATCTACATCTATCCTCGTTTGCGGATCAAAATGCAGATGCGTTGTCACCCGTGAGGACTAAGATGGAATGCCTCGTTTCCAGTAAAAAGGGCCTCCGGCCATCTGCACTTGCCAAGCGAAACGCAGAGGTAAACCTCTACTTCACGCTGGTATTCTGTGAGGTCGTGGTACCACCCCGGTTCGAGCCGGCCCATCCGTGCGACAGCAAAAGCTGCCGCGTGGCTCTACCACTGTTAAAATTATTAAATATTTCTGAAATAATAGTTACATGTTATATTAATTAGACGAGAAATGGATAAACCGAACTACTGATATACCTACGGAAAAAATAACTTAAAATGTGCATACAATTAAGGAGCAAACCACTGAGACATTGTTTTGTGTATTAATAGAATACTCTAGAAACTGATATTTTTTTATTTAAAATCAACTTCTAAATTAAATGAAACTGTGTAACATAAACCTTCACCTCAGTCCAACCTCTGGCGACATCTGGCTGGAGAGTTGGAAAATATCAGCCCTCATTGCTTTTTACACGGAACGAGACTAGATAATTTATTGTTACGCTGTTACCACGTGGCTAAACAACCATTTGAAAAATTGGCGGTATTGCGGCCAAACGAACTGAATGAATGTACTTAATATGTGGATATTCAAACAATGCAAAAAAAATAAAAGATTTTATTACAGATATTTAAAAAAAACATAACCGATGCTTTTTGAAAATAGAAACGTCTAGTCTGTTCGGCGAGAGTTGACAATTATTATGAAAACGTCTCGCAATAGAGACTGTCGCTTACTATAGCAATCTGTATGACCGGTAACGCTTAACGCCGCAAGTACAGTTTTGTGGTACGAAGCTCGCAGGTGTGGTCAAACGGGGGGCCTCGTGCGAGCCATTTAAAAAAAATTAGCGGGCCGCAATTTTTAATGAGTTTAGGAACCCTGCATCTTATCAAATCTCGCCGAATAGACTTTACTAATACAGATTAACAAATTCAATACACGTGACTAGGAGTACAACCAATGGGAGGCAAATATATGAGAAATAATCCTTGTGCTGTATTGGTTTAGGAACTATAATCGAATACAAGTAAACTGCGATTTTTCAATAACACAAAGTCAACAAAGCCTAAATATACTGTTACTTACTATTATTAAGGAAAAACAAACATTTAATTTAACAAGAGCTTGATATAGATGTTACTTGCAGTTAGTAGAGAAGTCATACCGTGTTTTACCACGGCGGTGTTCTATCGCATGCGTGCCAAACGGTCGCTCCTGTAGATAAGGCGGTAGATACAAAAATACATTTTAAATAATAGAACAAAGGCGTTAGGCAAGATGACTTTCTGCGATGGTTAAGTAAAGAACAAGGGTATTATTTACCACAAAATAAATAACTTGTTAAAGTTTAAATAGGCAGCTTAATAATTACTTGTTACAAAACAGTGTGTGACGTAACGAGAAATCCATAACTCCTGCTGTTCTGCCCCACAAACTGCGCATTAATAGGGTCTTGGCAATGGCAAGTGATGAAACACACGTTGCTTAAAATAAAACTAACAATAAATAAATAAAACTATATGATAAAATTAAAAATTTTATACAACCGACTTCAATACAAATAAAATGAGAACATCATCAATGTAGTCGAAGTCAATTAAATACGCATTATTAAGAATAACTCAAAAACTACTGATACGGAGAAGCACCACTTACAAATTAAAAAAAAAAATCTTCAAAATCGGTTCAACTACAAAAATGTTCTGAGTCTAGTACACATAAAAAATGCAGTCGAATTGAGAACCTCCTCCTTTTTTGAAGTCGGTTCAAAATGTTCACTAGTTTGAGGGGGTATCAGAATCACACAGAGTCAGGAATTGCTGTTGAATCAGCCACTTTCGGCATCTTTGCCGGAAAGTAGATGGAGATGGAGCAAACGTTATTGGAAACTATAAAAAAGGATAGGAATGACATATCTGGACGTTGTCATTAGACTTAGCATTGACTTCATTCGTTTTTAACCCCCAACGCAAAAAGAGGGGTGTTATAAGTTTCACCGCTATGTGTGTCTGTCTGTCTGTGGCACTGTAACTCTTAAACGGGTGAACCGATTTGGGTGCTTTTTTTTAATTTAAAAGCAGGTTTTCTAGCAGTTGTTCTTAGACACAATTTATCAGAATCGGTCCAGCCGTTTCAAGGTCGTCAGCTGTATTGTGAACTGGGTAGTTAGTAGGGTTATTTTCGGGGGTTGTAAAATTTTCAATTTAAGTTATTATAGCTTTCTATAGCGTTAAAGATCGTAGAATGTCATCTTGGCTAACCCCGCAGATGTAAAGTGGAAGCATTAGGACCTGCGCTCACAGACAGCACGGCAAGGCATGGCGTGGCAAGGCACACTTTGGCATGCCCAAGGATCCGGTGGCGTCCCACGGCATACCAAACAAGTCGAGAGGCGCTCGTGTACCGGACGCTCGCCCGAGTCACTGAGATTGCCGCCGCAACAGGCTAGATTCAACCTTGTTTCAATAACTTAGCAGTCACATTCCTTTAACAACATGAAGTAACCTATGCGCTGAATGCCGTGACGTGCCGCAGCAATGCGGTGTCGCGCGACACGTTTCAGGCTATTCGTGTTGAAAAAAAGGAATGTCGGTGCTAATTTAATTAAAATAAGGTCGAAAATCTTTTGTCCACGAAAAAATCCATTGACACGCCGTGCCGTTTGTGAGGGCAAGCCCTTACAATACGTCTCTGTCATAGTGCACCATCGTACGCAAGGTGTGGCCTCGCTTTTAGGCTGGTACTTAAAGACAATCGCGAGTTTAAACTTAAGAGTCTAGATTGTATTATGTTACATACATTTTATATAGTAAAGATTCAGTTTAAATTCTAGATTATCTATGGATACAGACCTTGTCTATTAAATTCTTTTAATTTGAAATTAGAATGGATACTACAGACATCGTTGAATTACAAAATTCGTTTTTATTAATATTAGAAAGAGCCCCCAAAATACCATATTAATTAACAGATAGTGTAAATTCCTAACACTACATTAAAATTAAACACAAAAAAATAACTTATAGCATTTTATGATGATATGAAAAAAATACAGTCTTATATTGAAACTTATTAAATTTTGTTATTACAAAAATATATTTATGCTCTGAACAATCAGTAATATTGTTTTTAATAAGACAATAACAGATTATGAAATCCCTTATGATCGGAGTGGTTTTATTATGTAGACATTTAAACTTTTATGAATAAATTAGAAAGAATTAAATTAGGGTTGCCACTTACATGGGGCGCATACTCGTAAAGTAAAATTGTATATAAGAACACAAACATTTTGTATATTTTATTATTATTAATATTGCTAAGTTCATTTTCGATTTTGTATACCATTTTAGTATATTTTTATCACTAAAATTATTATAAATAGAGTTAATATCTGTGTGTGTTTTTATTATAAATTACGATTGCAAGAGGAGTGCCTACAAATTTAAGTTCAGACTACGGGTGGCAGCCCTAATTTGGTTGTACCAATTCTAGCGTATTAACGTTAGGACAATCGTAATCTACATATATATTTGTCAATTGCTTTACTAAAATCTGAAAGTTAATAATTTAAGAAGTTTACAGGAGTTAAGTATTAATTATACTAGATTTTTTACTAGAGCTGTCATCTGTAATGGTATAAGGAGTATGAAAACTCCTGTATATTTGTCGTCGTAACCCGGTTAATTTTAACAAAAGCTTTATTTTTAATTAATACAAAATATTTGAAATATATGTGTGTTATTTTTATAAAAAGAACAGATTGTGAGAAGTTATACAACAAAACGACGATTCAAGCATTATCAATTGTTTAATTACATTTTTATATTTTCTACTTCATTAACTAAGAAAAATCTAACAAAACCGGAACGGATGACAGCCCTAATGCGCAAATACTCAAACGCTACACAATTTTAAGATGCCGTTATGTCTCGTACTGTCTCTATCACTTCAAGTCAAAATGACAGTGACACCACGAGACTTGACATCTTAAAATTGAGTAGCGTCGAGTATTTGGCCATTATTTTGACAAATGTGACACATACAACGAAAATGAGATGATATTTAAATATTTAAATAAAGTAACAACCAACACTAGATCTTACTTAAACTTAAAAAAAAAAACAATTTATATCCTCGTTTTTTTTTCAATTATCCTAAAATAAAGATACATAAGATACGTGACACTATATTATAAAAGATTGAGGAACCGAAACTCGCTATTTAGAACACTGACGTACAATCTCACTTTACCTTACACATATCTATCACAGATAATCTATAGAAGCAAATTAGTACATTCGCGCACTCTTATATTTAGAAATAATGTAAGTGATGTGATGATCTAGTGAGAATATTAGGTCATAATCATGAAATTATTGTATTGCTATCGGTTCTTGATACAAATGCAAAGTTTGAGATTATTGAGACGTCTGAGAGGAAGTTAAAACTGAATTAAATAACTCCATTACATTAATACATACATACATACAGGTCAAGCTAATATTAAGCGTGTAAAAAGGGTTCAATCCACAGATCATAGAAACAACAGGAGATATGGCAAGGAGGCGTGGCGCTTGCGAACGCATCTGGCCGCAAAGCGGCCTGATGCCAGTTTCAGTAATTAGTCGAGTGTCAACTTGCGACGTGTTTACTGCTCGTGATTTTTGACAAAATACCACGTTGTTCAGTGGTCGTTTGCAAAATTAACAGCTATATTGTGAATTACATGAAAGATGGCATCTCATTTCACACGTAAATACTAAAATATTAATGTTTTTCTTATTAAATTCATTAAAACATTAATTCGTGGTACTAGAAACACGATGAAAAACCAAATAAAATGTTTTCATTAGGAACAAAAACCATTGCTTGCTTAGTACAAATTGACCAGTGAATCGGCTGGTCTAATAGCGCAATGGATAAGTGTTTTACTGATACTCTCACTCAAACGATAGTTTCGTGAAGCGGCCGCTGCCGGCTTTTGTTAGTTAGAGATGTAATGTGATGTTTGTGGTTGTCGATATTTTATACGATTCTGCTAAGTACGAATGATTATGCATGATACTATTAATTATTGTAAAACATAATTTGTTACTACAGTGTAAGTAACTGCGCATTTTATGGCGTTAATGAGAGTTGTCGTTAAATGGAGATAAGAAAAATCAATATTCTTTACTATTATAATATGTACTTACTAAGAAACTTTAGAAAAAGCAAAACGGTATTTAACTTCTATAAAGCTTCCAAACGGTAAAAAGGCTACCAGTACACCAAGAAAAACCGGTTTTATTGGCTTTTAGTGTACACAGAAAGCCTCAAGGCTATTGGTCAACGATATTTTATATATATTTTTAGGTTAAGGTATATATTGCTATGGGCCAATGTTCTTAATTTTTAAGTCCTTGATGCCTGAAATAATGTTATTGTATTGTATTGTATTGTATATACAATTAGTTGAAAAGGCCATTGTATTGATTAATATTGTCGAACCACAATATTAATTATAATTTATTTATTAATATTTTGTTTTAACTACATATTGATTATTTTTATTATAATATTTTCTGGACATATCGTTCTTTATTTTATTTTCATGACCCCAAAAAATCTTTAGTACAATTATAAATAGAAGAATCGACAACTTTCCGATTTAGTCAGTCACTAGCATCTAAGTAAAATAAATGCCTTTTGCACAGCACAACGACAGCGACAGATGTTTTTGGGTGAGTAAGTTGTACGGTTCATGGTAAGCACGCTGTGTTTGATGGGATAAGGTTTATAATTGGTTGTGTTGTACGTTCTGATTTATGAAATGCGGGAGTGTGCGCGACTGTGTATCTATTGATTTTACTGAACTGCATGTGTAGTAGTTGGCGAGTGACGGGGACAAACTGGCGACAGCAGGTGCCGATACATTTTAACGTACCCGGCATATCCCCTGTTGTTTCTATGATCTGTGGTTCAACCTATATAAATGATCTGTGGTTCAACCTATATAAATAAAAATCGATTGCCGGCTGTATGAAAGATCATCAATTAAAAACGTCTGGACTGATTTTGATGACACTTTTTGATGTTTAAGTGGGGCCCTGGATGGTTTAGATTCACAATTGGACCCGGTAGGTGGCACTGTCATCGAGATCCAGAAATCACCTGTGTGAAGCCAGCGGATGGCGGAGCGCTAGTTTCTAATAGCAAAGAGAACATTTTACGTGCTACGGAACGTTTAGATTATCGGACGAACAACTCGCCGAATAACTCGCAGAGTTCTTCGTGGACGAGTGCGACGCGTTTACATATTCGTCTGTATTCATTCAACATTGATTTTTTAAACATGAATGACGTAGGTCTAATTGCTACAATATTGTGTTTACTTAACTTTTAGATTTTAAATAAAAAATGAAGGAAGACCTAAAAGACAGTAGTAGCAATAGTTCGTATTAAGTTGACTATATAAAAGTAGTTTCGATCTTGTAATTTTCATTTCGGCTGAACGAGTATCTATTTATATTTTTTTATATATTTTGTCAAAGAAAGGTATTAGAGAAAATTGTAACGGTAGATTGGCCGAGTAAATGATAATGATATAGTTCACGGTCCATCTGAATAATGACGAGTATGTAAACACCGATACGAATATACACAAACAATCCTTTGATTCGTGCTAAAAACCGACGGTGAGTGGAGAACAGGTGAGTATTCGGGCCGAGTAGCGAACGCGGGTGCGTTTACATGTTTGTACCCGTGTCGATTCGTCTGTGCTCGGCAAGTATCTAAACGTTTCATTAGAGCAATGTTGCAGCTAAATTATGGTTGTAGCACGAATGAGTCGACCGGGGTAGGACCCCGCTCTCACATAATACTGGTCTGAAATAGCAGCTTAGTGTTTCGTACGGTGAGTGTAGAGAACCAGAGATCCTTTTTGTTGGAAACGAGGCATTTCATCTAAATCCTCAGTGGTGACAACGCATCTGCATTTTGAATCTTAACCGAGGATAGATGTAGACATCGTCTATGGGCCACATTCACTTGCCATCAGGTGGACTGTGTGCTCGTTTGTCACCATTATTCTATATGGTTTAGTATGTTAAAGGTAGAATAGATTAGTTATACGAAATGTGAAATAATGAAAGGCAAAAAGTGCACAAATGTAAACATAAATAGAAGCTATTTACAATAGCAAGCAGAAACAGTGTTGAAGATTGAGAACATACTATGTTAATTAAACCGTGGCACACATACTTCAAATTTATAAGCCTTAAAAAGTACACAATGTCGTTTGTTAAATTTAAAGCAAATAGTTCCGTTTAGTGGTGGTGTGAGAATATCCACGATATGGATCGTACTGTGGGTGTCGTAAAAGTCGACAGAGGGAAACAAACCAAGAGATGGGCACCAGCGTCTTCCTAATAACGACTAAAAATAAAAAAATAAAAACTACGGTTGCTAACCCGCTTGCCAATCGTGGAAACCATGGCAAATATCCCCTTTAAGGCAATCTATGAGGGAGGCCCAAGTTCAGCAACGGACTTTAATAGGCTGTAACGGTATGTAGTACAACACTCACGAACTATAGAGCACGGATTTCGTTTATAAAGTTATAATATCAAGTCATTTTATATACATAAGTCTTACAGCCGGGCAGAGCTTCTTCATCCTCATCTGGCTGATGCCAGAATACGGCAATACGCGTCTACCTTCAATAAATATAAAGAATCGCTCGGTGGGAAAGCGCGCCTAACGGTGCGCACACATTATATAACATAAAATGTTATAAGACGTTGTTATATAACGTGTTTCAGTAATGTGGAGGTTGAATGTTATAAAACGTGTTATATAACTCGAACGGCAGAATGACAAACGACAATGTCATACGATAATGGCATATAACATTGTTATATTGCATTGTTATTCTAATGTGTACAGTATTGTTATATGTTGCAATGTTGAAAAACAATGTAACATAATGTGGATGTGTTAAAACAAAAGTTACACAACATGTTACTTAATCTGTGCGCACCCTTAGATTTTCATAATATAACAGCAAAGTCATAATTAGGTGATAGGATAGGGTAGGTAACAACGCTCATGCTTATTGCTGCCGGCAAACATCAAAGCGTATATTGCTGTCCCCTGGTCTGAAGGTTATAGAGACCCAGTATAGTTACAGGCTGTGTGGTATAACATTTTAGTCCACATAGATGGCGCATCTGTAGCTTTTTGAGTTTGAATTTGGTATGGAGTGTAGAGTACAAGGAGAACAATCTTATTAGGGGCGAAAGTGGAAAAAGTGTCCTACTATTTACTGAAAATAGAGGTTCCAAAACTTACCACAATCGCGCTGGCGTCTGAAAAACTACGATATGAAGATAGCTGTTGTGAACGGAGTGAAGTTAGCTGAATTCAAATATTTAAAAATTTTCATGACTGACCAGTATACAAAACCTCAACTATTTACGTAGTACAAAACCAAGCGAATTGGTCGGTCCTTGTTTATTTCTCCATCTTATTCTAATTAATTTTGGCGCTTTTTTTTAATTTATCCTATGCTACTGCAGCGCCACCCAATTGGACACGTTTTTAGGGACACTTTTCATATATAGAGATGGCCCTCCTTCTCTCTACATTCCATAGAATTTGGGTGTAATTATCAGTAGCGTAGCTAGGCGTGGGCGAAGTGAACCCTCGCCTAGGGCCTCGCGCTTAAAGGGGTCTCCGATGCGCACAGATTTTACCACAGATGACTAATTCATTTTATCACTTTTTCCCTTGAAAAAGAACGTCACATATTTAAAAGCGTATTCGTTTGTGGCCTCACAAGCAGCCTCTCTAAGTGCGACTGCGAGGCCGTTGTAACTACATTCAAAAACCGCGACCGGTAGATTGACGGAATATAAGACTTTTCAGAAATTAATAACTGTGAGTACGCATGTCGTGTCAAAGCATCTTTGGTAGGATAGATCTATTGGGTAGATTTTTGGAACAAAGAAAAAGGGCCTCGCTGATGAGACTTCGTTAACGTCTATAATGTTGCACGCACGCTACGCCTCTGGCAATTGTCCATTGACTACAGTAGCTATTTACCATAGCATGGTCTATGTTTGACACATCTGTTAAAAAAAATACCCACTGTCTCTAATAAATTGTTAAATGCATTTTCATCACAGAAATTACGTGAGTAAACCTGCAGGTCTGACAAAAAAATTAAATTCTGAAGTAATGTGTGCGAGATGTAGGGCGTCACCCCATTAGATGGACTGACGACCTAGTAAGACATGAAGGAAGTCAATGGATGCAGGTGGCTGAGGACCGTGCTTTGTGGCATTCCTTGGGGGAGGTCTATGTTCAGCAGTGGACTTGTGAAGGGCTGTAATGATGACGATGATGTGTGCATTGGAGTAACTTTTTTCTGTTTGCAATCATTATTGTGAAATGAAAAATCGATATTCAATTGGTCTTGCCAAAAAAACAAACCGACTATTGTTTTAAATAAAATTTGAAGCTTATTTAATATCAATACAAGGATGTATGTTAAAAAAAAATCACAATATTTAACTGGCAATATCGTCATAAAGAATGTCAATGTTGCCAGATATGTATTAAATTGTTGTTTTTTTATTAACCGACTTCAAAAAGGAGAAGGTACTCAATTAGAGTTTATGTTTTTTTTATTATGTTACGCGATATCTTCGGAGTTTGTGAACCAATTTTGATGATTCTTTTTTTTATTAAATACGTCATACCTCAAGGGTGATCCCATATAAATTTGGAGAAAAAATTCCACCCCTAAAAGTAGCAACTTCTTTTTTAGCTATTTAAAGTCGGTTTATACTTTTTGATATTACGTCCCGTTAGATTTATTTAGAGATGTTAATTTATATTCGTAATGTTAGGAAGATTTATGAATTTAAACATAATTTACAAGGTGTACAAGGTTCATTATTTAATACTTGCATAATAAATAGTATGTATGATAATGTAATTCGTGGATGTTTGCCAATATGGTGCAGCAATGAAGAATTCAAGAATGAATTTACTTATTTTGATATTAAGCACTCACATTTCTTGTTAGATTTTCTTCACATTTTTATATTCAACAGCACAGATTAAAAATTTATACACAGCGGTCAATACCGACCATCGCGGCAGTTGCGTTTACCCCCTTTGACCTGCAAGATGGCGAAATACGGCCAGTTGGAGGTATTCAGCAAATTTTATATGTAGAATATGATCGCGGGTATCTGTCCGTCCTCGACTGAGGTGCCGTTGTTGTTGCCAGCTGCATACGAGAACTGGAATACGACCTTTTCGCCATTGTTGCAGTCGACCATAACGCGGCGCAGGCCTTTAGTCCCGTAGTAAGAGTCTGTGCCCTGGGAACAGTTAAATATATTTGTACATAACAGCTTAGATTTATGACATTAATGATGTAAATAATAACCTTTAATGCGATCTATGTAGTTATTTAAGTTTTAGTCATGTAAATCCTATGATTACCTATCTAGTAGGTACGTAAGTTTATTAATGTTTTTATTTTTTTTTATTTAAAGACTTATTGTATGTCTATAAAGAATTGTTGTATGTCTGTAAAGAATTATTGTATGCCATCAAAAACATAACTTGTAAAAAAAGCCAAGTCTCGCAACTCAGTTCTTCTACCGTAAAAAATTGTGAGATTCCTGTAATACCAAGTCGGTTAATTTATTCAGTCCATAGATTGATACATAGATTGACTTGGCAATCGCATGAAAACACAATATATCTCACAAGTAATACATATTATAGTAAATAAGATTGTTTAGTGCGATTGCCAAGTCAATCTATGTATCAATCTATGGACTGAATAAATTAACCAGCTTGGTATTACATGGATCTCACAATTTTTTACGGTAGAAGAACTGAGTTGCGAGACTTGGCTTTTTTTACAAGTTATGTTTTTGATGGCATTTCATTTCTTTTTGTAGATAGTTATATCTAGGTAGCTATTTACACCTATTATTCCATTATACATATTATTATGATTCATTCACTGCAAATAATAGTAAAGTAACTTTGTAATACTATATGTTTATATGGGATTACAAAGTTATTTATGCAGTTGGTGTATCTCGAAAACTGGACGGAAATTGTAAAATATTTTAATTTTTCCTTGATTTATATATTAAACAATAATTGTATTCCAAATTTGAAGTTTCTATGTCTGCTAGAAGTGCCTTAGAGTTTTGATGATCGGTCAGTCAGTGAGTGACAAAATTAAGAAACTTTGAGTAGTTATAATTCTTAAACTACTGGTTCAAATTTAATGAAATTTGAAATATACCGAGTTTATACAATGCCTACTTGGTTAGTAAAAATTTAGGCTTCTAGTTTTTTCCATAATAAAGTTATAGGGTTTCGGAAATGGCCTGAACTGCTTCGAGAAAAGGATGGTAAGGCCGTGCCACTTTTTTGCTCGACTTGGCGGGGGTACTGCCGTGCCCCCAGATGTCTATAAATGTATGTTTATAAAAATAAACGCTGCCTAAACACTGAATTACACTCAACACACACCCCGCACTCCTCCCCTCCTATCCCGCTCATTGGTCGAATGAAGGATGTACGTCTCATGTACGCCCACATAATCTGTGCCACCAAAAGCAAGAAATAAAAGGCGCGCTGTGGCAGACCTCTGACATTACTCGCTCAACAGTCATCTCCTTGTCACGTCACGCTGCCCTTTAAGCAACACTCAACGAAGCAGCCCTTGTTTTTTAAAGAATAGTCTATTATTTAACTTCCCAAAAATACACTCTACGGTTAGCAGTTTACAACAGAAAGATATATAGCCCTGCTGATAAGCTACATAACATTAAATATTTCTTATATTAATTTTAATATACACTAGTCACAACAATTTAAGGATGTAAAAAAATTGTGTGATTTTGAACAAGTTGTAACTCCGAGGAAGATGATCGTACAGCAAATAAAAAAGCAAATTGTAGTTCCTAGTTCTAGTGTTCAGATCTGGACATGACTTTTCTTTATTATATTTGATTCTGGAGTGATCTTAGGATCCTTTAGGTTTCCTTAGGGAAACCACCGAAAAATAAATTTCCAAATTTTTGCTCATCTTAAAAAAGGTCTACGGGCTTCAAACAATTTTTTTTTCATTATTTAATTAAAAAGCTTTTTTAGGAAATTTGATGCCCTTTAATTTGACGTAATCAAAAAACCTGTACGATGATTTACCACGGAGTTATCGTCAATCAAAGCAAAAAAGTTCTTTTTAACTTTGATAATAATAAATAACTCTGGAAATAATGATCGTATAGGAAATTGAAGTTTTGAAAACTGAATGATATTTCCCATGAGGTACCATGAATGGCTCTTGATGGAAAAAAATTCGAAGCGATAACTTTGACTGATAAAAAGATAAAAATTCGCAAGAAGGATATTTGGATAACTTGGTATAACGTTGGATAGAATGGATGAACGAAAGATATCGTCGGTAAATTTTCAACCTTAAAGTGTCCCGGAAAATCCCTAAGAAATTCAAAGCGCTGCGATTTTTTTTCCTTAGTGCCGCAAATATTAAAATTTATCATTTTCAGAAAAAAATCACCATTATGAGAAATTTTTCGATTCTTATTCATTTTTTCAATATTTTTTTATATCCCTTAATTTTAGTGACTAATGTATTAGAAGTGGATTTTAATATATACATACGTGTATATAAAGTTTGAAATAAATGAAAAAAAAAAATTAAAAAACATTCATTATCCCATCTCCCTGGCCATATTTTTTTTTATAGAAACGTTACCCCCACACTAGTATTTTCTCCTGTGTCGTGGATGCAGTTTACAAACATAAATTGCACGAGGACAAACATCCAGACCCGGAACAATTATTTGTAGGCCATACAAATACGTGTTCCGTGCGTTTAACTTTGCTAGTACACTCTTACCTTAAGTTTAGCACTGGCTATATAAGAAGTGTTAGGCAATATTTCAACGGGTTCTTTAAACATGGCCCGGAATGTGTCATCGCTGCCGTCGCAACAAAACGTCGTTGTGTTCGAGCCGCACACCTTCTTTGTTGCCAAGTGGATTATCTGTTGGAAAAGCATTGAAACATTAGCCAAGTTACCTTTACTCTCTAAGTGGATGGCTGTGGCCCATAGACATCTCCATCTTTCCTCGATTTAGAATTAAAATGTAGGTGCGTTATCACCCCTGAGATCTGAGAACTAAGATGGAATGTCTCATTCCCATTAAAAAGGGTCTTCAGACAATCTACGTCAGTACAATCTTTGTTGAATATAATTTTAAATTCACTTCTTATAAATTATTAAGAATAACTCAAAAACTATTGATCAGACCTCGATATATGGGACCACATGTGAAGCACCAGCTTTCAAATAAAAAAAAAGTCATCGAAATCGGTTCAACCAGAAGAGAGTTATGAGGTAACACACAAAAAAAGCAAGAAAAAAAACATACAGTTGAATTAAGTACCTCCTCCTTTTTGAAGTCGGTAGAAAAATCATACATTTGACAAAAACCATGTAGTGGCATTGTAGGATCACTACCTCATAATATCGTTTACATGGGTGTCGTAAGAAGCACAGATGGGCAGCAACATCTTCTTGATAACAAATCAAACTACTAAAAACCTGCAGTTGCCAACCTGGTTGACAAACGTCGCCACTATGACAAAGTTTATTAAGGAACATAGTTCAGCAGTGGACTTTATAGGTTGTGATGGATGATGATAGGCAGATTTTGTATATTTATTTCGAACTTTGTTGTAAAAGCATATAGATATATATGTATATGAGTATATATATCATCATCTTCATCATCATTACAGCCCTTCACAAGTCCACTGCTGAACATAGGCCTCCCCCAAAGAATGCCACAAAGCACGGTCCTGAGCCACCTGCATCCATCGACTTCCTGCATGTCTTACCAGGTCGTCACTCCATCTTGTGGGGGGTCGCCCTACACTTCGCCTACCGGTACGAGGCTGCCACTCGAGAACCTTTCTTCCCCATCGGTTGTCGGTTCTTCGAGCTATATGGCCGGCCCACTGCCACTTCAGCTTACTAATCCGTTGGGCTATGTCGGTTACTCTGGTTCTACTGTGGATATCCTCATTCCTAAGTTTATCACGCAGAGAAACTCCGAGCATAGCCCTCTCCATAGCTCGCTGAGCGACCTTGAGCTTCCTCATACGGCCAGCAGTGAAGGACCACTATATATATATATATGCCTTTACAACAAAGGAATCTATAAGTGTATATATAATGTACTGTCTATAGTTGTATAATTGGTGTTTTTTATTATTGATTATACCTAACAGGATCCATATTTTTTTCCACTGAGCCGACACCCTAAATTTTTTTTGATTTTAGCAATAAAATACATGTTTAATGTTTAACAGACAAAATGAAAACTAATCTTATATATACAGTTACACACATAAAAATGTTTGGATTTTACCGAAGTGAATTGGTTTTAATACACATAAGAATGAAATTTATTAATTATCAAAACCACAATTTTGAATAAACATATCACAAGTACCTGTTACTTTCAGTATTATTTAAAAACAACTGGTTGTAATTCAACAATTTGCTAAAGATTATCACTTCATAACTTTTGTTTAAAAATCTAACTTTTCAGATATGCCAACATAACTTTTGGCTGCACTGGCAAAACTAATACATGCAGAGAGGACCTGCAATGATGAAACATGCACGCTGGTACGCTTTTCTTTGTTAAAGCGGGACATGTTACGAATTTTGAGAACAGTGGGACACATCTTAAAACCGGGTTTGTCCCACTCAAAGCAGGACGTATGGTCACATTAGTTATACCCATATATTTATAAGGCTATATTGGTTAAAAAAAGCAGTTATAGAATGCTTGAAGTATGATCTCATCTTACTTACTTGCAAATGTACTTCATATTCAGTTGGTCCAAAATATGATCCATAGAGGCCAAAACCTACAACAAAAATCCTCTGATCCACTGTAAATCTTATTCTGTCAGAAGTCCCACTGTATCCCCACCGAGATTCAGTCTGTGGGAACCTGTTCGCAGTCAGTTCTTTCCCTGTCATGCAGCACCTTGGAGTATCTAGGAAACCTACATTTGGTTTAGGGTTCACTGTGAAATAAAGGAAGAGTTGGACAATCTCTCGATCATCAAGCAAGCCACTTTGAGCTGGACCCATTGCAAACTCTTCTACAGACATCAATGGAAATCTTATTGCGTTAAAGGCCCGGCCAAGAACCATGCGTTGGTGTCCAGGAGTGACTGGGAGCTGACGACGTATGCATTCTGCTTCTGACCAGCGTAGAACAGCAGAAAATATTTTTGCTTCTCTAATCCGTAGGGTATCTCTGGAAATAATAGTAGAAATTTTTATTTCTCAGAAAGAAGCAAGCAAGCTGTGAGAAAAGCTATATATATAGCAACAATGGTGACTTTCATTTAACACACATATAAGTTTTCCCATTTTCGTTTCATGAAAAAATTATATTTCCATTAAACTTTATTATTTACGGATTGAATAAAACTACTTTTACGGATTTTATCGCGTTTAATTAACTTATTTTATATTCCCGACGTTTCGGTTGCTTTCCAGCAACCATGTTCACAGGGGACTGAGGTGGTTGACGTCCCTATGTCATAGTTAACCACAGCTATCTCCAGATTAAAAATTATTAATTTTTGTTCCAATCTACTCACTATGAACATACAGTATCTTGAAGTCTTGCAGTTGTATGATTGGGTTTAGTTTTAATTTTATTAATTACAGGATCCTCAAGGTGGTAGTACCCAGCCTCCCTCTCTATTGAAATTAGGATGTTTTTTAATTTCAATAGCCTCACGTATCATCCTTGGCAGAAATCGATGTTCTTTCGCGAGAATTTGTAGTTTATCAAATCTAATGTAATGGCGGGAGCCGCTGTAAGATATGATCACAAACTGCATACTTCCCGGAACGTTGGTGCTTCACGTCAGCTATGTGTTATTTTACGTGGGTTTTATTGATTGTTTTGTTTACCCTATATATGAGAGACCACATTCACAATCAATCTTGTACACTCCTGCATCTTGTAGAGGTATATTGCAATTGACGGATGGTAAGAACTGACTAATCTTCTTCGGCGGCTTGAAGAATGTTCTAATAGAAGCTCGCTTCTAGATATAGCCAATCTTTTTAAGATTTGCCCACGGTAGCTAACTGTGAAGGATGATGGTGGGATTTACCGTTTAAATATCAGTTTGTATGGGTCTTTTTTCTATACACAGTGTGACCTATGGTGTTATTAGGATTTTGAATGACTAACACATCTAGGAAAGCTAAAGAATTATTTGCCTCTAACTCCATAGTAAATTGAATTTTAGAGTTTATGGAATTAAGATGTTCTAAAAATGCAGTTACTTTGTCTGATGGTAAAATTGTGAAAGTACCGTCTACGTACCGCTTGTAGAAACTTTGAGTTACTGGTGCAGTAAGCAGGGCTTTCTCCTCAAAGTCCTCCATGAAAATATCGGCGACAATGGGAGGTAACGGTGAGCCCATCGCAACACCATCTACTTGCTTGTAAAACTGTTCCTTCCACAATAGATAGCCAGATGTAAGGCAATGTCTGAGTATTATATATTATTATTATTATATTATTACATATAACAGCATATTCTGCTGGCATGTTGTTTTCCTCTAGTTTCCTAGTTACAATTGAGATGCAGTCTTCAACAGGTAGGCATGTAAATAGACTGAACACCAAAACTGACCATAGTTTCATTGTCAGTAAGACATAGGTCTTTTATCTCACTGACAAAATGGTATGAGTCCTTAGTGTATGCTCTTGTCTGTCCTCTGAGTGGTGATAGTACTTAGAAAATAGTATCTTCGAGCAACCCGTACTTAGAGAACTGTCCTATTGTTTTATTTATTAATTTTTGTGTAATTAGGATAGTAATTACATTATAGTACTGCAATAAAGACATTATGTTTTGTTTTCGTTTTCTAATCTAGTAGGTACGTTTACATCTATGGACGTTTTTATTTGTGTTATTAGTGCTTGTGCAAAACTTGTGATCCTAATGGCAAATACAAGGCGGATCCTAATTTTAGATACAATTTTATTATTAAGTTTGTTTGAAAAAAAAATTCATTTTACGAGTTATTTTAACATATCAAAATTATTTATGATTAATGGGTACTAGCCCTACCTGTGTGTTAAATTAAAGTCACCATTGAAGCGGAACATTGTGTATATATATAAATTAAATTAAATATTGGATTATACTAAGATTATGCATAGTAATATATTATGCACTTTTATATAGTTAAGGCCCCTAATGGGTCTTTTATTTACAAAAAAAAAATCGTTACCCCCACAATAGGATTTTCTCCTGTCGTGGAGGCAGTTTAGAAACATAAACTGCACAAGGACAAACATCCAGACTCAAACCCGCAGCCCCCAGCACAACAACTCATTGCTAAGCTACTGCGCCACGGAGCCGTCTCTAAAAGTTTCCAGGTTTTTCTTGTCTTTGCTATCTTTGTACAGTAGTTTCCAGCATATTTTTTGATCTCGTCTACCCAGCGTTCTTTAGGACAGCCTCTAAGCTCTATTGCCACTTGGGCCTGCCCAAATTGTAGCCAAATGCATCCATCTTTTATCTGACAGTCGTGCTACATAGCCAGTCAACTTCCACTTGAGCTTTCACATATGCTGCAGAGCATCTATCACATTGGTTTTTTTCTTTATGTTTTCTGATTTTATTTTATCCTCAAATCAAAATCTACTACATCTTTATATATAAAAATTACATGTCACATTGTTTGTCCGCGATGAACTCCTAAACTATTGAACTGATTTCAATGAAATTTTGTACACTGTGTGCAGTTTGGTCCAACTTGAGAGATATGATACTTTTTATCCCGATAAGTGACCTTCAATATTTATTTATTGTGAATTTAAGGATTTTTTCATAGGAAGGGTTGTCAGAAAGGGCAGAACAACGTTTGCCTGGCCAGGTAGTATAAGTTTAAAATAAATAATCTATATATAACTGCAGTGTTAGTGTAAGAATATCTACTACCCCATATCATCCTGTGGGTGTTGTAAGAGGCAACAGAGAGAATAAAACAAGAGATGGGCAGCAGCATCTTCTTCCCCCAAAAACCCCTATATGAGGCAATCTATGGGGGAGGCCTATGTATAGCAGTGGACAGTCTGTAATATTAAAATAACTGGCTTCCATTAAGCTCAGGGGGTTACTTTTGTAATTTATTATGTTATTTTACATATGTTCTATTTTACGTGGTAGAGTCACCTTGTAGTTAATTATGGCTGTAGCACAAATGGGTGGCTTGACCAGCATAGGAGCAAGCTCTTACAGAAGCGCAGAGCCTGCATAGTGTAACAAGATAACGGCTCAAATCTTACGGGAGTTATTGGAGCAGGGAACCACCTGCTATAGAGCTAAGTACCTCACCATACTTACATCTTTGGTATCATTAGAAAGTTGCTAGGATTCTTTGAGAAGCTAGGGTTACTTGAATAGTATTATTACATATATGCATAATATGCACTTGGTCATGGATTTGCAGGAAAAAGCCAGTATAACACTATACTTTAAAAAAAAAACATACTACACCTTTCTAAGACAGCATTCAAAGTATCTTGATCAATGTCGGTGAAGCCTTCTGCATTCAATGCATCTGCTGTATTCTTATCTATCATTTCAAGACATAAAGCAGCCAGCTGTGGCTCATCAAACAGCCTTGCTTGTGTCAGCAATAAAAAGGCATTGTCAGTTCCCAAGTTGCTTTTAAGGAAATCCACACAATGCTCCTCTAATGCTGCCACAGCATATTTCTTGGCGGTATATAGTGTTGTCATCACACTCTCAGGCCCAATCCTGACTTCATCTGAATATAAGAACTTTAACAAATGTAGGAAAGCTGCTGGCTCAATATCAGGCAGTTCAACTTCTTCAGACTTTGTAGCTAATACACCATTGAACATAGCATCGAACACAGCACTCCCAACAGATAACACAAACTTATGGGCCGGTATAACTTGTTGATTTGCATCTTTACCTACAATGAAATGGACATCAGACAATATTTCATTATTAAAAAGGAAAGACAATCGCTCTTTGACCGTTGTTTTTGTAGCCTGCCAGTTATGTAAACGGCCACCGGTGTTGTTGGTCGGCTGCAGGTTTTCTATAGCAGAGGAAGATGGTATAGGCTCGTTGTTTTGTCCATTGTCTTCATCAGCAACATGACCCAACTGGCGAGCATGTTGGTTTGAAGGAAGCATGTTCTGCGGAGGCAATTCGTCACCACCTGCACCTTCATCAAGCCTAACGTTTAATAATCTATTTACAATATCATTCTTCGACCCTGATGCCATACTATACTATACACATTTAAAACATCACACAATAATACTTATTAATTTCAATTAGCTCCCACTAATTTGATAAGAATTCGTCGCACTACCACTAAGACAGCGATTAAAGAAATATTTAATTATTTAGAAAAATGACCAACAGTAATTATGTTGTAATGTTTATTCACCGAAAAGAAAATATTACGATAATTTTATGACGTTTAGTGATAAATGATTTGACACTTTGACAGTATTTTTTTTATTTCATTTTTTTTGGAGTTTATGGCCTGGTATCTAAACCTTTAGGCCAAGTCTTGAGTATTTTTTCGGTTTATTATAATTTCCCCAAGCCTTGTCTTTATGTATTATTATCCTTCATAGTTTACTGCTTCACAATATGTTGATGCGTCACATTATGCAGCCCTTGGGAGATTTTGACGGCAACTTGAGCCAGCAGGCAGCTGACAGTTGGCGATGGTGTATAAAGGCGCCTAAGCAAACAGCTTATCTTGAGAATCCATCACCATCAGAGCACTTGTTTCACCATTTCCACTAATAGTTCACATGCGTAGACAGTTAATACATAAAATCGCACCACTTTTACATACTACTAACATATCTATCTAACAGTGGTAGAGCCACGTGGCAGCTTTTGCTGTCGCACGGATGGGCCGGCTCTAACCGGGATGGTACCACGACCTCACAGAATACCAGCGTGAAGTAGAGGTTTACCTCTGCGTTTCGCTTGGTAAGTGCAGGTGGCCGGAGGCCCTTTTTACTGGAAATGAGACATTCCATCTTAGTCCTCACGGGTGACAACGCATCTACATTTTGATTTGTAATAGAGGATAGATGTAGATGTCTATGGGCCGCAGCAACCACTTACCATCAGGTGGACTGTGTGCTCGTTTGTCACCCTTATCCTATAAAAAAAAATATCAAAATCCACTTCAAACTATTATTTAAACTATAATACAGGAGCAGCAAACCGCTGCCGATCAAGTTCCCGTCAAAACCTTTTAATTTCATTAGTTTGTGGACAGCACAGAGCGAATAAAAAAAGGCATATTCCAATATCACAGAGTCCATTCGTCTAACAACTTTTAACTTTTATGAATTTTTAATATCGCAAAAATTATATTAATAACGGTAATGCAATAAAAAAAGTTGGTATTGATAATGGTATTATGCATACATATTATGAATGCATACATATTCATAACACATACATACAAAGTCCAACTTCAACCAAATGATAAATCAACGAAGCAAATTAATTAATTAAAGCAGCGTTGGAAAATTACGTTACATGTTCGTGTCCATTTTTAGTCAAAATTAACGTGAAGGGTGATGTGCAGTGCCTGATGTGCCCACAGGTTAACTAGCCTGGAGCCTAGAACGTAAGGTTCGAGGGGGCTCTGAGCATGCCTTTGCAAGCACCGCTTATATACAAAATAAAATTTGGTATTAATATTCTCAATAAATAATATACCTAGTAGTAGTAGTGCCGCAAGTATTTTACTTGCTGTTCTTTCTTTATTTTTGGTACCAAACAAATAAAAAGATTGTAAAAATAAGACTGAATTATTTGGAACTTTTCGTTGACTAACAGGACGTGATTCAAAGATTTTAAACTGCTCAAGCTCTTTTCTCTATCTCTAAATTTGTTAAGATGTTTTGCCAAGGCTGTTCAAAGGGAACCTTGAACAGCCTTGGCAAAACATCTTAGGCAGATCGACTCATGGGCCCATGCCACAAAGGAGAAAGTCGATGTTTTAGGTTCTCGTTTTGAGTCTAACTCGACTATTTAATTGCTCCATGCCGGATCTGCGGCTTACAAGCGCTCAGTGTGCAAAGTACTTCTCTCAGTGAACGTCAACACGTCGAGTGAGCCTAATGGCGTCCCTCCTTTTGTGCTGAAGATGGGTGCTCCACTGGTTCTAAAGTGATTTTTCCGGTACTCCTACTCCATAGGCGTAGTCCTTAACTTATGGAAGGCAGCTTAGGTGCACCCGATCCCTAAAAAGGCAACTGCTCAAACCCGTCCAACTACAGGCTTACCACGATCACCTGCTTGTTTACCAAAATAATGGAATCCATTATAAATTGCCAGCACGCATGGTACTTTGGGAACCACCAGCTGATTAGTGAACACCAATACGGCCACTAATCAGTTAGTTTTAGTTCTAATCTGCTAATTTACCTGACTCATAGATGAGCGGAAGCAGAAGAGTCCAAGATGGACCACGTGACTATTCCTTTATTATATATATAATCATATTTCTTGGTAATTTAACATTATGATTATTAGCGTAAATATTTTAATTAATTAGTGTTTACTAAGTACTTAATTTCTAATAAAATAGTTAAGTTTATATTATATATTTTAGATTTAGAAGTTATTCTATAAATATAGGATAGTTAAAAATTGTGAATAATGTTAAGTTTTTATTCCTTCGTTTACCTTTTTATGTCTCATTATAGTGCAATAGATAAGGGATAAAATGTGACAGGGATAAAGATATAATGTAATATTAGATAAAGATGCAATATAATACTAAACTCTTATTATAGGCATATATAAGTATGTATGTAAATAAAGTGTTATATTAAGTTGTATTTTAATGAAATATAAAAAAAGAATAATATGTTAGTATTAATTCATAATAATGTTCGTGAACGCACTGACGCTCCATTTTTCCGTATATACACTCTTATCTATGGCTCCATTGAGGACTGGGTCGCGCGCGTGTTTCTTTGCGCCTAATACAAGGCTATCCTCCGGAGTGGGGGAGGGAGGTGGTGAATGCTCATAGCATGCAACGCAGCCGACTGCGTGCTTATATGGGACTCACTAAGAAGTGCCCACCCACTAAACACCACCTGTGGGACTGGCTCTGGCCAGTACGGGGACGGTGAGCGTAGACAGCCAACACAACCGCACGGGTCGGCGGCGCTAGCTGCGGCGGGACGGGACTGACGTTCTATTCCTTGTTCTGAACTGACTAAGGAATTCCCGTGCGGAGACGGGTGCTCGGTCAGCTAGCAGACTCCGCTAGCGCACGACTGTACGGGGGCGACGGCGCAAGCGGAATGCGCAATAACATTGTAGTCTTTGGGAATGCGTCTTCGCGCGCACGTAAAGCTAGGGCGTACTTATATAGAAGTTAAGCGGGGAGCGAGGTGGTATTTAAAGGGCGCTCCTGAATTTGTGCTGTTACATAGAGTAGAATAATATATACCGAAACGTTGTTATTTCTATACCAAGCGGCGCCGAGTGCGCACGTGTGTATTAATGTAAGTAGGAAAATGTTTGACTAAGACTTGAAATAAGGAAAGTAATATATGTAAATTAATAAAATTTTCATAAAATAAAGAATAATTAATTTAAAATAATATTTTATACGTGGTAGAGCCATGCTGCAGCTATATTAGTATTATAGTTGTAGCACGAATGGGTCGGTTTGACCGAGGACCACGCTCTCACAGAATACCAGCGTAAAATAGCAGCTTAACACTGTTGTGTTTCGTATGGTGAGTGTAGAGAACCGGAGACCCTTTTTACAGGAAGAGAGGCGTTCTATCTTAGTCCTCACGGGTGACAACGCATCTGCATTTTGATTCGCAAACGAGGATAAATGTAGATGTCTATGGGCCACAGCAACCACTTACCACCAGGTGGACTGTGTGCTCGTTTGTCACCTTATCCTATAAAAAAAATAATGGCCAGAGGGGGTGAGGCAGAAAAGTTTCTAGAAAGTCACTAGAAAACGTATAAATATCGCACCCATTTACTGGGAATTCATTCGAAATTCGGGCCTTACCTGAAAAAGGGAGAACAAACTACAAAGGGAACTCTGTTCTACCCAGCCCTTAGCTGCCTTCCTGAAAAGATAACAAAAACCCTAGGAAATCTATCTACAACAGTTACTTTGGACATAGCGGTAGCGCAGGCCTTTGATGGACTTTGGTACAAAGCGCTTCATTCCTATGGGCTACCCAAGAAATTGTACAATTGGACCATCAGTTATCTTGCAGATGGAAGTATCAAGGTCGCAGCGGAGCCTATTAATGCTAGTGTTCCACAAGACTGCGTGCTATTACCTGCGCGGTTTCTTCTGTAAACCAGTTATATGTTGCTCTTATAGCACTGGTGAGCTTTTTACACGGCCGTGCTATTATTTCTCGGGAATAAGTCATGTAGTATCGGAACAAACTTGTTTTTGAAGTCGAGTCTTCAATAAACATATTCCGGATTGGGGACAACTCTAGTCCAGTTTAAACTTCAGAAGATACAGGCTTGCACGTTTACCATTAAAAAGAACCCTTTTGTTGCATCTCCTCCATTTCAAGGCACTCCCCATGCTGTCTTAGCCATCATCGAAATCCTTGGGATCGACGTATCACAAGACGTACAGTTCCGCGGTCTATTGGAAAGGAAGGCTAAATTGACCTCTAAAAGTTTGACGTGCTTAGCAGTGTGGAAGCGTATTTCATGCCGTCACACCGTTTACAACTTTACAAGGTGCAAGTTCGACCTACCGTGGAGTACTGTTCTCATCTGTGAACTCTGGCACCCCAGTGGCAGCTCCTTCCACTTGACCACATCGGATTAATTCCAGCCGCCAAATTCCACCAACGCACATCAAGACAAAACTCATGGTATCATCCACAGCATCTGGATGCTTGGCGGTCTACCATGAAGCTGTGCGATTTACTAGGAGTTTTCTTCTTCGGAAGACTTCTTTGTGGAATCATCTACCAAAGGTGATTTTTCCGGACCTATACGACTGAAAGACCTTGAAGAAACGAGCTTACCCTTCACTTCTTTTAAAAACGCACGTGCAATTTCCCTGGTTGTTTAGGGGCGATGGTCCACACTTACTAGTAGGAAATTTTGATTTAATGTGGGCAAAACCGCGGGGTGAAGAGCTAGTAAAATATAAAAATCTAAGGCACAGACAGAACAGGCACTGGAGATGTGCAGGAGAATTTTTCAGATAACACCCCAAAATAATAAAAAGCTACCGTTACAAACCCACCTGACAGTCATAGCAAATATGATAAATATCCCCCCTATGAAGCAATCTTATGGTGAGATTGGTCCAAGAAAATAAGGATAGAGGCTGATATGTTTATTTGTGAACTTTGATAGGCTGTAGTTGTAAATATGATTTTTTAAATTGAAAACAAATGTATTTTTTATAGAAGCAAACGAGCATGCGGCTCACCTGATGGTAAGTGACTACCGCCGCCAATGAACAACCGCAACACCAGGGGGATTGCAGATGCGTTGTCGGCCTTTTAGAAAGGTGTAAGCTCTTTTCTTGACGGTCCCTAAGTCGTATCGGAAAAATCGCCGGTGGTATCGCGAGTCGTGATCTTTAGGCTGGTTTTAAAATAGTGCAGAGCACCCGCGTGAAGAACACGATGATACAGTGACGACGGAGCTAGCGTAGTCTGCAAATCGCGTGTTTCGCACTCCCATCTCTATAAAACAATGCTTACTGCGCCACACTCGTGCCATATATCTGACCCGAACTACTCAGAACACTCATTATTGCTTGTCGTATGAAGGAACTCAAAGTTGTTATGGTTAAAATTCATAACGAAGACTTAACCAACATATGCCAAAGTAAAAGAGAGTGAATTCAGATTTCCACAAGGTCTAGATGTATAATTAAGGCGACATTTTATAAGGGCAAATAGTTGTCCAAAATAAACTGGATAGACACTAATCTTTGTTAGTGTTCAATAGTAAACATTAAGACAATCGGCTTAAGATTTGATGTATGTAGTTTAAAAGATATGAGCCACCAGCATCAATCGTTTTCTTTGGCATTTTTAGAGGCGGATTAAATGTTGACAGCTCGACTATTATTATAAATTATAACTACTCATTTTACAAATTTAACAGGTGGGCTTGAATAACATATGTGATGACAGAGTGGGAGCGATATAAGAGTAATCAAATAAATGATTATTTTTATTTAAAAATATTTTGCGCGGGCCCTAAGCACGTGTGTAGTTTGCCTTAAGCATAATCCGCCATTGCTTGGGGAGTATTATTTTCAACAATGGACTTGTGAAGAGCGGTAATGATAATAATAAATACTTAGATATGAAGATAGTTTACATACAGACACGAAAATCATTGATTTGTATATAGCACGAGCTTCAGTTTGTGATTAGAATCCAATGATGCTTACTACTCATTCAAATAATCATTAAGCCATAAAACTGGTAGCCTCTTGCTACCAAGCACAGTCTAGTACAGCCAAACTAGATGAAGTGACAACCTGAAAAAGCGGCTTAAGTTCCGGCTTTTATCGCAGTATTTGGAGGCGATCAGTGTTTGTTGTTTGTAGTGTGTGGGGCAGCTTACTTTTTGATGGACAATGAGCACGATGATGATGACCTACTAGTAAAACTTCGATATATACTGGGTGGCGACTAGGTTATCACATTAAATAACACAGCGGTATATACAAGTTCATATATTATGTTGATTAAAATAATAAAATAAACAATTCTACTAAAAATAAAAAATGCATCTTTCAAACAAAATAAATAGCGTAAAAATTGACACGAAATAAATCACCTTAATAATATTAGTTTACTGACCAGAAGTGACATGTAAAATCGGCAACGGTGCGGCAGGTACGCAGTGCTCACGCGGCATCGACATAGGTAATTATTTACCTACACTTTCCCGTTCATAAGTAATTAGGCAAAACGAAAAAATGGGCTATTGCCACTATTAAGTTATCTGTGCTATTGCGACTAGAATGTTAATTGTTATATATTTTTTATTTGTGTATGTTCAAAGAACGTTTTATGTATAGGATAAGTCTTTCATTTAATGTGATAACTTTATCGCCACCCGTATAATAATAATTAAAAACTATGTGAAAGTTATAAGGAAATTAAAATAAATATATTCAAAACCTTTTACGTTAACCTTGTAACTTTTAAGACAATGGGAGAAATGGTCATTCCAAGGTGCCAAATAAGACAAGCGTGTGTGTAATGGAGATAGGCAGTAAGAGTTTTAATACCGCGCTGATATTGTCTTGTTGAATATTTTGTAGAGCTAACATTTGTTAGATATGAACTTATGAAATATTATTAATAAATCTCTCGTCGGTGATTTTATTTTTAGGGTTTTGCAGTTAAATACAAAACGTTCATAATCTCGTTCCGTCTGTCTGTCTGTCTGTTCTGATTTATGACGTTACTGCTCATCATAATTCAAATGTTATGTTTAAGTATACTACGAGTACTTAGTTCTAAATTGTGAAATAACAAAATATTAACTGACGGCTCTGTGGCGCAGTAGTTTAGCAATGAGTTGCAGCGCTAAGGGCCACGGGTTCGAATCCCGTATGGAACAAGTATTTGTATGGCCTATAAATAATTGTTCCGGGTCTGGATGTTCGTCGTTGTGAAATTTATATATTTTATACGTGGTAGAGCCATGCTGCAGCTATATTTCTGGTATAGTTGTAACACGCATGGGTCGGCTCGACCGAGGAAGGATCACGCTCTCACAGAATACCTGCGTGAAATAGCAGCTTAATGCTGCTGTGTTTCGTATAGTAAGTGTAGAGAACCGGAGACCCTTTTTACTGGAAATGAGGCATTCCATTTTATTTAAAATACCGCGCAAAAAAATTAAAAGCCATGAAATCTAATCGAATAGCTACTTAGATTCAAATACATTTAAAAATTATTGTCGTATTTTCGGTTGTATGTACCTATCAAATCACTAATTTTACTAATATTTTCAAGAAGTATAATTATTAATTTATTAATACTTCTATTTATTCGAAGCTCTGTAAATTTTCTCGTACGTCATTAGGGCACGCACGCGCGCCACGGTCGATCCAGCTAACAGGTGCTCGCCCGGCAGTAGAACTATCGTCTTCGACAAGGACGTGGTTCAGAACCCCTTTCAAACCTTAAAAAATAATATATCGATCATTATGACTGACTATCGCGATATTATCAATTAAAAAAATTTAAATCTTTCACTTGAACTGTAGCGCCTTCGATATATATGTGTGTAAAAGAATTTTAGTAATTGTGACTTTCATTTCATCTACAAAATCAACAGGCGCTCAAATTATTTTAAGCCTATGAGTAGTGTAAATATTCTTTGAGATTACATTTTAACCGTTGTCTTATTCTATATACTATTGTTGATTATTCTAAAGTGTTGTCTGTTTTCTAATATTACCTACTTCTAATATAGTATAAACAAATTAAATCTTCTAAACATGTTGAAATTTAAAAAAAATCTAATTTTATAAAGAGAACGTATTGTGTAGTACAACTCGCGAAATAAAATAAAATATGAATTTTGGAGAAAAGTAACACAACAGTAAACGGTATGTAAATAAGAATAATTTATCTCATTTATTTTATATGTTGCTTAATCAATTATTGATTTATTAAATTATTTGTTACTAATCGCAACAAATAATTAAAACAAATGTATTCACTTATTATACATTGTAATAAAAACTTAAATTAATGTTATGTTAATTCACGCGTACCAAATATTTAAATGTTGTCAGTGGCAGTTAAGAGTGTGTAAGTAGCGTCTTTCGGGCAAGGCGATCGATTTGTGCGTAAATAATGAAGTAATCGCAGCGTATCTACCATTGTAATACTGAATATACCTATTATAATTAATCAAAAGTAGACTGTAAAATCACAGAAATTAGAGAGACATCTTAATGGCAAATCAAGTACCTATTTCTTAACAACTCGATCGGAAGCTTTGATTACTACGTACTGTTTAAGAGATATAATATGTTAAGTTACTTATATATACATTCGAAAATTAAGTATTTAATTGTATGTAGCACGAGTTTCGGTTGGGATTCGAATCTAATAACACTCACGAACTCATGATTCATTGCCAGTGTGGGATTATAGCCACTTGTCCTCAGCACTCAAGTCTTATATTGCCTATGGCCTTCTTAGTCTAATAATGGTTGTCCTTATAGCTTTTTTTTTATTACCATTAATTGTCGTTTATTAAAATGTAACTTTGATTTGCGTTACCTTTACCACTGACTGACTCTTTCTAAAACGTATAGTTTTAGAAAGAGTCAGTCAGTGCCCGATTAACTTGAAATTTAGTAAAGTTCACTCATTTCATAATGTAGACGCTCACTAAGAACGGATTTTACATTAGTCGCTTAAAAACATCTTGATATTTTATATCTACCTTATTATCGTCTATTATCGTGCGCCCAGCGAAGCAGGCGGGTAGGTATCAGCTAGCGGCCGTGCTATAATTTCGGAATTTGAAAATGCCATTAATAACAGGGGCTTTGAGACTTTTCGAAATTCAAAAGATAGGTTACAATGAATCCAGCTCATACTTTAAATATCTTTCAATGATAAGTATTTGTAGTTATATATCATTCGATAGACAACTTTACCGAAAACTTTTATTGTGTAGACTCCGCGTCTTCAGACTTTTGTTGAAACAACCACTGCCCACGATCAACGATACATATTTTTAACACACTTTTATTAACTTGACGTGTGTGTATGTATGTAGGTATTTATTTTAATTCAGTTTTCACCATAGAGTAATGTTTTCACCTTCTTTCTAACGTCTTCATAATTTGAATTTTTTAAAGATCAAGGGTGACAAACGAGCACACAGTTCACCTGATGGTTTGTCATCATCTATCGCAAAATAAGAATACAAAAAACATGAGTGAATCTCGTGGAACACTCGGTTGGAACGAAGTTCCATTCGTAGTATATTATTATTGATAAAAGTATTATATTATTGATTAACAAATACAAATAATTGAATTACTAGCGTCTATTAAAATGAAGCGTCATTTAAAATAATATTTCTTCCATGGCAAGATAAGAATAATTAAATATTAAAAATTTTGTACAACCGACTTCAATATAAATTATTAAGAATAACTTCAAAAACTATTGCTTAGACCTTGATCAAATTTATTTGGGACCACATGTGAAGCACCAGCTTTCAAATAAAAAAAGAATAATCGAAATCGGTTCACCCAGTAAGAAGTTATGAGGTAACACACATAAAAAAACATACAGTCGAATTGAGTACCGGCTCCTTTTAGAAGTCGGTAGAACAGTGCGAGGGTGAGGGGATTCCATCTCTCTCGTACTATAGAAAGGGGGTTGTGACGGAAAAATCTTACACTTTTTCTCACCTAGTCCCCCATCCGTCAAATTCGTACCGGGCGATATGAAACTTAGTTCCAAAAATGCAAATGGGCTGTTATCCCTGAGGACTAAGATAGAATGTGACGTTTCCATTTGAGATTTTCCGGTTCTCTAATTCACCATATGAAACGCAACAAGCTGCTATTTTAAGACATGCCCATAGGTTGCCTCATAAAGTGGATATTTGCCACGGTACCAACCCTTGGAAGGTGTGTTGGCTACCGTATTATTTATTTTTAGTTATTAGTAGGAAGGCGCTGCAGCCTATCTCCTGGTTTGTTTTCCTCTGTTGCCTCTTATGACACCAAGGGGACGATATGGGATAATGGATATTCCTAAATCGCCACTGCACGATCGGGAGATCCCTATGACTTTAGTTTAATCTCTGATAGCCAATCTTCGGTCTGCCAACACAATATCTTGAACTTTTTTACGTTATCTTCGTGAGGGACGTTCTTCTTTCGTCGAGTTTGACGGCCGTCACGATTTTCATATTTCGTGGATGTTCTGCCCAGTTTAAGCTCTTTGGACCAGCGTATAACTGTGTGTGTAGGAGCTGTGTCCTTCGGTATTTCTTATCAAATTAGCGTGTACAAGTTGGTAAGACATTTTGCTCGAAAGAGTTACTTGATGACTGATGGATTACATTGCATTTTCTTCAATTTCGTGTTAACACTTCGACTGTTGATATTCAAATATCCTCAGTCTCAGTATGTAATCTCCTAGCAATAATGACCTATTTAAATGACTTTCTCACCATGAGTAATTGAGGGTGTGGAGTAGCTTTATATTCTAGGACTGAATAAAACTAGTTTTACCGAATTTATCACGTTTATTTTTTTTTAAAGATTAGATAAAAGATAAGAAAGATAAGATTCTAGATGTTTCGAATGCTTTGTAACACTCATGGTTACGGGGAGACTCTTATTCCATGTGTAGTGTAAATATAAAAAAAAATATTTTAGAATTTTTAGGTATACAAATACCCGATACTATTACTGTTAGAGAACTCCTAGTCTACAGAGCCTTTTAAGACCATAGTCGTATAGTAGAAGCACCAAATGCTTCGGGTCAAAAAAAAAGTTAAAAATTCTTTATGAACTTTTATTACTAATATTTAGGTAATATAGTTAAATTACACAATAATAATTTAATTAATAGAATCAACCGTCACTTTGCTGAAATCCATTATTTTAAAATTGGTAAAAATTACTTCGTATATCCGCTCGATAAAATAAAAAAAATGATGTGTCTTACCTAGTTTGTAGAGCACCTCCCGCTCTCCCTCAATTGCGTGTACTATTGTTAGTACTAATCGCTTACTTCTTAGCGGTAAGTCACCGCAGAGTCTACATCACCTGAAGATGCCTCGTGTAGAGGCGAAACACGTCTCGTATTGTCGTCAGTGGTGTGTCTTTCCGAGTGTAGTGGTGTTGGGAGTAGTGGGGCTAGGATTGGTGGTGACGGGGATAGTGCACGCAATTGAGGGAGGGTGGGAGGTGCTCTTCAAACTAGTTAAGGCACATCATTTTATTTTATCGAGCGGATGTACGCGAGGTAATTTTTACCAACTTCAATAATAATTTTACGTGACGTCTTCGTGGCGCAGTGGATTAGCATCGAGTTGCGACGCTGAGGCCCACGGGTTCGAATTCCACGGAACAGGAATTTGTATGACCTACAAATAACTTGTCCAGGGCTAGAAGTTTGTCTTTGTGCATTTTATGTTTGTAAACTACCTACACATGATAGGAGATTCTCCGCAGGAGGATACAGGAGAAGATTCTAGTGTGGGGGTACCGCTAAAAAAAATTAGAAACAAATGCGTTTTTATACGAATTTAAATTATTGTGCGAAAAATATAAGGGTATGAACTTCCGAGGTATATGCCGGGTGCGTGTCTCATATTATACTATTATTAAGAAAACACAGAACTGATCGCACATTCGTAAGTGCATTGCTTAGTAAAGTTATTTTCGTCACTGCCAAGGTCCTAAACATCTATCGTAAAAGATTAGTTTGAGGAAAATTTTTGTTTTATTCGAGTATATGTGACAAACGAGCACACAATTCACCTAATGGTAAGTGCATGCTGTGGCCGATAGACATGAATCCTCGACTACGAATGTTGATGCGTTGTCACCCCTGAGGACTAACATGGAATGCCTCGTTTCCAGTAAAAAGGGTCTTCGGTTCTCTACACTCACCATACGATACACAGCAGTATTAAGCTGCTAATTCACGCTGGTATTCTGTGAGAACGTGGTCCATTCCCGGTCGGGGCAATCCATTCGTGTTACAAATGTAATACCTATACTTATATGTAGAATCGCTCGAATACCTAAAAAATATTCTTGAATGAAATATTTACAAAAACAACTTTTCATTTGCCTAGTTATATCTCAAAAAGTTTAGAGTTTGTTTTTATTAATGGTCTCTATTGATAGAACTCCTGCTAACTCATTTCATAATTTGAATTGTAATTGGCTTCATCCGTTCATTCATTCTTCATTAAAACGTCTCAATTAAAAAAAAATTCAATGAATAATGTATAGCGGCCTTTGGTAATTATATTTTTTCTAACGTCGATCATATTTCGATCACGGAGGTACTACAATTCTGTGTTTATTAAAATTGTTTATATAAAAGTGTTTATTTAATACGTGTTCAATGGTAAAGGAAAACATCGCGTGGAATTGGAAGGCGGCATGTCTAAAAGATTAAAAAAATATTTTTGAGACATGTGAAATTCACCAATACCCAATGGGCACAGTGTGGCGGTCCCTTCCCTGCTTTAAAACCTTCTCAGAAATGTTGGGAGGCATGTACCCACCTGTGGGACGTATGATGTTACATTACTTTTACATATAAACTTTTAAATTTTATATATAATTTTAAAATATATTTTTTTACATAGAATCCTAATTGGTTTATTTATGTCTCTTAAATATTTGGTTGTCGACACTAGCGGGAATACGTCAGGAAAGGTTAGTTGTTAAAAATACTAAAGTGTGAGAGCGGATATTCAACTTGATCTCTTGCTTACGCAGTTAATGATTAGTGGCATTAAAACGGCGTAACTGCACTATACAATCAGTATAGGCAATTAATTACATTTCGATCATACAATTTATGACCTAGTCACAATTACTCACTGTTGTAACGTGAAGGACATAATTACATGATAACACCCAACCTATGCAAACCAACAACAACACTACCCATTCCAATGTAACACGGGACAGCCTCTCAGCAACACCACCCTCTTTGCACTGCACCAGAAGAATCACTACAACGGACATAATCACGACTATATCTTAGCATGCATAGAATGACTTCACTCGTAGAATGACTCAAGAGGGAGAGACTCCCGCGTTCTTTTTTTGTATTCAAAGCAAGGGACTACCTTCCGGGAAGCGGGGGAGGGAGGTGGTGAATGCTCATAACATATCACGCAGCCGGCTGCGTGGTTATGTGGTACCAGTGTCTCCATATGTAAATCGAGAATTACCGTGTTGCAAGGGTAAAAATACCGTGTTTCTTGATAAAATTACGGTGGATTTACTAAAACTTTACCGTGTAAATTACCGTGTAACTTTTCTAAGAAAAATACAACATTGTGAACCAAACCAAGTCCAAATATGTTTGCTTTTAATTAATTACTAATAAAATTTTAAAAAACATGCAAAATTAAGCAATTTTATTCTGAATCTGACTGTCCTAACATGACAATATCTTTTTCGTACGTGGATTTATTCATTGTAGTTAACATAATGTTAATGGGACTGAAATCAACACAGTTTTTGCTATTTCTTTTGATTGATTGCTGGGTGAAAAATATTTCTGTTTATAGTTTTGGTTAAAAATTTGTTTCTTTTCTTCGTTTTTGTATCATTGACTCGGCTGAAAATGCGCTTGCACTCTGCATTTGAGCACATTACGGTATACAATGGTATTACGGTGATATATGACACGGTAATGCCATATTACCTTGACGGTAGGTTAAGCCCAAATTACGGTGCATCTACGGTAATTACCGTGTACATGGAGACACTGTGTGGTACTCAGTATGAAGTGCCTACTCACTAAACACCACCTGTGGGACTAGCTTTGGCCTGTATGGCCTTTCTGCCGAATCGGAAGCGTCCCACTTTAGGGAAAGGGGGTGCAGGCTTCACGCGTTCTGCACCTACACTGAACTTTATACTGCACAAACGAGTGGGGGAGTGGGGGGGGGGTTATCAAAATACCCTCAATTCCAACTCGCCATCACCGATATGACTCTCCACTAGTGTGACGCAACCTCTCGTTCCCTCTTGATCCAACCGGTGTTTTATAGACGCGCCTACATGCTATTTAGTTTGCCTAATTTTTATATTTATTTAGTTGACTCTTGCCCACTTTGCTGGGCGTCAAACATTTTTACTTGTGATAAAATTATCATGTGTGATTCTTAGTACTGAGTGTTTAGGATTTATTTTTGGAATTGATTGACAAATATTGTTATTTCACATTAAAATTATTATTAATCACAATCAAATATAGCCTATGTTACTCAGGAATAATGTAGCTATCTGCTGGTGAAAGAATTTCTTAAATCGGTTCAGTAGTTCCAGAGAGTACTTCCTACAAACAAACTCACAAACTTACGAACTTTACTTCTTTAGAATATTAGTATAGATATTACGTAGTAGAGCCATGCTGCAGCTATGTTAGTAGTATAATTGTAGCACGAATGGGTCGGCTCGACCGGGGAAGGAATACGCTCTCACAGAATACCAGCGTCAAATAGCAGCTCAACACTGCTGTGTTTCGTATGGTGAGGGTAGAGAACCGGAGACCCTTTTTACTGGAAACGAGGCATTCTATCTTAGTCCTCACGGGTGACAACGCATCTGCATTTTGATTCGCAAACGAGGATAAATGTAAATGTCTATGGGCCACAGCAGCCACTTACCATCAGGTGGACTGTGTGCTCGTTTGTCACCCCATCCTATAAAAAAAATAACAACATTGTTGTGGAAGAGCGAGTATTACCCTACAAGTACCTATTTTCTTACTAGAAGGTCTCAACATTGTTCTATAGATGTAAGGAAGAAAGGAATAAACATATTTGTTATTGTTATTGTTACTTTTTATTTTACTATATGTCTTATATTGGATAGAGGACATCACGGTCCATGATGCTGAGCCCGAAGATACAGCGCCACATCCGCGTCAACGACATCCAGCTAATTGCCCTCTCCGAAAGAGCACAGTACGATCATTCACAGGTGAGTGCAATTGCGAAACTATTTATCAAATCCATTATATACAATATTAAAAACTATAATAATAAAAAAAAACTAAAACTAGAAACTTAATTATCATATAGTCCTACTCCCCGCGGTATCGTGCCAAGAACGCTCGCTGCGTTTCCCCGCTGAATGGCTATACTTAGCCTTTGAGCGAGAATAGAACCAGCCCTCTTATCACCAGCAGCAACGACCAGCCGCGGATGGAGTTCCTTTAAGAACTTCACCGCACGTGGACCCCACGGACCGATAGTCTCTGTAGCAATTCTCCATTTCTACATCTGATTTCTATTAGAATAGTAAAAAATTCCATAAAAATATTTCGAAACATCTTTTAATCATTCAACCAGGGTATCCAAATTACCCGCATTATGAAGTATATTTGTTCACGCAAAAGCGTTAGTGTCAGGCATCGACGTTAGATGGTGCTCGGCTCGGCCTATCCGGGATGACGTTCGTGCGTGTTGAACGTCCGAACTTGCTGAACGGTGGGAGTCGAGAGCGAAAGATTAGAAGTCTTCTGGGCGTCGAGATAGAAGGCGCGGTCCGTTTGTTTGGGAGCTCTTAGATCTAATTTTATGTTAGGCGCGTATAGTAAATATACCACTGGGAATGGTAGCGCGTGTTGAGAGTTTTACCCGGGACTTTAGGTTTAACGCAGAATCTGTATAAGTGGATTCGACTGTATTAGTTACTAGTGCGGTAGTTAATATTCTAGAAATAACGGTGACCTTTGACCCGTACGTTCTGTGTTCATTTTCGCGAGTCAATCGTAGAAAACGAAGAGAGTGACTGCGGAAGGCGACCTTAGCTTGGAGAGGAGCTGAGGGCCGAACTGCTGCAGGGGGAACGGTCAAATAAGGTCAATAACACTACCAGCCACACCCAAATACACATCACTGACCTTTACTTTCTAGCACAATACATCCACACGCGACCTGACCGAATCCTGAGGGACCAGTCGCCTTGAATAGAGGTAAGTAAGCTCTGTTCAATAATTGTGACGCTCCCCCCTGATTGTTTAGTGTAATTATAAACTTAACCCTTGGCGTTTAGGACGCCCGACCAGCATCTGCCCGTAGCTTCTTCGTCTATGGGCCGCGAAGGATTCTACTCCTGGGATGGGCAGCTGCCGGCCGTAACATTTGGTAGCAGAACGCGGTGCTGGGATCGAGTCCCGGTCGATCCACCGACCATAGTATTTGATAAAAATTAAATAATTTTGGTGGCAGGGAGCGTTGGGTTGATTGGTTTAATTTTGTGTCTACAATCACGCCCGTCCGTAATACGTAAAAATATTTTTTTTTATTATATACGTAATAATAAAATTCCTTTCTTTGTTGGCTTGCTTTGTTGTTTGCGGGTAAATTTGAAAAGCCACGCCTGGTTCGCGCGCAAGCGGGAGTTTGCGTCATGTAGGTAGATGGTTATTTTTGCGTAATCGGTTAATTATCGTTGCGGATAGTTGTGGTGTATTACTTATCGAAGGGTCGATTTCCGAGCAAGGCATTTTTTGTTGATGTGTATCTTCGTTATGTATCTTTCGTATTGTAATTTGTATTTGAACTAAGGAGTGGTAATTTGTATTTACGTAATTTGAATTTAACTTGATTTGATCGCACTAGTATTTGTTATTGTTAATTTGATTTACCTTTTCTTTTGTACTAACTTGTGTTTGATTTGATAAATAGCGGTTCTTATTTGTGTACATTCTATTCAACTCGATTTGATAGGAACTGCATTAGTTAGCTGTTAATTTTTGTATTTTTTATTTGTTATTTTTGTAATTGTGCTCGAGCGGCGTCGTAATTTGTATTTAGTAGTGATGTCCTCGCCCAAGATGCTAATCCATTGCCTGCGGACTGAGTTACGCTGGGCCACCAGCGCCCATGCTTTGATAGGTCGACCGGATAGGGTCCATAATTTGATGAAGCGGTTCGAGCAGGTCGATGCTCGAAGGGCTGCAGTGGAGGAGGCTTACGCTGAGCTTGAAGATTCGGATGTGGAAAAGGGAGTCCTGGACTCCTGCTTCGCAGACTACGAGCAGTTCTTGTGGCTCACGGACGAGTTGATCGAGGCTGAAGGCAGGTATGCCGAGGAGGCGCGTGAAGCTCGGACGAGTGGCCTGCCCGAGTCCTTTCGGAAGCAGCCTCAGCCGGAGCTGTTGGGACGACTCCCAACTCTGGACTTGCCAAAGTTCTCCGGGGTCCTTTCCGAGTGGCTGACCTTCGTTGGTCTTTTCGACGGCCTAGTGGACGCCCGGAGTGACTTGACCCCGAGCCAGAAGATGGCGTACCTCCTGGCCTCACTGGAGGGGGAGGCCCTGGACGTTGTCAGCCATTTGAGCTTGTCGGACGACGCCTACCAGACTGCTCGGGACTTCCTAGTCAGAAGATACGCCATCGTCCGGCGAATTGCGGACGAACATGTTAAGCAGCTTCTGAGCCTCCCGCTGCTTAGTGACCGGGCCAGACTACGTCCGGACCTGTTGGATCCAGTCTTGGTGGCCTGTAATATGTTGAGGCGGCTGGATGTACCAGTGGGCGAATGGGCCTTCTTGTTGCTCCGCATCGTGCTGTCCCGTCTACCTCTCGACCTTCGAATGCATTTTGAGGAGAGGTACGGCGGGGACGAGGCCTCCTATATTCCGCCCTTCTATGACGTGTTGCGGTTTTTGGAGGAGCAGTGCCGACAGATCGAGCACGCGGCGGGCACCGTCGACGACTTACGAGCCGTGCCCAGAGAGAGGCGAAATCCGCCGGGCAAGTCGTCGTCAACCCCCCCCTGCTCCTATTGTCGAGCATCTGATCACCGGGTAACGTCTTGCCCAAAATTATTAGGTAAGCCGAGTCCGGCTAGGCGAACTATCGCCAAGGAGCGCCGCTGGTGCTACTCCTGTTTGGAAGGGCACCTCCAGCGAGACTGTCCGCACCAGCGGCCCTGTCTGCATTGCCAGGGCAATCACCATGCCGTACTGTGCCTGGGTGCGAACGGCGTCTCCTCTCGGGGCGTTGCCAGGCCCTCGACCCCCACGGGCGGGGGCGCTCCGCCACGCCCTCTGACGGGCGACGCTCGGCGCCCGCCGGCTAGCCAACAGACCCTTAGGTTTGGAAGGGGTCCCTCCCCCGACCAGTCGGGGGGTAATTCCCCCAGGGGCGGGGGTGTCATCACCCCCCCTCAGCGTGCGAAGAGGAACTTCACGGCCACTCATCGGTCCGCTGGACCCTTCTCACTCCCGTTAGCTGAGTGGCCGCGACTGGTGTACCACTGTACCCCATTTGATGGAGGTGGCCCTAGCTAGCTGCCGCCTTAGCTCCCACCATGGCTGCCTCTACTGAGCCTTAAGCCGTCAACAGTCCACTTGTCAAGCTGTTCTGTTGCCGACGGCCTCAGTGAGGGCGTACAACCCGAGTGGCGACCGTTAGCGGTTGCGCTCTGTTAGTATCGGGTTCACGCGGTGTGGCCTCCACTTGGTGGTGGGAAGATTAGGGCCCCCTGGAGAGTTGAATCACGCTCTCAAGGGGTATTGGATTTGGTTTGGTCGAGCACTTAGTTAAAAATTCTTTAAATTTAAATTAAAATGCTTTTGGGTTTTCCGCGAAATTCATATTGTAGTGGTTATGATTAAAAGAAATGAATTTAAAATACTCCTTTAAATGCTGCTGCATATGTTTTGTAAATACATTTGATCACTGCGTTTATTGTTGCACGGAAAATTGAGATTAAATTGTGTGCCCTTTTTTAATGCTTGTGATAGTGTTTAATCATTTTGCTTTGTGATAAGGAAGGTTGAAATTAGATAACCCTGTGGTTGCCGAAGGAAATAGGAGTCAATTCTCTTTTGGTTTAGATTTGTTGGCACTGTCTAAGATATTTATTTGAAATAAGAAATAGGGCTGTCCCTTACGTTTATTGTTTTGTTTACTTTGCCAAGTTGACCTATGTGCATCGGTGATTACTTGTTTTAATTAATTCTGTAATTGAACATTGATGCTTTTGAAAAATTAGTTGAAATATGAGCATAGGATCACCTGCTAGGGACCATCTGTGCGTTTCGTTCGGCTCTCCACAGACGACGTTCATGGGGAATTTGGGGGTGCTCTCTGCACTGAAGCTTGAAGGTCCCTCTGGGCCGCTTCGTGTCGCGTCGCTGTTTGCAGACCTGATCCGGTCGAATTGCGGAACTAATCATAGGAGCGCAGATAGGTGTTTGAAGGAGGTCGTCTGACTTCTGTCTAGGAATAGGACTTATTTATGTGCTGCGATGTCCAGGAAGGGCATCCAGTTCGACTCTCCGGCTAGCCCACGTTGGGGCTGTAATTTTGAGGCGTTGGTCAGGGTTGCAAGATTGGGTGCGTAAGGTAGCCTAGTTTGGTTGTAGATTCGATCTTGCAACTTGCCGTCGCGACCCTGTCACGCTGACCGGTTTGCTCGCGGACCTAAATCCTTATGTCCGGGACGGGGGTTTGTTCACGCAAAAGCGTTAGTGTCAGGCATCGACTTTAGATGGTGCTCGGCTCGGCCTATCCGGGATGACGTTCGTGCGTGTTGAACGTCCGAACTTGCTGAACGGTGGGAGTCGAGAGCGAAAGATTAAAAGTCTTCTGGGCGTCGAGATAGAAGGCGCGGTCCGTTTGTTTGGGAGCTCTTAGATCTAATTTTATGTTAGGCGCGTATAGTAAATATACCACTGGGAATGGTAGCGCGTGTTGAGAGTTTTACCCGGGACTTTAGGTTTAACGCAGAATCTGTATAAGTGGATTCGACTGTATTAGTTACTAGTGCGGTAGTTAATATTCTAGAAATAACGGTGACCTTTGACCCGTACGTTCTGTGTTCATTTTCGCGAGTCAATCGTAGAAAACGAAGAGAGTGACTGCGGAAGGCGACCTTAGCTTGGAGAGGAGCTGAGGGCCGAACTGCTGCAGGGGGAACGGTCAAATAAGGTCAATAACACTACCAGCCACACCCAAATACACATCACTGACCTTTACTTTCTAGCACAATACATCCACACGCGACCTGACCGAATCCTGAGGGACCAGTCGCCTTGAATAGAGGTAAGTAAGCTCTGTTCAATAATTGTGACGCTCCCCCCTGATTGTTTAGTGTAATTATAAACTTAACCCTTGGCGTTGAGGACGCCCGACCAGCATCTGCCCGTAGCTTCTTCGTCTATGGGCCGCGAAGGATTCTACTCCTGGGATGGGCAGCTGCCGGCCGTAACAATATTAATTTTTTTTACTAGCAAAAATGGATTAAAAAATAAACATTGTGATTTCTTATATTTACGCGAACACTATACATTGAATGAAACTACTTTTTACGGATTTATCGCGTTTAATTTTACTATTTTAATTCCCGACGTTTCGGGCACAGTAAATATATTGTTTCGGGTGCCAACCCATGGTTACGGGGGGACTCCCCCTGACCCCCCCGTGACCATGGGTTGCTGTAAAGCACCCGAAACGTCGGGAATTAAAATAGTAAAATTAAACGCGATAAAATCCGTAAAAAGTAGTTTTATTCAAATAAACATTGTTTTAATGTACCTACTAACTAAATGCTACTGATAAAAATGGAATGCCAGAAAACGTTGTGTGGCATTTGTTCTTTGTTCAGCCGTAAGATTTGAGAAGGGCAGCAATGAGGATGATGATGATGATGATTAAAGTGGAAATATCTATTTTTTTTTCATAACTGATATTACGCTACTTAAACTTAATAACTTAATTATAAGCAAAAGGAAACACTTATGGAATCAAATTCTCGGTGCCGTTGTGTCAGTCACAAACGTTTTTCCCAGAGACCACTTCAAGATGTTAAAATTAATTAACTAAAATCATCGTAAAATACAAAAATCATGTGCCTTACCTAATTTGAAGAGCACCTCCCTGCCTCAATTTTGTGCATTATTGCCGTCACCAGTAATCACAGCATCACTACCCCCAACATAACTACACTAGGAAACGCACATCACCGTTGATAATACGACACATGTTTCGCCTCAAAACGAGATCATCAGGAGAAAATAGACTGCGATGTCTTTTTTTATAGGATAGGGTGACAAACAAGCACTGTCTGACCGCTACTTAGGGTTGTGAGCCGTGGGTGAGAGGTTAAAGATTCCAATTTTCGATATAAATGGTTAGCGTTGGTAATAAAATAGGAAGTTCATACATTTACTTAAAGATCATCGTTTGAATACCTATCACGTAGAACCTTTTTTTTAATAGGGTAAGGGTGACAAACGAGCACACAGTCCATCTAATGGTAAGTGCATGGTTGCTGGCCCATAGACATCTACATCTATCCTCAACTACGAATCGAAATGCAGATGCGTTATCACCCGTGAGGATCAAGGTCTCCGCTTTTCTACACTCACCATACGAAACACAGCAGCGGCAAGCTGCTATTTTACGCTGGTATTCTGTGCGAGCGTGGTCTTTCCCCGGTCGAGTCGACCCATTCGTGCTACAACTATAATACTGATATAGCTGCAGCATGGCTCTACCAGCTTTATGAAGTTTCATTTAAAAATGTATAACTGTGGACTACCAATGACATTACCATCTCATATATATATATACATATCTCGCACTTTTGGTGGTAGGCACTCCCCATCAAACCCTATCAGTATGAGTATTTTATATCTGGTACACGAGATAGTTACTGTCATTTACCGGCTCAAAATGAAAAGCTAGATATACAGGTCTTTACAAGTTCACTATTGAACATAGGGCATCCAAAGAATGCCAAAAGCACGGTTCCCGAACCACATGTATTTTTTTAAATATAATAAAGGTGACAAACGAATAAACATCCCACCTGATGTTAAGTGAATGCTGCATATATATCAATCCTCAAATTAGAATCAAAATGCAGATTCTTTGTCACCCCTGAGGACTAAGAATGTATTCCAATTTATATATATATATATGTTTTGGTGGATACAGCCACCGAAGTATGTGGTGTAAGTAAGAGAACGAATGAAAGGAAAAGTAATACTTTGTGGTGGGATGATGAGGTACGGATGGAAGTTGAAGCAAAGAAGAGGGCATGGCTAGATTTACTAGCAACCAAAGCTGGTAATTCTGGCGGTATGAATGATGAGATTGAAAGAAAAAAGGCAGACTTTAGACGTATAAATAAGAGAGTAAAAGAAGTTGTTGAAAGGAAAAAGCAAGAAAGAATAGATAAGAATGATAGAAGAATATCTGATAACTTCCAGGCAAATATTAAAATGTTCTGGAAGCTCGTAAGAAATGCCAGGGGAAATTCAAAACAGCCTAGAATGAATGCTATACGAGACGAGAATGGCTGCATGCTGAATGATGAAGTTTCGAATTTAATGAGATGGAAGGAATATTTTGAAAGCGTGTTTAAGAGTGAAGAGTCGTCTGAAGTAAGTGAAATGGAAATTCCGGAAGAAGTGGAGAGAGGTAGAGAAATAAGTGTAGATGAAATAGTGAAAGCAATGAAAAGCATGAAAGCAGGTAAGGCAGCCGGATATGATAGAGTATCACTCGAAATGCTAAGGGCTGGAGAGGGTGTGGTTGCAGGCCTGCTGTACACCTTGTTTAATTTATGTTGGGAACTGAAGCGGGTACCGGAAGACTGGTGCAAAGCTGTTATAGTCCCAATATATAAGGGAAAGGGGTCGCAGCAGGACTGTAAAAACTACCGTGGTATCAGCTTGCTTAGCATTGTGGGTAAACTGTATGCTAAGGTGTTAATTGAAAGAGTTATGGAAGAAACTGATGGAAAAATTTGGGATGTGCAAGCTGGATTTAGAAAGGGGATGGGGTGTACAGATCAAGTCTTTTCCATGCGCATGATTGCGGAGAAATTTTTGGCCAAAAACCAGAAAGTTTTTTGTGCGTTCATGGACTTGGAAAAGGCTTATGACAGAGTGGACAGGAACGTGTTATGGCAAACACTGACCTCATTTGGGTTGAGCGCTGGTCTGATACAGGCATTGAAGTCTCTATATAGGGACTCTAGTGCTTGTGTCAGGATCAACGGGGCCTACTCGGACTGGTTTGGCATCCATAAAGGTGTCAGACAGGGCTGTGTGGCTTCCCCGTGGCTGTTCAGCCTATTTATGGACAGTTGTTTGGAAAATTTGAAAGTAGAAGAATGCGGGTTAAGAATGGGTGAGTTAACCCTCAAATGCCTTTTGTACGCCGATGATCAAGTCATACTTGCGTCTTTGGCAGCCGAATTGCAAATGATGGTTACATTAATGAACAGGACATTAAAAGAAAAGGGAATGAAAGTGAACGCAAGTAAGACGAAAGTTATGGTTTTTGAAAGAGAAGAAAGTAAAACGATATGTGAAATAAGAATAGAAGGGGAGTTGGTAGAGCAAGTAGATGAGTTTGTGTATTTGGGATGTGTGTTTAGCAGGGATGGTAGATATGATAAGGATATAGAACGACGAGTGAATGCAGGAAATAGAGTGAATGGGGCTTTACACTCTATTGTGAAAAGTCAGAATGTGTCCAAAAAGGCACGTATGGCAATTCACAATGCTGTGTTAGTGCCTACTTTAATGTATGGTAGTGAAAGTTGGGTGTGGCAGAAGAAGCACGAGAGTAGAATAAATGCTGTAGAAATGCGATCCTTAAGGAGTATGTTAGGGATGAATCTGAATGACAGAGTGAGAAATTGTTTAATAAGAGAAGAGTGTGGTTTGCAAGATGATGTTGTGACCAGGATTAAGAAAGGAATGCTTCGGTGGTTTGGTCATGTGGAAAGAATGAATGAGGAAAGAGTGACAAAGCAAATTTATGTTGCAGAGGTGAACGGCAGAGTCGGGAAGGGTCGCCATAGGCGAAAGTTTATCGACCAAATTGGCGATATGTTGAAAATGGGCCAAATCAAGTGTACCTTTAACCGACGAGCGTGTATGCGTAGGTATATGGATGTGGAGGAAGCGAGAGAGGTCTGTCAGGATCGTGTCAAATGGAAGTCCATAGTCTCTGCCTACCCCTCTGGGTGACAGGCGTGAGTGTTTATAGAGATATATATATATATATATATATATATATATATATATATATATATATATATATATATATATATATATATATATCTCACAATAGCTCTGTCCTCGACACGAGTGCAAATATAAAGTCAACCGGCTATCTACTAGTTGTTGTAAATTACATTAAAAGATTCCATTATATAGATAAATAGAAAAAAATGTTGCATTTATGAACGAGTTGGATCGAACGAAGAAAGAACTCTTACAGAATATCAGTGAAAAAAGCAACATTAATGGTGTCTTCGTATAGGAAGTGTAGATAACCGGAAACCCTTTTCATCGGTATTAAGGCTTCTATCGTAGTACTCAGTAATCGAAGATAGATGTAGATGTCTATGGGCCACAACTTATCTTCAAGTGGACTGTGTACTCGTTTGTTACCTTTATCCTATAAAAAAAGTCGCTTGTTACTACACCCACCAAACGAAATGGGGTGTTGGTTTTAGTTACGGCTCTACCACGTGGCACGCATACAGTGTACAGGACATTACACGTGAGGTGATCGCCACCATGCTGGTTCTGTTAAAATTGATTAAAAATTGTACAAACAAAATTATTGTAAAATTGAATATGTTTAAAAACAAGTCTCGCTGGGTTTCTTGTCGGTTCTTCAAAGGGCAGAGGTATTTTTTTAACCAGTGGTAAATAAAAAAAATCTTTCAATAAAGTATTATGTACTCGTAATAATCTATATTGATAAAAAATCATTCTATTTTATATTCTTCAGTACGAAATATTAAAAAAGCAATAACACTTCTGTCCAGGCGGGCTACCTCCACAAACGAAGCTCGGACAACACGAAATGGCAACTACGTTGGTTCGTCCTCTACCAGAACCTGCTGTTCTACTACGAATCGGAGAACAACACGCGACCCACCGGCGTGCTTCTTCTAGAAGGTTCTTATTGCGAGCGGCTGAGCAAATCACCTATGGAGCGAAACGCTTCGGTAAGTACAAGACTTTTTCTTTTAGAACTTCTATATATCTTGTTTTTACTGTTTTGTTTTCTTCTTCTTTTTTGTTTGTTTTTATTTTCTGTTTTTTTTTTTACTATTGTTCACTTATTAATATGATCACTGATACATATACCACATAGGCAAATCAATTACTTCTTCTTCTTTAATTACTCGGCGGTAGGACTGCTTTTTTGCCTAGAGCCTGTAAACGTTACTCAACGACAAATTTAAGTGCGTAATCATTTGATACGCCCTCATTACGATATCAGCATCTCAAGATGGTTGCTAATTAATAAATATATATAAAAACAGTATCTCAAAACACTGTACTTAGGTATACTGTTCTGTGACTTGCACTCAAGTTCACACACTTGAGAATCGAGTTTCGTTTATTAATCAGTGCCACACTCACACTCAGCTGATATCGTAAATCTAAACCGCATCTTGAGATATATTTATTAATAAGATCATAATCTCAAGATCGTACTCAAGTGCGTGTACTTGAGCTGAGTAACGTTTATTAATACGGGCCTAGGAGTCCGACGGGAAAGAAACCACTCTCATACTTATTTTTGCCGCCACGGTTTGAAGGGTCTACACTCTTACTCTCTATAGAGCCAATATGATTACAGGTTGTGAGGCATTCCATCTTAGTCCTTAGGGGTGACAAAGCATCTGTAGCTATCTTTGTTTGAAATATTTGCAGCTGTTCACGGGCTAAAGTAGCCACTTACCATCAGATGGAAAGAAAGTTCGTTTGTCACTTCAATTTAATTTAAAAAATCGCCAATCCGTGAAACTCCGCTACTTTACATAGGTCTCACCTATTGTAGAAAGGATGTGAGATGTAGAATACTTTGTACAGTGGCTGTTTGTATAGAGTTGCTGTCGCCTGTAACTGGTAGAGTCTAAACAGTCGCTAAACTTTGAAGTATTTTAAATTCAAAAAAAAAAAAATTGTTAAAAGTTGTCTCGTCTATCGTATCGTATATAATTAGATTATTTTATTTTAATTCTTTTTTGCTGAATGAGTTTGCAAGTATTAAAGCATGAGCCATAAATATCCAATCTTTTGAATGCCTTGACTTGAAGCTTGTATTTTTGTCACCTCCAAGGGACCGTAGATTTTATTTATTTATTTATTCTCAAATTGCGTTACATATGACTTAGAGACTTAACAAAACATGAAGTTCTAACAATCACATGCACCTCGAAAGGCATAGCAATGAACAGGAGAGGGGCAGACACTTAAAAATTCTTTTTCTCAATGTATTCATTAATTGAATAATAACTTTTTTTTAATAAGTATATCTTTTAAAGATCTTATGAATTTATTAATATTTGTTTCGGATTTTATGTATTCCGGCAATTTATTATAAATTTTTATTGACATCGGGTAAGGACCTGTACTATGTAATTTTAATTTAGATTTTGGTTGCAAAAGGTTAGGTTTTAGTATTTGATATTAATATTAATTTGATACCTTTACCCATTCCTGCGAAAAAGAGCGGGCAATAAAGAAGTCCTATAAGGGCTAATCATCATTACAGCCCTTCACAAGTCCACTGCTGAACATAGGCCTCCCCCAAAGAATGCCACAAAGCACGGTCCTGAGCCACCTGCATCCATCGACTTCCTGCATATCTTACCAGGTCGTCACTCCATCTAGTAGGGGGACGCCCTACACTTCGCCTGCCGGTACGAGGCTGCCACTCGAGAACCTTTCTTCCCCATCGGTTGTCGGTTCTTCGAGCTATATGGCCGGCCCATTGCCACTTCAGCTTACTAATCCGTTGGGCTATGTCGGTCACTCTGGTTCTACTACGGATATCCTCATTTCTGAGTTTATCATGCAGAGAAAATTCCATAGCTCGCTGAGCGACCTTGAGCTTCCTCATCCGGCCAGCAGTGAAGGACCACGTCTCAGTTCCGTATGTCATCACTGGCAACACGCACTGGGTGTACAGTCTTATTTTCTAGTTTTGAGGTATACCTGTAGAGAAGATGTGCCGTAATTTCCCGAACGCTGCCCAACCGAGTTGAATCCGTCGATTGACCTCTCGGTCGAAGTTGGACTTACCTAGTCGGACTATTTGTCCCAGGTAAACATACTCGTCAACAACTTCGAGCTTAGTGTTCCCAACAACTACCGGCATAGGTGTGACATGGACATTAAACATGATCTTTGTTTTGTCCATGTTCATCTTAAGACCTACCCGTTGGGAGACACTATTGAGGTCATTGAGCATAGTGCTAAGGTCCTCCAGCGATTCTGCCATAAGGACTATATCGTCGGCAAATCGAAGGTGAGTGTTGTACTCGCCATTGATGTTGATACCGTATCCTTTCCAGTCCAGAAGCTTGAAAATGTCTTCCAATGCAGCGGTGAAGAGTTTCAGGGATATGACGTCACCCTGTCTTACACCTCTCTGCAATTGGATAGGTTTCGTACTCTGGTTCTGTACTCGGATAGCCATCGTAGCCCTACTGTACAAGCACTTCAACACTTCGATATACCGACAGTCAACTTGGCACCGCTGAAGGGACTGCAGCACCGCCCAACTTTCGACGGAATCAAAGGCGTTCTCATAGTCCACATACGCCAGACATAGTGGCAAATTGTACTCTTCGGACTTCTGTACAATTTTCCGAAGGGTATGTATGTGGTCAATGGTGCTAAAGCCTTTTCGGAAACCGGCTTGTTGGGGAGGCTGGAAGTCGTCAAGTCTGCGCGCGAGACGATTCGTAATGACTCTCGAAAACAGCACGTAGATGCGGCTCAGAAGGGAAATCGGTCTGTAGTTCTTCAAGAGAGCGTTGTCGCCTTTCTTGAAGAACAAGACCACCGCACTTCTGCTCCACGCCTCCGGTGTAATGCCACCATGGAGGACGAAATTAAAGAGCTTCTGAAGGACTTCAAGTACTGGGCTTCCACCCGCTTTCAGAAGCTCCGCTGTAATTCCATCCTCGCCTGGGGCCTTGCCGTTTTTAAGGTGCTGGAGAACCATTCTAATCTCGCTCAGACTGACGTCCGGGATATCATCGGAATAATGTCGGATAAGACTCGCTCTTGGATCGTTACTCACACTTGCGTGCGGCTCCAACGATGACGTGTACAGCTGCCCATAGAACCTCTCAATCTCACTCAAAATCTCAGGTGCCCCGGAAACGATGCTGCCACATTCGGTCTTCAGCTTTGACAGTTGTTCTTTCTGGCAGACAGATCTCTGGCAAAGACTTTGGAGCCTTGGTTCCGCTCGATCGCTTCTTCAATAAGAGCTGTATTGAAGTTGCGTAAGTCCCGCCGCATGCATTTGGAGATCTGTTTGTTAGGTTGCCTGTATGCTGTCAAATCTGTTGAAGAATGTAGCTTCATCTCCCGTCTAACAGCCATGAGATTAAGAGTGTGATCGGAGAGTTTTTGTGTTCTTCTGCGGCGGGTCTTGCAGAACTTAGCTCCGACCGCATGGCCAGTTTCCACGAGCTTGTCATTCAAATCGTCCACTTCATTGCAGTCTTCTAGGCACTGAAGACGGTTTTGTAACTCGAGCTGAAAGGTTTCGGGACTGTGGATTAGAGCACGAGGGGGACGGAGCGTGGACTTCATAAGACGAGACCTCTCCAACTTAACGTTTAAGTTCAGTGTGCCTCTAACCATTCGGTGATCGCTGCTGGTTTTCACCCTCGCCATCTCTGAGACATCACTGAACAGTTGTCGTCTGGTCGTCATAATCTCATTTTTTGTCGAACCGTCGGGGCTCGACCAGGTCCACTTCCTGTGGGGCCGCTTCTGGAAGAAAAAGTTCATCATAAAGAGTCCCTCTTTCTCCATGAAGTCGGCCAGCTGCTGGCCCCTTGGGTTCCGTTGCCCTATTCCAAATTTCCCCACTTTCAGCTCACCGTTCTCTCTTGTGCCTAATTTTGCATTGAAGTCTCCCATTAACACCGTATATTGGGTTTTGGAGGAATGCATGGCTCTAGAGATATCCTCATACATTTCCTCCACCTCCTCATCGGGGTGTGCCCAATGGGCTAATGGCCCGTATTAATAAACGGTACTCAGCTTAAGTACACGCACTTGAGTACAATATTGAGGTCATGATCTTATTAATAAACATATCTCAAGATGCGGTTTAGGTTTACGATATCTGCTGAGTGCCACACTGATTAATAAACGAAACTCGACTCTCAAGTGTGTGTACTTGAGTGTAAGTCACAGAACAGTATTCCTAAGAACAGTGTTTTGAGATACTGTTTTTATGTGTTTATTAATTAGCAACAATCTTGAGATGCTGATATCGTAATGATGAAGTATCAAATGATTACGCACTTGAGTTCGTCGTTGAGTAACGTTTATTAATACGAGCCTATGACTTTTTTCTTTTGATGTACGGAATCCTAAAAAGAAAAAAGGGTATACTGTTGTTTAATGATGGAAATAAATAAGACGATGGCATCTACCCAGACCCAATTCTAAGCAGAAAAGAATCTTTTCCATTTACTGTATCTGATACTGTTAACTAGAATTAACATGTAACCTCTGCGGTTAATATGCGAGTTCAGAGATGTCATCGTGAAATTGAAATTAAGCCGCAGGAGATAATTCACGTTTATCAAAGGTGTAGGATAGGATTACAACAAACGTTATGGTCTTTTACCGTCGAGTAAGTTAGGCCGATTTTCAATAGCTAAAATACGCAGGAACTTTGTCGCATTTTATTTCGTTGACACTTGTGAGCGTAGAGTCAGAAAAATAACACTGGAATAATCATTTTTTTACTTCGTCATAGACTTCAGAGGTTGTTGTCGTCATCATCATCATTATAGTTCATTACAAATACACTTCTGAATGTAGGTCCTGCATACACCGACCTCGTGTAAGTTTCTACACGAAGCTATCAGGATCTGGTCCTCACTAAATCTAGTGAGGGGTGTTTGACAGTACGAGGTTTCCACTAGATAACCTTTCTTCCTCATTGGTTGTCGGTTCTTCGAGTTATATGGCCGTCAATTTTCGACTTCAACCAATTGATCCGCTGGGCTATATCAATTATTCTTGTTCTTCTGAGGATATACTTGGTATACCTTTCTCTCATACGACCAGTAAATGAAGGGTCACGTTTCGTTTCCGTAAGTAATCACGGCAACACGCATTGACTGTATACATTTGAAGTTGTTGAAATCGGTCCAATTAATGATTTGAACACTACACATTTAAATAAAACTAATTTTATGGATTTTATCGCGTATATTAACTTATATTATATTCCCGACGTTTCGAGCACTTTACAGCACCCATGGACACGGGGGGGGGGGGTGTCACTGACACTGAGGTGTATGACGTCCCAATGTCATAGTTAACCAGGCTACCTCAAGATTAAAAATTATTATATTTTGTTCAGATCTACGCAGTATGAACTTACAGTATCATGAAGTCTTGCAGTTGTATGCTTGGGTTGGGATTTAATTTTATTAATTATGGGATCCCAAGCAGATGGTATCACTCAGCCGTCTTCTCTATTGAAATTAGGATGTTTTTTGATTTCAATAGTCTCGTGAATCATCCTTGGAAGGAATCGGTGTTCTTTAGCGAAGATTTGTGGTCTATCAAATCTAATGTAGTGACGGGGGCGATCCTGTACGTGTTCACAGACTGGAGACTTCCCGGAGCGTCGATTCTTTACATCAGCTATGTTTTCTTTAACGCGGGTTTTTATGAATCTTTTAGTTTGTCCTATATAAGAGAGACCACATTCACAATCAAGCTTGTACACTCTTGCATCTTGCAGAGGAACATTGCACTTGACTGATGGTAAAAACTGACTAATCTTCTTCGGTGGCTTGAAGTATGTTGTAATGGAAGCACGCTTCAAGATATAGCCAATCTTGTCAGTGACACCTCTGACATATGGTAGTACAGCAGGCATTCGCTCGACTGTGGCCGACTTCACTCATTCACTGTGACGTAGGCGCGGGACCCGAAGCTTATTGTCGAACAAAACTTGCTTGACGTGTTGGAGCTCGGCGGCCAGGTGTTTACTGTTACAGATCCCTCGTGCTCTCTGTAACAAAGATTTACACACGGTAGCTGCCTGTGAAAGATGGTGGTGAGAATCACCGTTAAAATATCTATTTGTATGGGTCTTTTTTCTATACACAGTGTGGCTCAAGGTGTTATTAGGATTCCGAATTACTAACACATCTAGAAAAGCTAAGGAATTGTTTGCGTCTAACTCCATTGTGAACTGAATTTTAGAATTTTAGGAGTTAAGATGGTCTAAAAATGCAGTTACTTTATCTAAAGATAGAATTGTGAAAGTATAGTCTGCGTACCGCTTGTAGAATCTTGGGTTTACGGGAGAAGTAAGCAGGGCTTTCTCCTCAAGGTCCTTCATGAATATATCGGCGACAATGGGATATACGGGTAAGCCCATCGTCACTCCATCTACTTGCTGGTAGAACTCTTCCTTCCACAATAAGTAGCCAGATGTAAGGCAGTGTCTGAGTAATGCTGCGTATTCTACGGGCATGTTGTTATACTCTAGCCTTCTAGCAACAATAGAGATGCAGTATTCAACAGGTAAGCATGTGAACAGAGACTGCACATCAAAACTGACCATAGTTTCATTGTCTGCCAGATGTAGGTCTTTAACCTCGCTGATAAAATGGTAGGAATCCTTTGTGTGTGCTCTTGTATGTGCCTTGAGCGGTGAGAGTATTTTCGCTAAGTGTTGAGCCAATCTGTAAGTTGGCGAATAGATTTGGCTCACTATGGGACGTAGTGGAGCATTGCACTTGTGTATTTTTGGTAACCCATACAACTTCGGTGGTTTGGCACACGTAGGTATTATCGATTTTACGTCTAGATTTAATTTTTTGGAGTGTTTCTTTATGAGCTCACTAGTTGTTTTAAGTGTGTTATTTGTAGGGTCATTTTTAAACTTTTTATAAATACTGGCATCCGACCCGACAGATCCCATAATTAATAAAATTAAATCCCAACCCGGAACAAAAATTAATAATTTTTAATCTGGAGGTAACCGTGGGTAACTATGACATTGGGACGTCATATACCTCAGTCCCCTCCCCCCGCCCCGTGACCATGGGTGCTGTAAAGTGCTCGAAACGTCGGGAATATAAAATAAGTTAATATACGCGATAAAATCCAAAAATTAGTTTTATTTAAATCGGTCCTATTTTTAATCGACTTCAAAAAGGAGGAGGTACTCAATTCGACTGTGTTAGTTTTTATGTCTGATACTTCACAACTTTTTTCTAGGTGAACTGATTTTGATGGTTTTTTTTGGAACGAAGTTCTTTATCGGACGGTACGATGTTGGCGGATGGGGGCTAGACGAGAAAAAGTGTAAGATTTTTTCGTCACGACCCCTTATGACGTAGTATAGACGGCCTTGGCGGTTATAATGAAGCGAGATGGAATATTATCCATCTCCCTCGCATTTTTTCTTATCTTGCCATGAAAGAAATATTAAATGACGCTTAATTTTAATAGACGCTAGTAATTCATTTATTTGTATTTGTTAATCAATAATATAATACGTTTATCAATAATAATATAGTACGAAAGGAACTTCGCTCCAACGGTGTGTTCCACGACACTCACGTATCATTTTTTATTTGAAAGCTGGTGTTTCACATGTAGTCCCATATCAATTTGATCAATGTCTGACTAGTAGTTTCTGAGTTATCCTTAATAATGTTTTATATTGAAGTCGGTTGTACAAAATTTTTTATTTTACTACTTGTATTGAAACTCTAATTTTTCTGTTTTTAATAGGATGTATATATGTGTAGGTAGTTCATGCGTACATTCCTACGTTTCTAAATTATTTTCGTTTCGCATATTTCGAGTATAAATCACGATATTATCGTTTCTAAACCAATTTCATTCGACGTCTAATTATCGACATTTTGATTCCACGCTTAAATATCTAATAACATTTCATTAAAATCGAATCTGTTTTTTTAACAAATAAAATCGAACTTACAATTATTGGTCACCAAGTGGAAAGTAAATAATGAGACGTATTGTTCCGGCCCCAACTTAATTTTTATTTTTTATGTAATAGAATTAATATTCTCACGACACATAAGACATCGGAAGGTAAGTTCCTTCGGCAGAAAAATAAGCTTGTTATCCAAATATCCGGCACCGAGACGCTACAATAATTTTAGTCGGTATACTTTTAGAGTAATTCCATATAATACGTATATACCATGACCTGCAGCTTATTCTGTAAAAAATATTAGAGATCTCACGAGACAGCTAGGTTAGTTTATTTCAGTTATTTTCATAGCATAATGTTTTATGGGATTTTGCTGTGGGGAAATGCGACTGATTTAGAAACTATTTTTGTTTTGCAGCAGAGAGCTATAAGAGCTATTTACAAACTTAAACCGAAAGAGTCACTTACAGAAAAATTTAAAGAAATAAATATATTAACGTTGGTCTCTCAGTATAAGTATTTACGAAAATTTAATGTATGTTCGCAGAAACAAAGATAGTTTTAGTAAAAAAGTGATATACACTATGTAAACACTAGGAACAAACACAATATAGTGATACAGGTCTCTCGACTCCACAGAATTAGCAATTCATTCTTGGAGCAATGTATATGCTATTATAAAGTCCCAGAAAATATACAAGGTATCTCTATTACCAAATTTGAATATTTAATTAAACAAAAACTGTATAAAAAGTGTTATTATAATATAAATGAATACGTGGTTGATAATAACCTCTGGGAATGAGGTGATCGCTTCCAAGCTGTTTCTAAAATAAAATTTGTAAATAGTTTGTACAACCATTACGAAGGCGGCACTGAAAATTTCGGGAATCAAGGAAGTGACACAACATTACTATTTAAAAATGTATTTATTGCTTTTCGAAGTATTCTCCGCGAAATTTGACACGTTTTCCATATGATGGAACCAATCATTGAAGCAACCATTCCATTCGGAAATTGGGGTCTCCAAAATGGCCGTTTTGTAGGCGTCCACAGCTTCTTCAGGTGATGAAAATCTCTGTCCACGCAATTTATTCTTTATTTTAGGGAAAGTATAGAAATCATTAGGGCTTAGGTCGGGGCTGTACGGCGGATGGTCTAATAATTCTATGTTTTCTTGCTCTAAAACTCTTTTATTATGTGTGCGGTGTGAGAACTCGCATTGTCGTGATGGAGGATGATGCGGCGGTTGCAGTTCTCTTTACGGAGTTCAGAAACGACCTGTGGCAAACAAATGCTAGCATACCATTATACATTAACCGTTCTTTGTCCCTCAAGAGGAATAGTCGTAACATGGCCGGTTTTGGAGACAAACGTGGCCATCATTTTTTTTGCAACACTCCGTGAACGAACAATTTTTGTTGGCTTTAACTCATTTTCGAACACCCAAACTCGTGACTGGTTTTTTGTTTCGGGTTCGTACGCATATATCCAGGATCCGTCACCTGATACGATGTTGTATACAGCATTTGAGGATCCTGCGTGGAATCTTTCGAGAGTTCTGACGCACCATGTAACGCGAGCCGCTTTTTGCTCTTCACAGAGCGAATGCGTTATCCATCGGGAAAACAACTTTTTTACACTTAATTATTCATGCAAGATTATTTGTATTTGACTCATGCCAATGTCGAAAGTTGCCTGAATTTCGCGGTATGTCACATGTCGATCTTCCTCAATCAGCTTACGCACAGCATCAATGTTTTCTTGGGTGACTGCAGGTTTTGGACGACCTTGACGGGGATCATCACTGAGTTTGACACGTTCACGTTGAAATTCAGCAAACCAGCGATAAATTGTGGTTTTGGATGGGGCTTCATCGCCAAATGCAGATCATCCAGTCAACACACTGTTTTTGTGTTAAACCACTTCGAAAGTCATAATAAATCGTCGCTCTTGAATTTTCTCGAGTCAATTCCATTTTCTCAACGACTAAACAAGTTTGACGAAACCTTGTGACAAGACCAAGAATCTTTTTTTAAATAAATAAATGGTATTCGATTTTTAAAACCAAGGAGTTTTCAATTAAAAAGATTTTAATATGACAGGAACAGTGGAAATATTCCATTCCTGATACTTTTAGTGCAGCCTATGTAATGTAAAATTTTCTTTTAAAAAAAATCTTGCTCGGTTTCTTGCTGGTTCTTCCCAGAACAAAGGATCTTTTTCGAACCAGTGGTAAAGTAAAAAAAATGGCTTTCGATAAGAATTACTTACAATCAATATTGAATTAAAATTATTCTATTTTATTCTATGACCCTATTTCGTACCATAGGAGTAGTATGCAGCAACAACATGAAATGCCTTAAAGACCTTAAAGAGATAATACCGCCATCTATCGGACGCCTTTTTAACTTATCCCATAAGCATCTCTTACGTAAGTTGGTGGCACTTACGTGGTAGCCATCGCTCTCCTCGATCATATGAAGGGAAGTGAACGACCAATCATACTACTGTTGTCTGGCAGTTTGACAGGCGTATATTTTTTAGCATGAAGTCTACTTTTTGATCCTATAATAATATAGTATGTGTATTTTTGTTACCAGTTTTGCTTCACAATATCGTATCGAAGCGAACGTCAGCGCCAGTACGAGCTGCGCGCTGCCTCGGAAGTGGACTGCGTGCACTGGGTCGACGCGATACGTGAGGCGAGGTAAGTGGTAACTTTTAGGGTTCAAAAGTCCCAGAACATATACATAAAGCATAGTAGGCAGCCGGGCGCTAGCACCACTGCTAGAAATAGTTTCCGCGCTTGCCGAAGCCGTGCGCTATCGCGCGATATTCATATTTCATAGCGCAATAGCGCCATAACGCCTACTTACATAGCATGCGCTGTGCGCTATGGAAAGATAGCGCGCTATAATATGACACTATGCGCTATATTAACCACCAATAATGACAATGTCATGATGACATCTATCATCTACTAGTGCTAGTTAGTCTGTAGCCATGACACTACGAGCTTGGACGTGCGTTGCTTTTGTTAAAATATTTCCCTCTTTAGTATTAATATGCTTAACAATTTCTGGTAGCGAGTTAAAGTTTTCATACCTACCCACCATGCTACATAACGGCTTTAACCGATTCGTTGCGGCATCGATTTTCGACAACTTTTAGCTGTGGCGGCGAACAAATATTTCATGACACGCCTATTGTGCCATCAGCCATGTGTAAAAGTAATGTTCTTTTTTATGCTTTTTTTACATGTTTAGACCTAATTAAGTTTATTTGGCATGAAACATAAGTTACAAGTGGAAAGATACTTGTTTTTAGTGGGTAACTACGTGTGTTTTTACGTATTTTCTTTGAAATTGAGAGTAAGTGACTTTTTTTTATGAAGAGATTACAAACCTTTTGTACTATTTATTGTTTTATAAAAAAATTATTTATATAAGTAGGTACAGCTAAATCACCCTGGAAAATTTTGGTTTTTTTGGTTTAAATTTTCACCTAATAATAATATTTGTAAATATCAAACAATCAAGAACCTTTATTTGAAAAAAAATGTTTATGATTCATGAGTATTTACTAATGTTAAATATTATTTAATGTTATACAAATGTTAAAGTAAAGTCGATTCGAAAACGTCTAATTAGTAAGAATAGCAAAACAAGTGTTTTCAAAAGGAAACAAACGCCGGCACTATACGGCGGCAGATTGACAAAAGACTATTTATTAGCGAACTTTTTTTATGCATGAACGGTTTCAAACAGTTTCAAGCAAAAATAAACCTTATACCATATCACAAGAGCACATGGTACTTCGTAGATCTATTCGGCTATATGATAGTAATACGACGGCAGTTCAACCATTTTAAGCAAAATTAAACAATAAGAAAAAACGCATTGTTTTTTTTTAACAGGACACTTGTTTTCCAGACATTTATTTACAACTAGAGTTTGTGAGCGATCACAATGAGTGCTATTATTTGGTACTTATTAGACTATTTTTCCACAACATGATTGAAAACCCACAAAGTAAAAAGTGTACCATGAAACGCACACATACATACACACACACACACGCACACGCACACACACACACACACACACACACACACACACACACACACACACACACACACAACATAGGAACACACACACAATTATTGTACACTGTAAGTAATATAATATGTACAACATAGACAAGAGATATGAAGAGCATTGACTCCTGTAACACATGCTTTCCTAGCACAGGAGTCAAAGATCACTGTTTGCACATTTCGTATTCTGTACCAAAAGTAATCAAATTGTAAAATTGTGATTTGTATAACTATTCTTTATGTGTGTGTCAATAAATTATTATTATTATTATTATGTACAAATTAAAAAAGGTTGTCAACCCCTAAAAATTTCAAATTTTCAGAATATCCAGAAACAAAGCCGCATGCATGAACTACTTGCAAAATAATGAATATTTTGTTGTGGATAAATTTTCCAAAAACGCAATTTGAGCGAGTTATAACGATTTTTAAAAACACACGACTCGTGTGTCGTACGCCACACGCAAAAGTAATCGATGGCACCCGCACTGAACCGGTTCAGTAAGCCGCCGGAGACACCGACGAAATCATGAAATTGAAGCTTAAAATATATGTACATACGAGGGTGACACTGAAAATTTAAAAAAAAATCAAAAACTGAACAAACTAGCAAGTTATCGGTTTTATTATATCTTTTCAAATTAGAGTCCATTTACATCAATACATCGCTCCATCCGATGGAACCACAGAGAAAAGCACTTTGCCCACTCTTTCTTAAGGGTCTCTTCAACGGCATTTTGAAACGCAGCCACTGCTGGCTCGGCGTCCATAAAACGTTTTCCTCGAAGTTTTTCTTTTATTTTCGGAAATATATAAAAACCGCAAGGTACGAGGTCAGGGCTATAGGGCGGGTCACCCAGTGATTCCACATCTGACGTCGCCAATAGTCGATTGTTTGCTTGGCGGTGTGCGACTAGGCGTTGTCGTGGTAAAGGAGGATCCTACTGCAAGGTCGTTTCTCCAGAAATTTTTCAAAGACAAGTGGCAAACAATTGTTAGTATACCACTCTGCAGTAACTGTTTTTCGATTCTCTAAAACAATTGTTGCGTAATGACCTATCCTTCCGAAGAACTAGGCCACCATATTTTTTCCCACGCTTCGACTTCTCTTCACTTTAGTTGGCAACTCCTCGGAAGGAAACACCCAGACAGCAGACTGTCTCTTAGTTTCAGGATCATAACAATAAATCCAGCTTTCGTCACCCGTAAGTGCGTCGAACACAGCATTTGAATTACCTGCGTTAAATTTTTGAACCAACCACACCAATCAACACGACGGAATTTTTGGGCCTCTGTCAAATTATGAGGTATCCATCGGGCACACAAAGCTTCCTGACCGCTAAATGTTCATGGAGGATTTTGTGCACTTGACTCATACCGATGCCTAAGCTTGGCCGAATCTGCTGATAAGTCACTCTTTTGTTAGTCTCTATCATACGCCGCACAACACAATAGCGTATTATGCATACGCTCAGTCTATACTAACTTATGGAATAGTCATCTGGGGCAACTGTACTGACATAGATAATATTTTCAAATTGCAAAAAAAATGTATCAGAATCTTGACAAAATATAGAAAAAAGAGACTCATGCAGACCACATTTTAGAAAACTTGGTATACTCACACTTACATCTACATTATTGAATGTTGTAAGTTTGTTAGAAACATTGAGATATATGTACTACGTACTAGAGAAGCCATTCCGAACAATGACTATGTTCAACTGAACTGTACTGCAATCCGTACAAACTAAATATTGCGTAAATTGAAGATTTGTGAATTCCATAAAATAATTATTATTACATTGTTTTTAGAAATATGTTTGTTTAGATTAAATTAAGATATTTTATATTAAATTCTTATATTTATTTTATATTAATATATTATTTTATATCAAATTGAAAGTCTTCGCACATGCGCGACTACTACTCCCGCGCATGCGCGAATACATAGAGTAGGACACAATTTTTGTTTCGAATGGCTTCTCTAGTACGTAGTACATATAACTCAATGGTTAGAAAACATCCAAATCTATACGATCCTGTAAACACTGTCAAAAGAAGTAATCGAACTCAAAATAAATTGAATATTCAATTTTCAATATTAAAATTATTCACAACAGGTCCCCATACGATGGTAATTAAAATATATAATAATGTTCCAAATAACCTCAAAAATATTGACAACACCAAGTCTTTTATAGAAAATTAAAATAATTCTTAATCGATAAAAGTTATTACAATTTAAGTGAATTCTTTATAGATACGATAAATAGTAAATGTATGTGTAATAATTATAAAAAAAATATATGTTAGACTAGTAAACCTTAAGAAATAAGTTAGTTGATATTTAGTACGTAGTAGTTAATATTTAGTATAATAAAATAAAAAAAAACTACCATCTTATAAATTGCTATGCTCCTACGGGGCGTCACTTGATTTAGTATGAATTTCTTGTGGCATGCAAATTATATAAATAAATAAACACAAATGTTATCTTCAGTCGTCGCCGTAGAAGGCCGTCCCTCACGCAGATCATCGGTGAGATTAGTGCGACCACGTTTAAACTCATTAAACCAGTTTTAAACAGTGGCACAAGATGGGGTTTCATCGTGAAAGGCTAATTGAAGTCTATCATAACTTTCTTGTTGACTTAAATGATATCGTAAGTCGTAAAAAATCATTTTACTAAAATTTTCTCGCGTTAAGCTCATGCTGACGTGACACAGACAATTTTAAATTTGCCGCCAAATCGTAAAAAATGGCAAATGAATTTTTTTTTATAGGATAAGGGTGACAAACGAGCACACAGTCCACCTGATGGTAAGTGGTTGCTGCGGCCCATAGACATCTACATCTATCCTCTATTACAATTCAAAATGTAGATGCGTTGTCACCCGTGAGGACTAAGATGGAATGCCTCATTTCCAGTAAAAAGGGCCACCGGCCACCTGCACTCACCAAGCGAAACGCAGAGGTGAACCTCTACTTCACGCTGGTTTTCTGTGAGGTCGTGGTATCACCCCGGTTCGAGCCGGCCCATTCGTGCGACAGCAAAAGCTGCCGCGTGGCTCTACCACTGTTAAAAATATTACACAATAGTATTGGCAAAGAGTTCCATTTTCAAAATTTGAACTTATCTTTTTATTACATCGTTTACAAGTGGCCAGTTCTAAAACACTTTCAGTGTCGCCCTCGTATACTTTCAGAATTGCATGACTTAATTTTCCCCCATTCCTTCTAACATCGGACTATCAATCGCTCGGCTAGTAGACATGTGTTATTCATTCATTTCTAGTGACCCGATCAGTCAAGTATTGATTTCGAAGCAGGTTATTCGGGTCGATCATAGAAATGGATCAATTCGAGTACTCTGTGATCTGTGATACCCACTCGATAATGCCGGTCGTCGGACATTACTATACTCTTTGGTCGTAGGATGGGTCCAGAAATCCGGAACATTCAAAAAATATAATTGCAATCATCAATAGTTTGATGCGACCCGGATCTAACGAATGATTCATTCACGATTGATACATGTTTATCGGTTAGTCTTCACCCTTTTGTTGTCGACATACCGCGTATTTGAACCAAACAGCTTCGTTATTCATAATACGTATGACAATGGAGTGTAATAACGTGACAGCATCTGTCTTCATATCCGCTTACAATGAGTAGAGTCAAGGTAAGTTTGAAAAGACTTTTGTTAAGATAATTCAGTCCGCCTTAATATCTTCGCCTACATCACCACTTACCATCAGATGGTACTGTAGTTAAGTCCTGACTTAAAAATAGTATAAACGTTATTGAGAAGTATTTCATGTCAAAGTCAAAGTCAAAATATTTTCAAAGTAAGTGAATGCTTACTTACCATCAGAGTTGTTTCCTTCGCAGTGTTTGTGGCAGATATGGTCACTTGCGTCGTCTACCATCATGCGAATCTCGACTAATTTTTTTTAATGTCAAACGATTATATTTGAAGAGATAATTTGTTTTGTTTTTTTTGCACAAGATTGTGCATTCTCATATAGATTGGCCAGAGTTACTAAACCTAAATAACTTCAATTCCGGTATACGACAACGTGTTCAAACAAAATTGAAATTGCGACGGCTCCGTGGCGCAGTGGCTTAGCAATCAGTTGTTGCGCTGGGGGCCGCGGGTTCGAATCCCGCACGGAACAAGTATTTGTATGGCCTACAAATAATTGTTCCGGGTCTGGATGTTTGTCCTTGTGCAATTTATGTTTGTAAACTGCCTCCACGACACAGAAAGAAAATCCTAGTGTGGGGGTAACGTTTTTTTAAAAAAATATTGACGTACACAGGAACACAGAACACAATTACTCTTTACCATAGCCATAACACTTCTGAAACCTCCTTTTTCAATCCTGTTGTCAAAGTGTGTCGTGATTACGACAAGATTAAGCATAATAACGTACATCTAGATGTATTCGATAGTAGCCTTGTTACATATAAAAAAAATTACGTGTTTCTCTTAATTTTTATCTTGTTATTTCTGTTATTCTGCTGCAGTTACATTATTATGGTGTGTACACTTTTTTGGATTGTAGGTTAGATCACCATTACACTTTTAATATTATAATTGTATAATATAACAAGTCTGTTTGTGTTCCTTATAATAATAATAATAATAATCATCATCATCATTACAGCCCTTCACAAGTCCACTGCTGAACATAGGCCTCCCCCAAAGAATGCCACAAAGCACGGTCCTGAGCCACCTCAATCCATCGACTTCCTGCATATCTTATCAGGTCGTCACTCCATCTAGTGGGGGGACGCCCTACACTTCGCCTGCCGGTACGAGGCTGCCACTCGAGAACCTTTGTTCCCCATCGGTTGTCGGTTCTTCAGCTTACTAATCCGTTCTATTGCGGATATCCTCATTTCTGAGCTTATCACGCAGAGAAACTCCGAGCATAGCCCTCTCCATAGCTCGCTGAGCGACCTTGAGCTTCCTCATCCGGCCAGCAGTGAAGGACCACGTCTCAGTTCCGTATGTCATCACTGGCAACACGCACTGGGTGTACAGTCTCGTTTTCAAGTTTTGAGGTATACCTGACGAGAAGATGTGCCGTAATTTCCCGAACGCTGCCCAACCGAGTTGAATCCGTCGATTGACCTCTCGGTCGAAGTTGGACTTACCTAGTCGGACTATTTGTCCCAGGTAAACATACTCGTCAACAACTTCGAGCTTAGTGTTCCCAACAACTACCGGCATAGGTGTGACATGGACAATAAACATGATCTTTGTTTTGTCCATGTTCATCTTATACCTATCCTATATAATAATAATAATAATCTTTCTTTGCGTAAAACATGGTATAGATGTTGTTCACAGGTAAAAATCGAGCGCTCATGTTTTGCTTATTTTACATAGCATGCAAATATTTTTAAACAATGTCAAATTTTCTTTAACTATTTGAAATACATTAGTCACCTGATTTAGTTAACAAAGAGAAATAATATTATAATAATTAATGACATGTCAATTTCAATACCTAGAAATAGTCGCATTGCTTAATCAAATATATATTGTAACAATACTATATTTTCATATTTTATATTTATTACAATAATTAAATTAATTTTTTTAATAAATATTATTCAGTACATAATCTAACTTTTTCCAAAAATTGTTTTACACTGTAGAAATTATTTTCATTCTGCCATTCAAGCTTATTCAATATAATTTAATTCGCATTATTCACAGTTTATTCAATATAATTTGAAATATTTTTTTTTATAGAAGAGGGGGCAAACGAGCATGCGGCTCACGTGATGGTAAGTGACTACCGCCGCCCATGAACAACCGCAACACCAGGGGAATTTCAGGTGTAAGCTCTTTTCTTGAAGGTCCCTAAGTCGTATCGGTCCGGAAAAATCGCCGGTTGTAAACAATTCCACAGAGGAATTGTACGAGGAAGAAAACTCGTAGTAAAACGTACAGTCGTTGACCGCCAAGCATCCAGATGGTGACGATGGTATCGTGAATTTTGACGCGATGTGCGTTCGTGAAATTTGGCGGCTGGAATTAATCCGAACAATTCTTCAGAGCACTCCCCGTGATAAATTCGATAAAATTAGCAAAGGGATGCAGTATCCTTACGCAGTGCCAGTGTATAGTGAGCCGATCAGAAAGAACTCGGCCGTCGACGATTCGAACCGCTCTGCACTGGATGCGGTCAAGTGGAAGGAACTAGCACTGGGGTGCCCCGGCTCAGAGATGAGATCAGTATTCCATGTGAGGCTGAACTTGCGCTTTGTAAAGTTACAAGCGATCTGCCGGCATGAAATACTGTCTCGCTCTTCTGAGCACGCACAGCTATTTAGAGGCCAATTTGGACTTCCCTTCCAAGTGACCACGAAACTGCACACTATTCGATATGTTGACGCCAAGGATTCCGATGCTAGCTGAGGCAGTAAGGGGGGTGTCTTAAAACTGAGGAGCTACGACAAAGGGATTCTTTTTAGCGGTAAACGCGCAAACTTGTGTCTTCTGGGGATTGAACTGGACTAGATTTAGTCGCCCCAATCCAAGACTTTGTTCAGCAAAGACTCGACTTCAGACACAAGTTTGTCCCGGTACTCGGCGACGTTTTCCCGAGAAATATTGGCACGGCCGGTATATAAGGCATCACAAGTGCTGTCGTCTGCATAGCAATGAATGCTACCAGTTAGCAACATATCAAACAAAAACAGCGTTGGTGATAGCACGCAGCCTTGTGGAACACCAGCATTAATCATCAACACCACTAGCATAAATAATTAATGATTGCTTGAAATCAGAACATGCACCGTCTACTACGACCTTGATGCTTCGATCAGCAAGGAAACTGGTGATCCATTTGCACAATTTCTCGGGAAGCCCATAGGAAGGAAGCTTCGAAAGATGTGCTTTGTGCCAGACCCGATCGAAGGCCTTCGCTATGTCCAAACTAACAGCCACTGCTTCCTCCTTGGACTCTACTGCCTCCGCCCATCTATGAGTCAGGTAGACCAGAAGATCACCAGCTGATCGACCTCGACGAAAACCGTACTGGCGGTCACTAATCAGCTGGTGATCCTCAAGGTACCTCATGAGCTGGCAGTTTATAATGGATTCCATTATTTTGGAGAACAAGGAGGTGATGGCGATAGGCCTGTAGTTGGACGGGTCTGAGCGGTCACCTTTTTTAGGGACCGGGTGGACCAAAGCTGTCTTCCACAAATTCGGGACTACGCCTTGGGAGTAGGAGTACCGGAAAACACGCGTTTAAACCAGTGCCAACTCCGGAGCACACGTCTTCGGGCACAATGGGAGGGACTCCATCAGGCCCACTTGACTTGCTAACGTCCAGGGAGAGCTTTGCGAACTGAGAAGAATAGAATAGAATATATAAATTTTTTATTCAATATACATTACATGTGTAATTCTTATTGAAAGTCATTTTTTACACTTGTTCGAAAAAATCCCTCTGTCCTGGGTAGAACCTGGGTAGAGCAAGAAACCCAGCAGGACCTTTTTTTAAAATAGATTTTACAATATAAATGACTAGGAACTATTTACAAAATTTATTTTAGAAACGGCTTGGAAGCGACCACCTAATTCCCAGGGGTTATTATCAACCATGTATTCATTTATACTATAATAACCCTTTTTATATAGTTTCAGCTAAATAAAACATTTAAACTTGGTAATAGAGAGAACCGGTACACTTTCCGGGACCTTGTTGTAATAGCGTATACATTGCCCCAAGAATGAATTACTGACTCTGTGGAGTTGAGAAACTGGCATCACTAGCGTGTGTTTGTTCCTAGTGTTTACAGAATGTACATCACTTTTTTTACTAAAACTATCTTTGTTTTTGTGAACATACATTACATTTTCGTAAATATACCGAGAGGCCAAAGTTAATATATTTATTTCTTTAAATTTATCTTTAAGAGACCCTCTCGGTTTTAGATTGTAAATAGCTCTAATGGCCCTCTTCTGTAAAACAAAAATAGTTTCTGAATCAGCCGCATTTCCCCATAGCAAAATCCCATAAGACATTATGCTATGGAAATAACTGAAATAAACTAATCTAGCTATCTCGACACTAGTGAGACTTCTAATATTTTTTACAGCATAGGCTGCAGAACTTAGTCTGCTTGCTAATTTGGATATATGGGGGCCCCACTGAAGCTTTGCGTTGAGAGTGATGCCAAGAAAAACAGTGGATACAACAGGGATCCTCCACATCTGGGATCCGCGTAGGCGAAGTAACCAGTTGTGTTAGGTCATATGCCAACGCAAAGTCATAGACAGATCTACCCGCATGATCGATTAAACGAGAACCAAGCCTTTCAGCGTGATGGGCGTTAAAATCACCGAGTATCACGATCTCTGCGGATGGGACCTGTTGTAGCACGGAGTCTGCAGCCATAGGATGGACAGGTCCGTACCTTCAAGACTGCCGAGGCGTCGAAAACAGATGTCCTCTCTGACGTATACGCATACTCCAGCCCGGGGTACAAAGGAGTGTTCTAATTTGTACCCCGGGTAGGAGAAATATGTAATATCAGCCGGAGAGGACACCTGAGTCTCGGTTAAAAAGAGTAAGGCCGACTTCGCCGTCTCTAGATGGTAATGGACAGCGTTAAGGTTGGAATAAAGTCCCCTGATGTTGCAAATATTCACAGAAAGCGTGACAGGGGTCGCCTTGGTTTTATTGCTCCGCTCGCCCTGAGCAAAGCAAGTCGCGAGCGGAATTTTGCCCCCCACCCAGAATACGCGGGGCAGCCTCAGCACCCACGCTCAGGAGTAGAGTAGTTTGGTCTTGGATGCTCAGCGAGGGATTCTCCAGGGGTGCTGGTACCCTACTGGGGTAGTCTTTTATTTAATTCCTCTACCATGTTTATGGGGGGGGGGGGGAGGAATTGGGCTTCCGGCCACCAGCACTCACCAAGCGCAACGCATAGGTAAACCTCTACTTTACGCTGGTATTCTATGAGGTCGTGGTACCGCCCCGGTTCAGGCCGGCCCATCCGTGTGACGGCGTGCGTGGCTCTACCACTATAATGTACAACCGACTGCAATATAAATTATTAAGAATAACTCAAAAACTATTAGTCAGACCTTGATCAAATTTCTATGGGACCACATGTGAAGCACAGCTTTCAAATAAAAAAAGAATCATCGACATCACACATAAAAAAACATACAGTCGAATTTAGTACCTCCTCCTTTTTTAAATCGGTAGATTATCTTATTGGTTTCGCATTCATTTGCATCGCAAAGCATCCCTTTTATTAAGTTTTACATCCGTAACGCCTTTGTTTACGCTCATAGTTTTATTGACCACGTGTTCACTACACCTGTTACTTTTTTCTACACCAGCTTTCAAATAAAGAAAGAATCATCGAGATCCGTTCACCCAGTAAAAAGTTAGGAGATAACACGCATAAAAAATATACAGTCGAATTGTTTACCGTCTCCGTTTTGAAGTGGGAAGAAAATAAAATAAAATCTGACTGTGTACTGATTTGACCTTTATTCTAAAAAAAACGTAACAATGTATTTCGTATGGCGAGTGAATAGAACTGGATGCCCTATTTACTGGTACTGAGGCATTCCATCTTAGTCATCAGGGGTAAAAACGCACCTGCGTTTTGATTCGTAATCGAGGATAGATTGTAGTTTCTAGGGGTCACAGCATTTACTATTAAATAGAATGCGATCGTTTAACCTTATCCTTAAACAAAAAGAAATTATTCCGTATTTTGTTTACTCGTGGGATTTCTTAACTTTTCGGGTAGCTCATTCTAGGGGCGCAAGTAATTTTATTATAAGTGTTATATTAAAGGGGTCGTTCGTAACTTACTACAAAGAGATAATAATGCCCTGCGGTACACTTTCTTTCAATTCATTGAGCCCACAATTAAAAACTTTTTGGTAAATTTGGCGAATTCGTTAACCGTTCAAAGACTTTTAAATTAAACAACCAAAACAATAGAAAAGTTCTACGCCTAAAACAGGCGCCTTCTAAAAATCTTTCAAAACAGTATTTTAATCTGCCGTCCGATCATTGTGATCTGATAATATTCAGTCATTTTCATTATCACTGAGGTTAATCACAAGTCAACAGCTGAATAGCTCATAGACTTCAACCAAGAAATGCTACAAAGTATGGTCCTGAACCATGTGCATCTATTGACTTCCTGCGTATCTTATCATATGTCATCTTATCTTTTAAGAAACTTAAACTTCTTACCTTAAGTTGTATTTATATATTGGAATTATGCAAATTTCTGCGAAAATAACCTAATTTATTCGTAAAAAGAGAAACTAAAAATACGGCTTGTAGTTTTAGACATGAAAATAAATTATTGCTACCACCCTCTAAAATGAAGCTCTTCTCAACAGGCCCTTACGTAATGTCCATAACTGTCTATAATAAACTACCAAACATTAAAAAACGAAACAAATGATAATATTTTTATAAGACAATTAAAAGTGTTTCTAATCAATAAATGTTATTATACTTTATACGAATACCTGAATGACAAAAGCAATACTATAGATAAATGAATGATTTATATGAATAATTATACATATAGGTAATCACGCCTCTTTCCCGTAGAGGTAGGCAGAGACCACTTCTTTCCACTTGCTTCGATCCTTACATACTTGTTTCGCTTCGTCCACTTTTATTATTCCCTTCATACATGCTCTACGGTTTAGGGCACTCTTGACCTGGCCTTTTTTCAAGACGTTCCTGATTTGGTCTAGAAACGTCCCCTAGGTCTACCCTTTCCAAAACTTTCACTCACACTCGCCTTATACACTTTTTTCGTCAATCGTTCTTCATTCATTCTCTCGACATGGCCAAACCATCTCTGCATACCTTTCTTAATTTTTGTCACTAAGTACATCTTCTTTCAGACCACAACGTTTCCTTATCTCACTATTTCTTATCCTGACACTCAGTTTAACTCCTATCATACTTCTTAGCGCTCTCATCTCAACTGCATTTATTCTGCTTTCATGTTTCTTCTGCCATACTCAACTTTCACTTCCGTACATGAGTGTCGGAACCAACGCCCCCTCATGCACAGCCAAATGAGCCTTGTTAGACACCTTACGACTGCTCATAAAGGAGTACAAAGCTCAATTCACCATCTTCCTGCATTCACTCTTCTTTCGATATCATTCACACTTTCCATCTCTTGTAAATTTTGAACCCAGATACACAAACTATTATTATGGAATAATTATGGACTAATAATAATAAATGATATTATAATAATGAATGATATGGCCTCACCATGAAACGGTGCCGGGTTTGGGCGTCTCCCGTTAACTGACGCCCAATATATGGATGATGGAACAAAGAAGATTGCGCAAAGGGCCGCTACCTGGAGGTCGCCAGGGCGCGTCTGGAGCTGGCGCTGGACGCGACAGCATGCGAACCGCCAGCCGAGCGCGAGGAGCTGCACGACCACCCAGCAGCCCCTCGCATCCATCATCCCCACCAGCTGGCTTGGTGTTGGCAGGGCCTTCGCGGGCCCAGCAATCGGCACCCGCCACTGGTGGAGTACGCCGCATGCGTTGGTCAAAGAAAATGAATAGCAACGCATTGCGGGCGTATTTTGGGGCGAAAGGGGGAGAAATTGGAGGTTTTGCGTATCGGGCTAGGATGCATCGACTTTTTGCTGAGCTGGAGCCATCTATAACCGTCACCGAGCAAAACCTGGCAGACCGAGTTCGGTACATCATGCGTTCAAAAATATTTGATGACGCCGAACTCGAACGGCTACGACGTGAGGCTATTCCTCTGTCGAATGAAAATACTACGACAGGAGATGCGGCTCTACGAGTTGCAGAGCAACCGGCACATGTAGATGCCGCCGTAGATCTCCTTGTGGTTGACTCAGGCGACGATGGAATAGTCGCCCAGGAACAAGAGCAAATGAGGAGCATATTGGAAGAGGCGATTAGGGAAACGCGCAGAACGCCTCTCGAGAATCGACCGCGACTTCCCCGTATACCCCTAAGCAAGCGGAATCGGGCTGTCGTAAGGGCTCTCAACCCAATGCTGGTGACCTATTTGGAAGCCAGCCGGGACCTTTGCGATACGGACTCAATTCTTTTTGGCGCCGCACTGGCAGTTTGCCGTATTATTGGCGCCAAACTTCCCACGGCTGGACGCGCTACTAGACAAAGTAGCGCCATCCCAGCCTGGAGAAGAAGGATTGAGGACCGTATCGCAAAGGCAAGGGCCCTCATCGGCAGGCTGATAAGCTTCAGGTCGGGCAATAATAGGCCGAGAATTGTGCGCACCGTCAGGATGGCGTTTGCTGGGACAAACATCAGTTTGTCCCAGCCGGATATAACGCAAAAACTGACGGAGCGCATAGACGACCTGAAGCAGAGAGTCGCTGCTTGGGGGAAGCGGATTCGGCGATATACCGAGAGGTCGACACGGTTCAACCAGAATCGTCTCTTCCAGAGTGATCAGAAGAGGCTCTATGAATCATTGGAGCGACCAATGGTACGTGGAACGGGCCCAGCACCGAATCAGGCCGACACTATCGCATTCTGGCGCGGCCTGTGGTCAGAGCCCGTAAACCACAGCGAGGGCCCTTGGACGGAAGTTGTGGCGAGTCAGTGTGCGAATGTTACGCCCATGGACCCCGTCATCATAACGCCGGATGACGTAGCTGAGGCGGTCCGTAGGGCCCCGAACTGGAAAAGCCCGGGACTCGACGGACTGCATCACTACTGGCTGAAGGGGTTCATGGTGTGTCACGCTGTGCTCGCCCGACAGTTTCAAGAGGCTCTCGACCAAAAGTCGCTCCCGAGCCTCTTCACTACTGGGATCACTCATTTGGTTCCTAAAGACCGGGATTCCACAGACCCGAGCAAATACCGCCCCATAACGTGTCTACTAACCATATACAAGACACTTACATCCATTTTGAGCGTGAGAATCACTCGTCACCTGAACTCAAATCAGGTGATGTCGCGCGCTCAAAGTGGATGTCGGGGCGGTGGTCGTGGAACCAAGGAACCACTCCTCATTGACGCGGTCATTGGCAAAGTGGTTAAACGCAACCGTCGGAACCTCTCCGCCGCCTGGATAGACTATAAAAAGGCATTTGACTCGGTGCCTCATACATGGCTTAAGAGGGTCCTCGAGCTGTACAGGGTTGACTGTACAGTTCGAGACTTCCTCGGGCAGTGTATGGGGCAGTGGAGTACGATCCTTTGTCATCTAGGCGAGCGGATGACGGCTGCGGAGAACCACATAAGGATAAGAAGGGGTATCTTCCAGGGCGACTGTTTGAGTCCAATATGGTTCTGCCTCTCTCTGAACCCTCTTAGTACATTACTGGAGGGTTCCGGGAGGGGATTTCAGCTTCGGAGAGGAGGTACAAAAGTGACCCACCTTTTCTATATGGATGATCTCAAGTTATTCGCCTCCAGTAGCTCTCATCTTATGGAATTGCTAAACATCACTTGTGATTTTAGCAATTCTATTAGAATGGAGCTGGGGACGGATAAGTGTGCGGTCCTCCATGTCGAAAGGGGAAGGGTTGCTAACTCTGAGGGCATAGACTTATCTATGCCCATCAGCATAAGAACCCTTTCCGAGGCTGAAACATACCGATACCTGGGTATGTCACAGAACATCGGTGTAGATGAGGCGGGTATGAAACAGTCAGTTTGCGATGTGTTTTATGCACGCTTGACCAAAGTGCTTAACAGCCTTTTGTCCGGTGTGAATAAGACGCACGCATATAACGGTTGGGTCATGCCTGTTCTCATGTATACCTTTGGCATACTCAGGTGGACTCAGACCGAACTAAACGCTCTGGACAGAAAAGTCCGCACTATAATGACGTCCCACAGGATGCATCATCCGAGATCGTCAGTAATGAGGCTGTACTTGCCGCAGAAGCATGGTGGACGCGGCTTTTTAAGCGCGCTTACCATGCATAATCGCGAAGTGTGCAGCCTCCGTAATTACTTTCTGACGAGAGCGGATGATCCATACTATAGGGACGTTATTTGTTGTGATAAAGGACTTACCCCTCTATCCTTAGCCAACAAGCAATGGCAAGACCCGGCAGTACAGAGCATTTCCGACCGGGAGACCGTATGGAAGGAGAAAGAGCTCCACGGGAGGTTCTACAAGGCTCTACATGAGCCTTTCGTAGACACAGTCGCCTCCCTCCACTGGCTACGTTTCGGTGACCTCTTTGGGGAAACCGAGGGTTTTGTCTGTGCGATACAGGATCAGGTTATTAAGACCAACAATTATCGGAGATACATCCTAAAGGATGGCACCGTTGACGTCTGTCGAGCTTGTCGCCATCCCGGTGAGTCACTTAGGCATGTCATCTCCGGTTGTTCGGCGCTTTCTAACTCTGAGTATTTGCACAGGCACAACTTAGTAGCCAGGATTCTACACCAGGAGCTCGCTCTGAAATACGGTCTCGTGGATCGGAAATTGCCGTATTATAAGTACTTGCCGGAGGCCGTGCTCGAAAATGACCGCGCCAGGCTCTACTGGGACCGGGCCATCATCACAGACAGGACTATTCTTGCGAATAAGCCTGATATTGTGCTGATAGACCGGGCACAGTCAAGGATATTTTTGGTCGACATTACCATTCCTTATGACGAGAACCTCGTGAAAGCCGAAACAGATAAACTGACTAAATATCTGGACCTGGCTCACGAGGTGACCGACATGTGGGGTGGATTGCCGGCCGAAATTATACCTGTAGTCGTCTCTGCGAACGGGTTAATCCCAGTCAGCCTCTCGGGTCATCTGAGGCGACTGGGACTCCGTGACGGACCGCTCCAAGCTCAAATGCAGAAGGCGGTGCTCCTCGATACCGCCCGCATCGTCCGCCGGTTTCTTTCCCTCTCCCCCTAACCCTCGGCCGTTTGGTCTCCCCTGCCGAGGGCTTCCATCTGGTTGGGTTTTTATTTATTTATGTATTTTTTATGTATTATTTTATTTTGTTCATATTTATGTATGTTTATCATTTTCATTTACAATTATATATTTATACAGCCCAACCAGATGAGAAAACTATATAGATACCCCAAAATGATATAATAATAATTATGAATAATAAAACATCTCAGCGTCCTGCTCTGGTCTAATTTTTTAATTTGCTATACCCAACGTCCATATTGTGATAATTTAATTTATTAGTTTGTACATTATGGAATGCAAATAAATATTGAGTATTGAGTATTATCATACTACATGGGCGGCGGTCGACACTTCCCATTAGGTTAGTACGTATATATATTATGACGAAAGCGTAACTAATTCGCAGCTCTAAACCATCTTGAGGAAACATTATCTGTTGTTGTGGCCATAGTGGTGAATGTTTCTTTAAGTATTTATGTGTTAATTTAAGTATTTATAAGTACCAAATATTGTTATTAAGGAGTGTGAAACGGTAAACTGTTGCGTTGCCGACAAACTGCCATACATTTTGGCAAAATTTCAAAAGTCAATAATGTACAATCTCTCTAAGAATAAATAAAAAAATGGTGAGCCGCATGTTCGTTTGCCCCCTCTTCTATAGAAAAAAACAGGTTATTACTCTATCCTGTAGGGGCCGCTGTACATTTCTCTTGGTAATACTAGTATCCCACTCGAGAAACTTTCTACCACATCGGTTGTCGGTTTTTCGATCTATATGGCCGGCCCATAGCCACTTTTTTCTTTTTTTTATAGTATAGGGTGACAAACGAGCACACAGTCCACCTGATGGTAAGCGGCTGCTGTGGCCCATAGACATCTACATTTATCCTCGTTTGCGAATCAAAATGCAGATTCGTTGCCACCCGTGAGGACTAAGATGGAATGCCTCGTTTACAGTAAAAAGCGTCTCCGGTTCTCTACACTCACCATACGAAACACAGCAGTGTTAAGCTGCTATTTGACGCTGGTATTCTATGAGAGCGTGGTCCTTCCTCGGTCGAGCCGACCCATTCGTGCTACAACTATACTACTAATATAGCTGCAGCATGGCTCTACCACGTACAATACATCACTTCAGCTTACTGATCCATTGCGCTTTGTCGGTTACTCGGGTTCTACTGGGGATATTCTCATTACGTACTCATCATGCAGCAACGTTCGATCGGTTCGTATGGAAACTACTACGTATATGTTTGAAGATTGGTTTATGTTATGTTTCTTTGCTTTTACTGGTGTACTGCACACAGTTATAGAGAATAGTTTAAAGAATATTCTTATATCGATTCTTTTCTAAGGTATTCGCTCTTATATTCGAATATTAACTTGTAGTGTCTAGTCGGTCAGTCTGATTAAATTAAGTTTCGATCATATTAAGAATGCACCTTTTTAATTGATATTTTTTACATAAATCTGTTTGTGAAAGGTAGTATTATTTGTTACCAATTATTCTGCAGGATTGCTTTCGAAATTAAATTCGATCAGTTCTCGATTCAAGCTGCTATTCTGAACTCGGTCAACTCACGATTCTAGTTCTGAATCCTCTTTACTGCCTCTCAAAGTCCAGTGCTGAATATAGGCCTCCCCCATAGATTGCCTTGAAGATATTTGCCAAAGATGTCACGCTATCCATGGGGTTTGGTAACCGCAGCTTTTTATTTTCTTGTTGTTTTTAGGAAGACGCTGCTACCCATTTATTTTTGTTGTTTGTTGTTGTGGGTTTGTTGTGGTTTGTTTCCCACTGTCGCGTATTACGACACCCACGGACGATATGGGGGTAATGGATATTCTTACACCGCCGCGTTTAATTCTGAACCAATTGAGTTTTTATTCGAACTCAAGGATATTTCGTACTTTCGAAACCATAGCTAGCACACAATGGAATATTGAATCAAATTAGAATTATTGGCACGAATTTTATTTTATAGGATAAGGGTGACAAACGAGCACACAGTCCACCTGATGGTAAGTGGTTGCTGCGGCCCATAGACATCTACATCTATCCTCTATTACAAATCAAAATGCAGATGCGTTTTCACCCGTGAGGACTAAGATGGAATGCCTCATTTCCAGTAAAAAGGGCCTCCGGCCAACTGCACTCACCAAGCGAAACGCAGAAGTAAACCCCTACTTCACGCTGGTATTCTGTGAGGTCGTGGTACCACCCCGGTTCGAGCCGGCCCATCCGTGCAACAGCAAAAGCTGCCGCGTGGCTCTACCACTGTTAAAAATTTCTTCAGTTGTACGTTGCTAGTGGCGCTCACAATCGCAAGTGACTTGAATAGGTACATTTTCTTGATAAGTTAGTTCTATTTATGCAATAAAAATATTTAAGAAGTAAAATTTTTATTTATTAAAAAGATCTATTAGAAATATCTGAATGCGATGTACGGGAGATATAAGATTTTAAAATCAGTTTCGGAACAACCTCAGTTTAAACGGAAAACCGAATCGCATTCGAAAGCAATTTAGGGAGTAGGCCTGATTTGGGAGTACGAAATTACCTTAAGTTGAAATAAACTTTGATTGATTCAGAACTCAATTATGTCGAGAGTGGCCCGGCTGTTTTTATGAAAACTTGATTCAGCAGATATAAAGTTAGAAAGTCCTTTCTACAATAATGTTTTGTAAGGTACTTATAAGTCAGGCTAAACTTCAGAGAGGAGAATAACAGGGGACGAAAATAATATAAATGCGTATGACGAATATTTAATAAAATAGGTACGTATAACTAGCGATTCGCCCCGACTTCACACAGGTGATTTCTGGATCTCGACAACAGCGCCACCTACCTCATCCAATTGTGAATCTTAACCATCCACTCAAACGCACACAAAATCGTTTGAGCCGTTTTTTAGTTTTAGCAAGACTTTACGTGGTGGAGCCATGCTGCAGCTATATTAGTAGTATAGTTGTAGCACGAATGGGTCGGCTCTCACAGAATACCAACGTAAAATATCAGCTTAACGCTGCTTTGTTTCGTATGGCGAGTGTAGAGAACCGGAGACTCTTATTACTGGAAAACAGTCATTCTATCTTACGTCCTCACGGCTGACAACGCATCTGCATTTTGATTCGTAATCGAGAAAAGGTGTAGATGGGACGCTGTGAAGGCAAGTGGATGCTGTGGCCCATAGACATCTACATCTATCCGCGATTAAGAATCAAAATGCAGATGCATTGTCACCCCTGAGGACTAAAATGGAATGACTAATTTCCAGTAATAAGGGTAAGTTCTCTACACTTGCCATACGAAACACAGCAACTTAATGCTGTAAGTGTAGAGATTTTACGCTGGTATTCTGTGAAAATGCGATCCTACTCCGGTCGAGCCGATACAAACATGCTACAACCATATTATAGATGCAGCGTGGCTTGAAAACATAGGATACATAACAAATGTGACAAAATCGAAAATAGAAAGGAGACGCGTGCAGTTTTAACCCTTTCGCTGTCCTGTGCACTACATATAGGGCACTGCTATTGTCTTACTATTGTGTCTAGAAACCGGACAGTGAAAGTATTAAATTAGACGATCTTTACCTAATTCTTAACATCCAACGCATAGCTTTCAAATTATCTTAACTTTTTCAAGAAGAGGAGGGAAAACGAGCAAGTGGCTACCTGATGGTAAGTGACTAGCGCCGCCCATAAACAACTGCAACACCAGGTAAATTGCACATGAGCTGGCAGCTTTATAAAAAGGAGTAAGTTCTTTTGTAGAGTCATTTCGATTAGGCAAAATAGAATAGAATAGAATAGAATAGAATAGAAAAAACATTTATTCAGCACAAGCAGTTCATACACATGAAAGTATAAGTACATATTGAGTTTAAAATATAAAAAGGTCGCATTGTGCCGAAAAGGGGTTGGCTCAGCATGTGTTGTGTGAGTATGGCCTCACACAGCGCTGATTTTCAGCCAAGAAACCTATTCATTGGCGTCACGAACGTAGCACAGCTGTTACGTGTAGTCTAGTCCTTCGATAAAACGAAAAAAGCCTAAACCTTCTATATAATTATAACACAAAAACTAAAACAAAGCAAAAGGCAGCAAAAAAAAATATTAGACATTAAATATAACCTTATACATAATTGTGTGTGTTAACAACAACAATCAATTATCAATTAAAATGGATTAGTAATAATAATAATAAACAAAAACGAAAAAAAAGGAAAATGAAAATATGAATGCGATACTAATATGTCCAAAGAGAATATAATCACTACGTTTAAATATGTCCACCAATACGGTTTATATTGATAAACATACCGACACAACAGAAACACAAACAATTTTGTAAATAACCGTACAATGCGTTATAGGAAGGAGCTTTCTCGGTTGATATTGCTCGGTTGATAAAATCGTTGGTGATAGAAGTATTTAGAAAAATTCGACGGAGGAAGAAATCTCACATAGTTGGTTTCGCGAAGTTTGATCGCTAATTTTGTTTAATGTGCTGGAATTAATCCAAACAATTCCTCTGAGTACTCACCGTGATAAATACGAGAGAAAATGCAAAGGGATGCAACATTTCTTCGCAGCTTACTTAGTTATTCAATATGGCTTTGTAATATTCTTTGTATCAATAATGATGGATGTCTCACTTTCTTCTATAGTAAAAGAGACAACAGTACCTCTGATGGTAAGTGGTAACAGCAGTCCATGGCGATCAGCAACTAACTTCCAATTGGGCTATAAACGCACTATGTAGAAATGGATCGCCTTCACCATGTAAATAATAAATAATATGTATGTTGTGTGAATACTAACCACCACCAAAATTCAACTTCAGAAATTCACGAATCTGTGGACAGGAGCACAAGCAACAAAGTCATGTGGACGTTGCTTTTTATCGTTTTAAAAACTATTAGAAGCTAGAGCTAGCTTTTTTATAGAATAAGGATGAGAAATGAGCACACAGTCTGCCTGATGTTAAGTGGATGCAGTGGCACATAGACATCTGCATCTCCTCGATTACAAATCAAATTTCAGATGCGCTGTCATCCTTCGGGAATAAGATGAATCACCCCGTTTCCAGTAAAAAGGGTCTCCGGTCACACTCACCATACGAAACACGGTAGCGTTAAGCTGCTACTTCACGCTGGTATTCCGAGCGAGCTTGATCTTCCTTTTTTTTTTTATAGGATAAGGGTGACAAACGAGCACACAGTCCACCTGATGGTAAGTGGTTGCTGCGGCCCATAGACATCTACATTTATCCTCGTTTGCGAATCAAGATGCAGATGCGTTGTCACCCGTGAGGACTAAGATGGAATGCCTCATTTCCAGTAAAAAGGGCCTCCCGCCACCTGCACTCACCAAGCGAAACGCAGAGGTAAACCTCTACTTCACGCTGGTATTCTGTGAGGTCCACGACCTCACAGAATACCACTCCGGTTCGAGCCGGCCCATCCGTGCGACAGCAGAAAGCTGCCGCGTGGCTCTACCACTGTTAAAACTCGCACTCGTCGGCACTGGTCGAGCCGACGCATTCGTGTTACAACCACAATAAATATTCTTGTTTGCCCCTTTTCTACGGAGGGAAATCCTTATGGACTACCTCCGCTTGGGGAAAGGCGGAGGGGCGTGTCGGACTCTTACCGACTAAAACCACCCCGGTGTCACCACGCACGTGCTCGCGGGGCCGCGGGAATCCAAATTCTTCCGCAGCCCCACACTAGTGCTGGCCCGGTCTGTCCGGGCCTCGTTTCCTGCACGGGGTAGTGAGGTGTTCACCTACCCCCCTCCACGGCCTCCAACTCTACCTGCGTATCGGACCCCCCCCCCCCCCCGAGTTCGATACGCGGAGGCTATGGGGCCAGGAAAACCGAGCGCTTTATTTGCACCCGCTTTCTCGATCCCAGTAGCAGATCTGATCTCTGGCTCCGCCGCCAACCAAGTTTCGGCCGCGGAGGGTAGGGAGAGCGGCGCTTCGCAATACCGACACTTCTCTTCCCCGCGGCCCCACCACCACCGCATCAACGGTGCGGCCCCATCTGAGTCGCGGAGGATAAGGCGAGTGGCGCATCGCCATACCAACACTCCTCCTCCTCCGCGACTCCACCTCGGCTGCAGCGGTAGGGGGAGAGAACATCCCTCTCACCGCAACCCACTGACACACACAGATTAGATTAGACACAGACAGTATTATTTTATAGATATTTTTTTTAAACTAATATCACAAACAAACTGACAGTCCACCTAATGTTAAATGGCTATAGCAGCCGTTGGACTTTCAGCTAACTTTTTTTTTATAGGATAGGGTGACAAACGAGCACAGAGCCCACCTGATTGTAAGTTGTTGTTCTGGCCCATAGACATCTACATTTATCCTCGTTTGCGAATGAAAATGCAGATGCGTTGCCACCCGTGAGGACTAAGATGGAATGCCTACACTCACCATACGAAGCCTACACTCGCCATACGAAACACAGCAGTGTTATGCTGCTATTTGACGCTGGTATTCTGTGAGAGCGTGGTCCTTCCCCGGTTGAGCGGAACCATTCATACTACAACTATATTACTAATAAAGCCGCAGCATAGCTCTACCGTGTACGAAACAGTATACACAGTATTTCATGTCGGCACACCGCTTCCAACTTTACAAGGTGCAGGTTCGGACCCACATGGAATACTGTTCCCATCTCTGGGCGGGGGCTCCCCAGTGCCAGCTCCTTCCACTTGACCACATCCAGCGCAGAGCAATTCCAATCATCGACGACCGAGTTCTTTCCGATCGGCTTGACTCACTGGCACTGCGTAGAGATATTGCATTTATTTACATAGATATTTTATTGCATCTATCACGGGGAGTGCTCTGAGGAATTGTTCGGACTAACCCCAGCCGCTCAATTTCACCACGCACATCGCGACAAAACTCGCGATACCATCCATACCACTGTGCAATTTAGAAGAAGTTTTCTTCCTCGCGCAACTTCCTTGTAGAATCGAACAGCGATTTTTCCGGACCGATACGACAAGAAAAGAGCCTACTTCTTTTTAAAATGCCGGTAACGTATCAACAACTGCCCTGGTGTTGCAGTTGTTCTTACTTACCATCAGGTGAACCGCAAGACCGTTTGCCCCCTCTCCTATAAAAAAATGCGTGATATTTTTTGGCTAAAGGTGGTCCGAGTAGCTCGCTAGGCTTTGTAACTCTACCTAACCTCTCGGGTTTACAGGTGAAATAATCATCAGAAACTAATTATGAAGCGTCAGTAGCCTAATGGCAGGGCGCGGACCGCGAACTCGAAAGGTCATGGGTTCGAATCCGCCATTCGACTACTTTTTTTTATAGAATAGGGGGCAAACGAGCATGCGGCTCACCTGATGGTAAATGACTACCGCCGCCCATGAACAACCGCAACACCAGGGGAATTGCAGATGCGTTGCCGACCTTTTAAGGTGTAAGCTCTTTTCTTGAAGGTTTCTAAGTCGTATCGGTCCGGAAAATTCGCTGGTGGTAATTGATTCCACAAGGAAGTCGTGCGAGGGAGAAAACTTCTTCTAAATCGCACAGTAGTGGACCGCCAATCATCCAGAAGGTATGGATGGTAACGCGAGTTTTGTGGCGATGTGCGATGGTGAAATTGAGCGGCTGGAATTAGTCCGAACAATTCCTCAGAGCACTCCCCGTGATAGATGCGATAAAATACGCAAAGAGATGCAACATCTCTACGCAGTGCCAGTGTATCGAGCCGATCAGAAAGAACTCGGTCGTCGACGATTCGAACCGCTCTGCGCTGGATGCGGTCAAGTGGAAGGAGCTGGCACTGGGGTGCCCCGGCCCAGAGATGAGAACAGTATTCCATATGGGGCCGAACTTGCACTTTGTAAAGTTGCAAGCAATGTGCCGGCATGAAATACTGTCTCGTTCTGCTGAGCACGCCAAGCTTTTTAGAGGCCAATTTGGCCTTCCCTTCCAAGTGACCACGAAACTGCACACTATTCGATATGTCGACGCCAAGGATTCCGATACTGGCTAAGGCAGCAAGGGGAGTGCCTTGAAACTGAGGAGATACGACAAAGGGGTTCTTTTTAGCGGTAAACTTGTGTCTTCTGGGGATTGAACTGGACTAGATTTAGTCGGCCCCAATCTGAGACTTTGTTAAGCAAAGACTCGACAACAAGCATTTTAAGCTTACCAGAAGTGGTTAAAGGGAATATTAGTAAGGTTTAATAGCATTACTAGTATTTCTTTTAAATAAAAAAAAATATTATGTCTATCAATTTCGGCCTAGATCACTCATGGCACTGTTCTCTTTCTATTCCTGAAGTTTCAACAAACAAACGTTTTCAAAATGGTCGATCATGTCTTAATACCATGGAAATAACCCCCTGAGTTTAATTGAACTCACTTATTTCGATATTACAGACTGACTCTTCTAATTTTATTATATCTATGTATATTGTAAACATCTCTATATACTCGAAGCAAGCATAACTGACGTTGTAAGCGCGGAAACTTGGAACGTAATAAGACGTTTTTCCGTAATCCGGCCGCGCCGGGATCTTGCAATTTCTTTTGTAATTTCCCGTCTTATGTTTATGGTTTCTTATATAAACTATGCGAAGTTTTAAATCTTGTAGTTTCGACGTTATAAATATTAATACATAATAGTATATTTTATACTGTATTTTTTACACAAGGGCGACAAACGAGCACATAAAAAACTGATGGTGTGCTGTGTGGCCTACACCAGTTAGGATCTATATCTAACCCGATTAAAAATCAAAATGCAGATGTCACCGTGCTCCTGAGAATTTAGATAAAATGCCACGTTATTAATAAAAAAATAAACTTATAAGAAAAAGTAAAAACCAACTTTGAACCATTGAAGTAATATGTACTTACGTACTAGAACAGCTATTTCAAACAAAACATGTGCGCTACTCTATGTCGTTGCGCATCAGTCTTACCGCGCATGCGCGGTTTTTTATCGTAATAGATTATGCGTAGGTAGAATGATAAGTAGGTATTTAATTATTGTTTATTTAGAGTACATATATTGTTAATTAATTTATTAAAACGAGTTCAATTTTTAATAATTTGTCAATTATTTTGCATGATATGAAGTAAATTAATATGATAATATATATTATTATCACAATAGCATTTTAATTACAATTTTATATAAATATTTTATAAGGTAACTATATAAATTGGAAGAAATCGAAGCTAATGAAATATATTTATTTAAATCTAGAACTGGGTCCCCAAAAGCCCTAACTAAGTTTGCGTGAGGCATGGACACAGAGCTGATACTAGTTATATTATGCCTTATGAAGTACTGTGAGAAAACATAGTAAAACTTTAAAAACTTCTACCATTTCTGTTTACACGTGAATTATATGTATATACACTTATTTGTTGTTTTTTTGCTGAAAACTAATTTCAATTAATAAGATGTATAAATGTTATTGTAAAAATATATATTAGGTATTTAATTAAGTGCCTTTAAACAATACAAGTTTTGTTAATTTTTGAATTCTTCGTACTATATTTATCCTCTTCTTTAAAATGCAAGGAACAAATGTATGTGTGATTTGTTGGTAACCACATCTCTACGATTATTTTGGACGAATTTAATCCACTTTTCTCGGTTTTCGTGGCTTGAACGTGGAAACCTAAAAATAAAATAAAAGAATAATCAGCAAATATAAACGTAAGAAATTTAACCTAATTATAAATACTTAGGTATATTTATTTCTACAAAAAAAAATTGTGCATAATATGTTCGTGCTACACTTGCTCACAGAAATGTCGTATCTGAACAAATTAATTTCATAATCTATATTCCATGACACAAGTTGGCGCCATAGAAATAACTTTTTAATTATTAATCTATAATGTTTTTTTTTTATTTAAGTATCTTACTTACCGATGAAAAGTGATTCCTTGGTTTTTACTAACATTTCGTGAATTTTTTGTGCAATATCTAAGAACACACCGCGGCATATTTTATCAAGAGATTTTTTTTTAAATCAACACAACACGTGACATCTCTACAAGCGCCTAGCGTGCGACTGATTAAAGTGCGGTGACATTGCCGCAGTTGAATGGAACAGCGTAACATAGTGCAGTGTCGCCTCTAGTACGTAGTACATAATATCTCAATGCTTTGAACAACTAAAAAGAATCAACATATGAATACTTTTACCTAATTTAATATCTGAACTTTTAAAATTTACGTGATAGAACCGTTCTGCAGCTTTATTTCTGGTATACTTGTAACACGATTGAATACTAGGAATGGACCGGGGAAGGACCGCGCTTTCACAGAATACCAGCGTAAAATAGCAGTTCAACGCTGCTGTGTTTCGTATGGTGAGTGTAGAGAACCGGAGACCCTTTTTAACGGAAAAGAGGCATTCCATCTTAGTCCTCACGGGTGACAACGCATCCGCATTGTGATTCTTTATTGAGGATAGATGTAGATGTCTATGGGTTACAGCAACCACTTCATACAGCAACAATCATCAGGTGGACTGTGTACTCGTTTGTCACTCTAATCTATAAAAAAAAAGAAACATTACATTAAAGCGAATTTTGGCAACAGATTTTATTAATTCGTACGAGAATACATAAGTCTTAGATACTAATTCTAGGTTAAGTTAAAAGATAATTGTTGTCTGGCTTTATCGCAAAATTTCTTAGTAGTAGTAGTCTCTTCCCTTTTATTTTTTAATCTACATGTTAAACTTTGTAATGGTTAATTTCTACATAAATTTATAAAAACAATTGATTGTAAATAACTACAATAAGTTTTCCTAAAAAAATATAAAATGGTAAAGCAATTCAGCTTCCGAAGCTGGTGCTAAGAAATGGTAAGAAGCAATATTAATTAAGGCCCCGACTTCAGCCTTTCTATGATAAATTAAATTTTTTGTACCTTTGTAGTGGCCTAGGGAATATCGCAAATTTAAGGTAAGAATAGAATGTAGTCTAAATAATTACATTAAAAACTTCATCCCATATTTTTATACCCTAAGTGGTGATGCTGGAAAACCTATGAAGTACAACCTTCCAAATAAGAGAAGACTAAAATTGGTTTCACAATTAACCAATAAATCGCATATAACTTTAATTGAAAATTTAAAAAACCCCCGAAACAATAAGAACTGATGATCTTCAAACTTTATTTCCATAGGATCCTGTAACGTTTTTACACAATAACAAATCATTTTCACTTCGTATTTTCACGCTATCAGCACCGTTTAAATCGCTGTCAATGGAGTCTTACCTTTTTCTATCTTTTATTGAGTTCTCCGTAACTCTGTAATTTCAGGTTTCGTGCGCGCTGCCGCGCTATAGTTTGTCATATATGAATAATATCTCATTTCTTACTTAAATGTAACTGTTTTTCAATTATATACCTAAAACCAAAAATTTATATTTTTGACAACCATTATTTATATGGTTGTTATGGTAACTTTTATTCAAATTCGTCACTGGTCTGATGTTCTTATTTCGATATTTCCACATAAATACTCTTTTGTTCTAGGTCATTTACAAAAAAAATCCTTTTAATTTAAATAATTTCTCGTTCTCTCTAAAAAGGTATAAAAGCCGAACAATCGGAGAATACAGGGAGTCTCGCTTCAGTTTTCAAACAAGAAGCATCTACTAAAGGCCTTATCCCGGCGCCGCATTGCCCCGGGATCTTGCAAGCCTCCATCTACATTTGAAGTCGTCGGCGTAGTCTACTACTCCGGGCGCTACGACTGCTTGCTCCAGGCGCTGAGTGCACCTACTGCCTGCGCTACCTTTGGGTGCTACGACTGCTTGCTCCAGGCGCTGAGTGCACCTACTGCCCGCGCTACCTTTGGGCGCTGCGACTGCTTGCTCCAAGCGCTGAGCGCACCTACTCCAGGCGCTACGTGCGCCGGCTCCGGACGCTGCGTGTGCCCAGACCAGGCGCTGCGTGCCATCACCGCCAAGAAACTACAAGCTCAGCGTGTGCCTACTTCTACTCCAAGCGCAGCGTGTGTCACTTCGACCTTTAGGCTCCACTAAAATACAATATTCTCCTATCTTTATTTTTTTTATCTATTTGTAATTACACGTCATCCATTATCATCATCATATTTCATTTTTTTATAAAATTGTAAATACCTTTTTAAAAATTTAAATATATTATTTTCTTGTTCTACTTTTGTTGTTTTGTTGTTCTTAGGTTAGGTTCTATTTTTTTTTAATTGTCGCTTCACGACAAGTTGTAGCACAATTGGGTCGGCTCGACCGGGAAAGGATCACGCTCTCACAGAATACCAGCGTAAAATAGCAGCGTAATACTTCTGTGTTTCGTATGGTCAGTGTAGAGAATCAGAGACCCCTTTTACTGGAAACGAGGCATTCCATGTTAGTCTTCACGGGTGACAATGCATCTAGATGTCTATGGGCCAATTTACCTGGTGGTGGTTTACACTTACCATCACGTGGACTGTGTGCTCGTTTGTTACCCTTATCTTATAAAAAAAAGTGTGGTTTTGAATTGTACAATCTCTACGATCAGTATTTATAGTAGCGATTTATACAAAAATATACAAACCAATAGACACAATTTCACGTCTCGCTGGGTAGCGCTTCGGGCTCGAACGTCATGGCGGTAATAATTTTATGGATATGACTTAACGTATCCACAAATTTATTCCTGTGGGTTCATATAAATTTAGATTTTTAAATAATATCTTTATGCATCATTATTTTTTCGAAATTGCGCTGTTTACCATCACAGCTTGTCAAAATTCTATTGCTGAATATAGGCTTCCCGCATAGATTGCCTTAAGCCCTCATTTCTAAGTTAATCGCGAAGGTGTAAGAATATCCACTACCCCATATCATCCCGTGGGTGTCGTAAGGCTTTAGAGGAACTGAATCAAGGGATAAGCTGCAGTATTTTTGTGCCAATTAACCTGTCAAACCTGACGTTTATGGCAAATCCTCCCTAGGAGATGCCCATTACAATCAGTGTACTTTTTCGTGCCGATTAAAAAGAAGAAAATGATTTGGTTTCAATTAATAATATCTTCAAGTATTTTTTCAATCCACTGCTAGGCAAAGACTCTTCTGAATCTGTCTGTGGGTTAAAATAAACTTTAGAATTTTCTCCTGTATCATGGAGGCTTTACATTCATGAATTTCCCGCGAACAAACGCCAAGACACGGAATAATCATTTGTAGGCCATAAAACATATGCGGATTCAAATAAGCGGCTCATAGCGCGGTGTCAAATGCTTAGCCTTTGCGTTACTAAAGCCAAATATTCAGACGCTACTCAATTTTAAGACGCCGTTGAGTCTCGTGATGTCACAGTCACTTTGACTTAAAGTGATAGAGACGGCACGAGACTTAACGAGCATCTTAAAATTGAGTAGTGTTCGAATATGTGGGCATAAGCTGTTTAACAATATTTGTCTATACTCACTACACCAGAGTTGATGTAAGTTAAACTCCCGCAGTGGTTATACTGCTTAACCAGTCTGTGGGATTTCTTCTCTTTCATATCAAAATCTTATGAAAATCTTCTTTTTCTCCATTCTGTCCAGTTTCACAAATTCCAAAACGGTCAAATGTTACCATTATCTATCATTTTGGTGGTTTACTCTTCTTTTAAACCGGGGTATCCAAGTCAGAAAGTAATTGCGCCAATTTCAGCGCAAAAAAATAAAAGAAGGTCTGTCCCCAATGCCCAGCAGCTCTAACCTTAAATTTATTTACAGTTTGATATTTTATTTTATTTTTATTTTCTTGGAAAACTTCCAACTAATTTACAAAAGTAATATGATTATAACAAGAATGAAGGCCATTCACAAGTTTTCACTTATACCTAGGTGGATTGAAAAGTCCTCGGCCTAACACAGATCCATTCAATTCTAAAAATCAAATCTACCCACATTATTTAGTTCAGTTCAGACTAGTTCATTGTGTGAAGTTCGAAACGTGTGCAATAATTAGTTGTGATTTTATAAATTTATTAACAAAGTAATCGGACATAATTTCCGCGAATGGAGCAAATCGAGCAGCGTGCCGTCATTAAGTACCTCCATAAGAAGGGGCTATCATCAAAAGCCATCCATGATGACATGGTCAGTACATTAGGCGATTGTGCTCTGTCATATTCAGCCGTCAAAAAATGGATAGCAGAATTTAAGCGTGGTAGAGAGAGTGTGAAAAATGAACCCCGCTCTGGAAGGCCTTCGACGTCAACTACTGACGAAAATATTAAAAAAGTACTTGATTTAATCATGGGAGACCGCAGATTAAAAATTAGAGAGATAGCCGAGATTATAGGCATCTCTTATGAACGAACTCAAAACATCATTGTCAACGAGTTGGGTTTCCACAAGGTGTCTGCGAGGTGGGTTCCGCGACTGCTTTCAGTTGAACAAAAAAGGACGCGATTGACTATTTCACGCGACTGTTTGGAGTTATTTGAAGCCGATGCAGATGATTTTTTGAATCGTTTTGTTACTATAGACGAAACATGGGTTCATTACTGTACACCGGAAACAAAACAACAATCAAAACAGTGGAGAAGACCTGGTTCACCACCCCCTAAAAAGGCTAAGTCGATTTTGTCGGCAAATAAGGTGATGGCTTCAGTATTCTGGGACTCGAAAGGTGTGATTATGATTGATTATCTTGAAAGGGGTCAGACTATAAACTCTGATTACTACTGCACCTTACTACGTCGTTTACGAGAGGAAATAAAAGAAAAACGTCGAGGAATGCTCAGAAGAAAAGTCCTGTTTCATCAAGATAACGCCCGTGTTCACACGTCAGTACAGTCAATGGCTGAAATTCACAACTGTGGCTTTGAACTGTTACCGCATCCGCCGTATTCACCTGATCTGGCACCATCAGACTTCTTTCTGTTCCCTAACCTAAAAAAGCACTTGGGAGGTCAAAGATTTTCGACAAACGACGAGGTCAAAGCAGCTGTAGACGCATATTTTGACTCTAAGGAAGAATCATTTTTTTCAACGGTCTAAATGCTTGGAAGGGGAGGTGGCAAAAGTGTATTGAACTTGATGGTGATTATGTAGAAAAATAAAAATATAACTGATTTAGTATGTGTATATTTTCTTGGTTAGGCCGAGTACTTTTCAATCCACCCGTATATCAAATATAGCAAATAACAGTATGTACACGTAAGTATAAATAACAATATAAAAAAGAAAAGAAGTTATTAAAAGTTGGAGAACGCTGGAATGAAATTAATCAATATCTACGTTATGAATATGTGCTGTAATAACATCATCATTAATGGTCAAAAGTCCTAATAGCTGATCTATTATTTTAGGACTTTTGACCACCATACGGGAAGGGTGGAAGGCTTCTAACGTGAAACCAATTTTAATGATGATAGTTTAGGTTTGATATATCAAATACAATTTACAAAAAGCCAATACGCACGCAATATAACCATTAAATCGCGATGTACATACATCATGGCGATTTTAGATGTCACATAAAACCAAAGTGTTTTTGTCTTTTTTATACGTTGAAAATAAAAATGCTTTAAAAGCAAATTTTCTATACTTTATTTTAATATGATAGAGCTATATTATGGTAGTAGCTCGAATGAGCCGTGGTAGCTCACAAAAGCCGTGGTAGCTCACAAAAGCCGTGGTAGCTCACAAAAGCCGTGGTAGCTGAGATGGTTAGCGCTCCCTGTAAGTTTCACAGTACGCGAGCAACCCGGGTTCGATCCCCGCCGGCACCAATGAAATTGTTAATTGCAATTTTAAGTGCTGATTTACCACGTGCTCGGCGGCGAAGGTAAACATCGTGAGGAAACCTGCATAATTAAGAAATAAGAAAAAAATATTTCGAAGACGTGAAGTTCGCCAACACGCATTTGGGCAGCGCGGCGGACATTTCCTTGCCCTAAAAACCTCTCAGAAATGAGAGGAGGCCTGTGCCCAGCAGTGGGACGTAAATAGGCTGCAACTTTACTTTACTTTTACGAATGAGTCGATCGGGGAAGGACCACGTTCTCACAAAATACCAGCGAACTGGCGACCCTTTTCACTGGAAACGAGGCATTCCATTGTTGTCTTCAAGGCTGACAAAGCATCCGCATATTGATTCTTAGTCGAGGATAGATGTGGATATCTATGGGTCACAACATTCACTTACCTTCACGTCGACTATGTGCTCGTTTGTCACCGTTATTCTACAAAAAATAAATTTAATATGCACTGACACACAACGTAGATTGTTTGTGCTAAGTTTCATCAAAACAGGGCAATTAGTTTCAAAGGTGAAAGCAATAAATAATTGCATCGGTATCTATTTTAATTACTGTCGTTACTTGCGCTTTAGCACATGTACGCAAGTAGTACTTCCAGCATATTGATGAAGCTAGAAGAAGAAGAATTGATATTGATGAAGCTGCCCTTAACTTTTAAATATTAAGTTTCGGTCCGACCTACGCAAAATGAGCTTACAGTCACTTAAAGTCTTGCAATAGTATGCTTGGGTTGAGATTTAAGTTTATTAATTATGGGATACTAGATGATGGCACCGAGTCACCTGCTCCACCTGGAATGACTCTCAGGGCTATTGAAATAAAAAAAATCATTAGCCTCGAGTATCATCACAGTTAGTAATCGGCGTTCTTTTGCGAGGATTTTCCCAGATGGTAGCACCCAGTCACCTCCCCCACTTAGAATCATTCTAACCTACCGCACCCGAAGATTTGTTGCCTGTCAAATCTGACATAATGGTTGCGACGATCCTGAACGTGTGTGTTGTTTTTTGTCCTGTATAAGAGACCACATTCATAATCAAGCTTGTACACTCCTGAACATATTGCACTTGACAGGTGGTTAGAACTGACAATTTTTTGTCGGCAGAATATTCCCTTAACACTATATGATACATATATATATATATATATTTACATATTATTATATTTACTATCTGGTATTCGGCGTGTTACTGCTGCGGAAAAATTATTGTGAAAATATCGTTTTAAATTTGGAAGAGTTGAACTGCTTAGGAATGATAACACATTAATTGAAGTTGAATGATATATAACTTTCAAATAAATTTGCTGTTGCAATACGCCCGCCACATACTAAGTTAATTGTACTATACCTATAACCTTCGCACAAATGCTACCCATAAGTTGACAAAGTTTTGCTGGAATCTGATGAGCGGTTTGGCAGGGCATAAAATACGAACAAACAAAACTTAATTTGTATATATTAGATATATATCATATACGCGTATATCATTATCTACCTGGTACTGGTAGAGCCATGCTGCAACTATATTAGTAGTATAGTTGTACGAATGGGTCGGCTCGGCGTTGAAGATCCACGCTCTCACAGCGTAAAAGATCAGTTATACGTTGCTGTGTTTCGTATAGTGAGTGTAGAGAACAGGAGCCCCTTTCTACTGGAAACGAGGCATTTCATCTTAGTCCTCACGGGTGACAACGCATCTGCATTTTGATTCGTAATCGAGGGAAGATGTAGATATCTATGGGCCACATCAACCACTTACCATCAGATGGACTGTGTGCTCGTTTGTCACCCTTATACTATAAAAAAGTTATTATATCTTATGTGTATTTACCATTGTGGCTGAACTTTACTGCCCGGGGAGATATAATTTACTTAATTCGTGTATTCTGTAAATATATGGGTTTAATGTTATGTTTATACAATAAAATATAACAAAACTTTTTTCCCATCTAAATTTATAATTATTATAACATTAGTGCCAAAAGTGAAATATAACAGTAGTTTCCAGTAATTAAAAAAAGAATGGTGAAAAATGGCGATGGATCACAGTTAGAGATTGTCAATATTTAACACATAACCGGGAGGGATGACATTTATTGCTGAGGGGTTTTGGAAGCTCGCTTCAAGATGTAGCTAATTTGTCAGTGACTCCTCTGACATATTATGACAGTACACTACGCAACGCTCAACTGTGGCCGATTTAATTTGGTCACTGTGACGTAGGCGCGGGACCCGCATTTGTTTGTATTGACAAATGAAATATATTATATTTATGTTACTGCTTTCATAGCAGTTAACGCCTGCCAGAATAGATCACCGCGCTATGAGCGAGGGCGCTTTGACTGGCGGAAAGATCGCGCATTGTTATTTATTGTTAATATGTTATTAGCTATAGAAACAAAAAAGAATAAAAATTAATAGAAATAAATGTTATGAAAATACACGTTAACTTTGCTTGTTAGGTTACAAATAAATAATCGTCTCTGTTTAAAATATGTTGCTATTTATAAAAATATAATATTTCGCATATCTACTTTTCCACCTAGATGAAGCCAATAGTACGTCAAGGGGATAAAGGACCCGGTGACCTTGACCCGATATTCGCTCGGATCACAGCCTCTCGTATCCAGGCACAAGCTCACTTCCACAGATATTTTGTTCAATACGTCATAGTTGAATGTTTTATTCTCTATTATCTTGGAGGGTAGTGTAAAGTTTAAATGATACCTATACCATTTTAAAAGCGAATGGAAAAAATTGTCTTCAATAATACAGACAATAAATACACACAGATGTTTTTTTTTTATATAAGAGGGGCAAACGAGCGTGCGGCTTACCTGATGGTAAGTGACTACAGTCACCCACGAACAGCTGTAACAACAGAGAATTGCAGTTGCGTTGCCAGCCTTTAAAAAAAGTACGCTCTTTGTTAGCATTATAATACTATTGGCACATCCAATTGTGCATGCCTTAAACACATTAAAAAATTACGTATAACATGATTATACTTAATTTTTTTAAGTAGTTTATATACATACAATTTTTCATTAATAATCTTATAATTACTTATAAATACTTCCAATTTCCTGATATCTATATGTCCAACTTCAATTAAAAAAAATTGGAAAATCCAAAAGTGCACTACTCGCAATTCCCAATGATTGTGAAAAAAATAAAAAAAATTGTAACTTGTATTTCTATTCGTCAATGAGTTCCAGTAGCTGTCAACGAAGTCCACCTTGAAGTCAGTTCCCCAAGTCCGGAGGTAAGATCTATTCTATATATCTATTATATTCTATAACTAACAAAACGAGGCTAAACTCGACACATCTAGTTCTCCTCGTCGAGTAGTTCCAGCAGCAGGCATAAAAATATACTATCAAGTCACTCTACCAAGTCCGGAAGTAAGGTCTTATCCTAACTAACAAAACGGGGCCAAATTCGGCACATCTAGTTCTCCTCGTCGAGGAGTTCCAGTAGCAGATACCGACACACCTTCAACTCTTATAAAGTCCAAGGCGTTTATATTTACATATAAATCCTGCGTGGTTTTTGCGAAACAAAATATTGTAATAAAAATCTGTGATTAAAAAAATAATCTTACTTTGGTCAAATATGTATCAAATTCCGTTTTTGGAATGTTTTGTATTTCTACGGCGATCGATATTTTTATGCACGAGCCGCCGCTGTAACAAACGACCACTCACGACGGCATTTGAGCCCGGAGTAAATATAGTACTCTGTGGCTGTGGGTCGGAGTGTGACTGCGGCCTATTTAGTAAAATAAATTAATACAAGGCTCTCAAACCACCGAAAATTTCGCCATTTCTTAGCCGAAATAAGTTATTATAACTAAACAAACAAAATTAAACTGCCATTTACATTCCATGGCTTCCCAAATGATAGATGAAGAGTTTTAAAAATAGATTGGGTACAATTGATATTTTCAAAAGTTATCGTGTTTACTCCGCCATGCGTACTTAATAAATCCACACCATAAGCCACTAAAACCCTTTTTTCATGTAAAAATAGTAATTAATCGATTAAAAAAAATATTAATAAGTTCAGCAATCAAAAAATGCGATAAAACGTTTGAATCTTAATTGTTAGACCCTAGCAGAACATACGAGACTAGCGCGCTTCGCGCTTAAGGCATGCAATAAACAATTCTTTATTAATTTTTCATCACATTAAAAAACAACAAAATCAACAAAAACTTTTTCTTCTTTCTAGAGAATTCGTTTTAATTCTTCGTTTGAGTAGCTTTAGAATTTCAGTTTGCAGCTATATTAAATGTATAGTTGTAGCACGAATGGGTCGGATCGACAGGGGAAGGACCACGCTCTCTGTGTTTGCATGTCACCCTTATCCCATAAAAAAAAATATATTAATATACCCTAGAAGTGATCTACATATATACATTAAAGAATGAAATGGCTGTTGACTCAGATGATGATAACTGTTTTACTACTTTAACTACGTAGATTTTAGGATACATTTTCTGCCTTTTTTGTACATGGGAAAAGGCCTACTCATATCCGCCTCGCGGGGCGCAAGGGGAGGGGGGCAAGGACGGATTATGTCTGACTCGCACAGACTAAAACTCCACGGTGTTCCACAGTTTTAACAGTGGTAGAGCCACGCGGCAGCTTTTGCTGTCGCACAGATGGGCCGGCTCGAACCGGGGTGGTACCACGACCTCACAGAATACCAGCGTGAAGTAGATGTTTACCTCTGCGTTTCGCTTGGTGAGTGCAGGTGGCCGGAGGCCTTTTTTACTGGAAATGAGGCATTCCATCTTAGTCCTCACGGGTGATAACGCATCTGCATTTTAATTCGCAAGCGAGGATAGATGTAGATGTCTATGGGCCACAGCAACCACTTACCATCAGGTGGACTTCGTGCTTGTTTGTCACCCTTATCCTATAAAAAAAAACCTTCGTCGCATATTAGTAGAACCACGCGAACGCTTTCGCATACATCCGCGGCCCCATCAGCGCTGGCCGCCCCATGGCGGCCCCTCCTCGGGAGAGACTACTCCTCCCTACAGGATACATTTTCTACCTCGCCATCCGTCTGTGTAGGTACCAGCCTCTTACCTATTCCTGTCGCTAAATACTAGTACGTGCACTGTTGTGTTCAGTTGTGAAAGTTAAAGAGAGCCAGTATAATGACAGGGTGTGAGGCATGCCATCTTAGTACTCAGAGGTGACAACGCATTTGTGACCTTCTCGGAAGGTTAAAAAGAGTATAATTACAGGATGTGAGGCATTCCATCTTAGTACTCAGAGGTGACAACGCATTTGTGACCTTCTCGGAAGGTTAAAAGGAGTATAATTACAGGGTGTGAGGCATTCCATCTTAGTACTCAGAGGTGACAACGCATTTGTGACCTTCTCGGAAGGTTAAAAAGAGTATAATTACAGGGTGTGAGGCATTCCATCTTAGTACTCAGAGGTACTGAGAACGCATCCTTAGCCTTCTTTGTTTGAAGTTTTATACGTGGTAGAGCCATGCTGAAGCTATATTAATAGTATAGTTGTAGCACGAATGGGTCGGCTCGACCGAGGAAGGACCACGCTCTCATAGAATACCAGCGTAAAATAGCAGCTTAATGCTGCTGTGTTTCGTATGGTGAGTGTAGAGAACCGGAGACCCTTTTTACTGGAAAAGAGGCATTCCATCTTAGTCCTCAAGGGTAACAACGCATTTGCATTTTGATTCGTAAACGAGGATACATATTGATGTCTATGGGCCACAGCAACCACTTACCATCAGGTGGACTGTGTGTGCTCGTTTGTCACCCTATCCTATAAAAAAAAAGTTAGCTGAAAGTCCAACGGTTGCTATAGCCATTTAACATTAGGTGGACTGTCAGCTTGTTTGTGATATTAGTTTAAAAAAAATTGTTGACAAAGATATCAAAGCTAAATTTAAAGGCATGTACCCTTGATTTTCAAACACCGTTAGAAATTCTATCTGATTAGATATTTCCTGCTGTAACTAGGGAGTTGTGAGGGATTAAAGGCCAACCTTGACCCATTTGCGACTGCTTCCCGTTCTCAGGTGTATGCTATTTTTATATTATACTAGTGACCCGCCCTGGTTTCGCCTGCATATGATCAATTAATGTGGCGTTATTTAGATTTAAGATAATCAATGACTATTTCTTTTATAAATTTTCGTCTTTTTTTATAGGAAAAAGATTTCAAGTTTTTCGGATAAACTATAGCCTGGAAGTAGGTACCAGTTCTAAAGTAACCAACCAAGTAGTAGTTTAAATAGATAAAAGCGTGCTCATTTACTTCGTGCGATTACATCTGGACTACATCTGGATCTGGTATACTAATATATAATATACCACTCTATACAGTAGGGCAATTAAGTTAATTGGCATCCTAGGTAGGTCGATATCGATATCGAGCCTAGGATAACGCGCCGTTATTGTAATTAACACATATTGAAACCTGCACGGTACACACCAACATCCGATATCACTGCATCGCAGAGTAATTGTATTAAAATAAATTTGATTATGCGCTGTCGTCCGCCGTTAACAGAATCCGGCTTCCATTTTTGAATGAAATTATATTTTGTCTATGGGTCGCCGTTGAAATAAGTTTGTATTTTTAACGTTGAATTATAATATACAATATACCTAAACATTAACTATTAGGATGTAAATAAAACTTCAAACTCGATGGGATGGTAATATTGATGATTCCGTGGCGTAGTGGCTTGGCAATGAGTTTCGGTGCTGAGGGCCGCATGTTTAAATTCCGCAGAGAACAAGTATTTGTATGCGCAAATAATTGTTCTGTTTCTGAATTTAAACTGCCTTCACGATACATGTGAAAATCCTAGTGTAGGGTAATGTGAAACGTTGAAATAAATTTAAAAAAGAAGATATATTTTTTTATAGGATAAGGGTGACAAACGAGCACACAGTCCACCTGATGGTAAGTGGTTGCTGCGGCCCATACACATCCACATCTATCCTCTATTACAATTCAAAATGTAGATGCGTTGTCACCCGTGAGGACTAAGATGGAATGCCTGATTTCCAGTAAAAAGGGCCTCCGGCCACCTGCACTCACCAAGCGAAACGCAGAGGTGAACCTCTACATCACGCTGGTTTTCTGTGAGGTCGTGGTACTACCCCGGCTCGAGCCGGCCCATCCGTGCGACAGCAAAAGCTGCCGCGTGGCTCTACCACTGTGTAAAATCTTTATATAAATATTATCTAGAATAAGCTCTTTTTTTAAAGTTTAGTGTTGTCTTTGTGTTATTTAAATGATATTGAAATGTGAAGTAAATATACACGCAACTGATAGCGTCCTTCGTTCCTTTTTGGAACGAAGTTCCTTATCGGACGGTACTAATTTGCCGGATGGGGGCTAGGCGAAAAAAAAGTGTAAGATTTTTCCATCACGACCGCTTCTGACGTAGCGTAGACGGCCTTAGCGGCTATAAGGAAGCGAGATAGATTAATATTCATCTCCCTCGCACTTTTCTTGTCTTGCTATGAAACACATATTATTTTATTTTAAATGACGCCTCATTTTAATAGATGCTATTAATTCATTTATTTGTATTTGTTAATCGATAATATAATACGTTTATCAATAATAATATACTACGAAAGGAACTTCGTTCGGACCGAGTGTTCCACGACACTCACGCATGTTTTGTTTTCTTCTTTTTTTTAGATATTTTCTCTTGTGTGCAGTTTCTTCTCGGCCAGTATGTTTATAGAGCAAAAGTACCTCGTTAGTCTAGTGGTCATAAATGTGGTTGCTAATCATGCGGTACTCGGTATTCGAAATCCGGGCTTAAAACAATTATTGGGTTTTTTGGTCAAAAATTTTTCAGTTGTAGTCCGGAGTCAGGAAGTTTGCTGCAGGAAGATCCCCGTGCCTCGGGAAGCACCTAACACCGTTGGTCCTGCGCCTGATCTCAATCTGGTCGTATTGGTTTGCCGTCTCATCGGACTATGAGAGTGAGGGAATAGAGAGTGCACTGTGCTTGCGCATACACTTGGGCACTATAATCCTACCCTGCGATGATTGGTAGACACCGTTGAGACTGGCCGCCGTGACCGTATTCCGTCTGGAGGATATTTGAGCAGAAGTTCAAAAATTAATTTGCAAGTTGTAAGCTATAACTATATTATATACTAATAGTAATATTAAATTATTAATATACATTTCTGAATTGTAGGAGTTCAATGCCTAAACGCTCACTCTAAATTTTACAGTTTGCAAGCAACCAGGGTTCAGGCCGGCACCAATGAAATAGTTATATAATAGTTAATTTATATTGCAATGTTTTTTTTTGTATAGAATAAGAGTGACAAACGAGAACGCAGTCCTCCTGTTGGTAAGTGGATGCTGTGGCCCAAAGACCTCTACATTTATCTTTGATTAAGAATCATAAAGCAGATGCGTTGTCACCCTTGAGTACTAAGATGGAATGCGTCGTATCCAGTAACAAGGGTCTCCGGTTCTCTAAATTCACCATACGAAACAGAACAGTATTAAGCTGCTATTTTACGCTGATATTCTTTAAAAGCGTGGTCCATCCCCGGTTGAGTCGCCTCATTCGTGCTACAATTATAATACGTGGTACGTGGCGTGGTATTGTTTACATTTGGAGGGACTCTTGGAACTATTTGAAAATGGAGTCTTACCACCCAGTGAAAACTGGTATTAGAAGACACAGAATCTCAGGTATAAAATGAGGACAATCGTCATGTATTTTAAAATATAATCAGTAAGATTTTTACTTCGTGTGAAGTTGCTGCTAATTAATACAAAACAAAGCTTTTGCTTTTCATTAAAACCTTAAGCCGGCGGCAATCATAATCCAAATTAATTAGTTAATATTACGTTAAATTTATTACAAGCTTGCTAGAACAAAATTAATAATTTTTAATCTGAAGGTAGCCGTGGTTAACATTGACATTGGGATGTCATACAGCTCAGTCCCCCCCGTGACCATGGGTGCTGAAAAGTGCTCGAAACTTCGGGAATATAAAATAAGTTAATATACGCGTTAAAATCCGTAAAATTAGTTTTATTTAAATTTATTTAAACAAGCTTGCTTTCTCAGAATTATATTAGTAGAATTATAAAATATAGCAATTTTATACGTAAAATTATTACTATATTTATTTTGTAAAGTGAAGAAAGTTAAGGCCTATATGACGTGGGGCGTACCACATCTGGGCACAGGCTTCCTCTGATTACTGCAAGGTTCTAGGGCAGGGGAATGTCCGCCGCGCTGTCACAGTGCGTGTTGGTGGACTTCATGTGTCATGGGAGTGGGGTCACCTTACAATTCCCTCTTCTGTCGTCTTCAAATTGTTTAATAGAATAGAATATATTTATTCAAAACACATTACAAGAAATGCTACTTGAAAGTCGTTTTAACTTTTACCACTGGTTCGGAAAAAACTTCTGTTTTGGGAAGAGCCAGAATGAAACGCCGTGGGAACACACGTCGTGCAAATTACATACAACATTTACTTAACAGCTTGGAAGCGATCACCTTATTCTTAGGGGCTATTATCAACCATGTATAGTATATGCAGGTTTCCTCACGATATTTTCCTTTACTGCCGAGCACTTGGTAGAGCTACGCTGCAGCTATAATGTATCCACGAATGGGTCGTCTCGACCGGGGAAGGACCATGCTCTTAGAGAATATCAGCGTAAAATTGTAGTGTGTTTCGTATGGCGAGTGTAGAGAACCGGAAACGAGGCAGTCCAACATAGTCTTTAGGGGTGATAACGCATCTGCATTTTGATTCGTAATCGAGGATACCTCTGAGCTCGCGTGTCACCCTTATTCTATAAGAAAAAAAAACCGGCCAAGTGCGAGTCGGACTCGCGCACCGAGGGTTCCGAATAAATCCGTAGGTATATAAGTTTAAAATTATTAAAAATATTTTTATTATATGATGTAACTAAAAATTTATGCTTTTTGCAATATTTCCTTTATCTGTTCTATAATACGTTGCTTCGTGCCAAATTTTGAAGATTCTGTGTTCACGGGAAGTACCCTGTAGGTTTTGATTCCTTTGCGATTCACAGCTCCAGGGGTACTATCCCCTAGACTTGAGTATTTGATATGAATTTCAGCTTGATACCTCCACGCGTTCCTGAGAAAAAGGGCCTTGACAGACAGACAGACAGACAGACGGACAACAAAGTGATCCTATAAAGGTTCCGTTTTTTACTTTTGAGGTACGGAACACTAAAAACATGCAGGTTTCCTCACGATGTTTTAATTCACCGCCGAGTACGTGGTAAATCAGCACCTAAAACTGTAATTAACAATTTGTTTGGTTTCGCTGCCGATTCTTGCATACTATGATATTTAGCACGATCGCTAAGCCTATAGTTATCACGGTTCTCTGGATCTGAGCGCCTGTGAGAGTATGTGAGCCTGTGTACAAGCCTACATAAAACCAATAACATTGGTTAGGTCGATTTTAATTGCATAGTACGTGAGGAGTTACTCGATGCAGAGGTTTTTTAATGATTAAATAGGAAATAGAGATGAGTAATATGTTTTTTATGATCTTGTTATTATTTAAGTGCATTGTATATATTTATTTAAATAATAATAATGATAATAATTTTGTTATAATAATGCTATAATGTAAATGCAATAATAATATTACTAATTGTCAATATTTACAGTGACCTTGCAGGATAATTGTTTCAAACTATTTGTTATAATTTAGACCAAACGTATACAACAATAATAGCAAATAAATTGAATTAAATTGAATCCCAGTAATATCCGCGCCAGTAATTCGCAATTTCTAGTGTTAATTAGTCAGTAATAATATCGACCGTGATGTAGCGCGATGTAAGGGTGAAATTTATTTCCACTACAAAATTAAGTTTGTCCATCAATCAGACTTAACTTATCATCGTCATGATCACAGCATTTCTTGACTTGACTCATCAATACCAGTTTCTTCAGAGTCGGTGTGTCCTGAAAATATTATATCACCACCAAAACTCTATAGCAGAGGAGATTAAATTAAAAGTAATTCAAATATTACCCAAAATAATATAATTGTGTATAGCGATGACGTGGGAAATAACCTAAGACTAATTTTAAATAACTTCCTAAAAGGATAAAAAATTACAAATTATTGCATGCTTGGATCATATTTAAGCCACATCCTAAATAAAATTCTAGTTACTAAATTTTGACCAAATAGAACAAATAATTTTTGTTGGTAGAACTGGAAGTGTAAACAACAAACTGTTATTAAGATATATTGAACAACTGAATAACTTTTTTTTTTTTTATAGTAGAGGGGGCAAACGAGCATGCGGCTCACCTGATGGTAAGTGACTACCGCCGCCCATGAACAACTGCAACACCAGGGAGGGAATTGCAGATGCGTTGCCGGCCTTTTAAAAAGGAGTACGCTCTTTTCTTGAAGGTCCCTAAGTCGTATCGGTCCGGAAAAATCGCTGATGGTAATCGATTCCACAAGGAAGTCGTGCGAGGAAGAAAACATCTTCTAAATCGCACAGTGGTGGACCGCCAATCATCCAGATGGTGTGGATGGTATCGGGAGTTCTGCCGCGATGTGCGTTCGTGAAATTTGGCGGCTGGGATTAATCCGAACAATTCCTCAGAGCACTCCCCATGGTAGATGCGAAAGAAAATGCAAAGAGATGCAACATCTCTTCGCAGCGCCAATGAGTCGAGCCGATCGGAAAGAACTCGGTCGTCGACGATTCGAGCCGCTCTGCGCTGGATGCGGTCAAGTGGAAGGAGCTGGCACTGGGGAGCCCCTGCCCAGAGATGGGAACAGTATTCCATGTGAGGCCGAACCTCCGCCTTGTAAAGTTGCAGGCGTTGTGCCGGCATGAAATACTGTCCCGCTCTGCTGAGCACGCCAAGCTTTTTAGAGGCCAATTTGGCCTTCTCTTCCAAATGACCACGAAACTGCACGTCACTCGATATGTCGACGCCGAGGATTCCGATACTGGCTGAGGCAACCAGGGGAGTGCCTTGAAACTGAGGAGATACGACAAAGGGGTTCTTTTTAGCGGTAAACGCGCAAACTTGTGTCTTCTGAGGATTAAACTGGACTAGATTTAGTCGCCCCCAGTTCGAGACTTTGTCCAGCAAAGACTCGACTTCAGACACAAGTTTGTTCCGGTACTCGGAGACGTTTTCCCGTGAAATATTAGCACGGCCGGTGTATAGAGCATCACCAGTGCTGTCATCCGCATAGCAATGAATGTTACCAGTTAGCAACATATAATTGATATGCAGAAGAAACAGCGTTGGTGATAGCACACAGCCTTGTGGAACACCAGCGTTAATAGGCTTGTAGTCAGAACATGCACCGTCTACAACAACCTTGATGCTCCGATCTGCAAGGAAGCTGGTGATCCAATTGCACAATTTCTCGGGAAGCCCATAGGAAGGGAGCTTCGAGAGAAGCGCTTTGTGCCAAACCCGATCGAAGGCCTTCGCAATGTCCAGACTAACGGCCAACGCCTCCCCCTTGGACTCTACTGCCTCCGCCCATCTATGGGTCAGGTAGACCAGAAGATCACCAGCTGATCGACCCCCACGAAAACCGTATTGGCGGTCACTAATCAGCTGGTGATCCTCAAGGTACCGGATGAGCTGGCAGTTGATAATGGATTCCATTATTTTGGAGAACAAGGAGGTGATCGCGATAGGCCTATAGTTGGACGGGTCTGAGCGGTCGCCTTTTTTCGGGATCGGGTGGACAAAAGCTGTCTTCCATGAATTCGGGACTACGCCTTGGGAGTAGGAGTACCGAAAAAGACGCGTTAGGACCGGTGCCAACTCCGGAGCACACGTCCTCAGCACAATTGGGGGGATTCCGTCAGGCCCACTCGACTTCTGGATGTCCAGGGAGAGAAGTGCTTTGCGAACCGAGCGCTGTGAGAACAGCACATCCGGCATAGAGCACTCACACCGCGGGATGGTCGGCGGTGTTTTCCCCCCGTCATCAAGAGTCGAGTTGGACGCAAAAAGGGAGCCTAAAAGGTCGGCTTTGTCTTTTGCGTCATGGGCCAGTGAGTCGTCCTCCCTGTGCAGAGATGGTAGTGATGGCTTACAGAAATTCCCTTGGACAGCCTTGGCGAGAGACCAGAATGCACGGGTTCCCGAAGGAAGGCGAACTAGTTTCTCGCCAATTCTGCCTATGTGCTCTGACTTTGCCTTGGCAATAACTCTTTTGAAGGACCTGGAGGCGAAGTTATACTTCTTTTTAAGTGTGCTGGTGTTTACATCCCGAGTCGCCGAAGCCGCAGCCCAGGCTTGATAACACTCCTGCTTACTGCGTAATGCAGTTTTACAGGAGCGACCAAACCAAGGCTGAGATCTGCCTCCGATGGGTACCACAGATGATGGAATAAATAGTTCCATTCCCTGTAGCACCACATCAGTGACAGAGTCAGCAACAGCGCTGGGATCATCCGGCGAGAAGCAAACCCGCCCCCATGGGTAGGATGCAAAGAAAGACCGCATTCCGTCCCAATCCGCCGACCTGTAATGCCAAACACGGCGGCAACCTGCAGAACGCAACCGCGAAGGGAGCGTGAGTGGCACCATACTCCGGATCAAACAGTGGTCCGAAGAGCCGAGAGGGGCATCGACGGAAACCTGATATCCGTCCGGATGAGAGGTCAGCAGAAGGTCCAACAGGGAAGGTGTATGATCCTCCACATCTGGAATCCGCGTAGGCGAAGTAACCAGTTGTGTCAGACCATATGCCAAGGCAAAGTCATAAACAGATCTCCCCGCATGATCGGTTAAACGTGAACCGAGCCATTCGGTAACTTAAAGGAACTCAAAATTGTCTTGTTCACCCTGCCTTACATAGCGGGATGGCCACAAGAAAATAAGTTAAGACATAATTTAAATTTACAAATGAGTAATTTAATATGTAAAAATAATTTAAATTTGACATATGATTGTAATGATAATAATGACAAATTTGATTTAATTGACATAATTTAATTAAGAAGTTCCGGACAGAAGATACGCATTACCTATCTAAATATAATTTAAGACTGGTAGCAAATGTGCTATCTTATTATTCAAATTATAACTCAGCCAAGTTTCTGGGTACCAAGAAACTTGCTTCTACTGAACAGCATAATCATTTGACCCTTAATTTGGAATTTAAATTAGTAAATGCCACAATAAAAGCAATGTCTAGTTTTTTTTTAATATGATAAGGGTGACAAACGAGCACACAGTCCACCTAACGGTAAGTGGTTGCTGCGGCCCATAGACATCTACATCTATCCTCTATTACAAATCAAAATGTAGATGCGTTGTCACCCGTAAGGACTAAGATGGAATGCCTCATTTCCAGTAAAAAGGGCCTCCGGCCACCTGCAGTCACCAAGCGAAACGCAGAGGTAAACCTCTACTTCACGCTGGTTTTCTGTGAGGTCGTGGTACCAATATATCAGTTATAATAAGAGCTTAATTAATTTAGAATGCAGTTCACAGATAAGTAATAAAATTTGCCTACACCTGATGCATTAAAATACACAAGGCATGATGGGCAAAGAGTTGGAAGTTGAATTGTTTTTAAATAGTAACAACATTCATATCCTTTGTATCACTGCAAATTGGCTAAAAGATAATAATTTCATGTCTAATTTCAGTAATTACCAGGTGGTCAGTTCCTTCCATAGAGGGAATAGTTTAGAAAACCCAAAAGTGCACGCCTCATGAGCGTTGCATTTAATTTTGATGAAAACAATAAAAATAGTGACGATAATTTTTAAAAAATAGACTTTCATTAATAACTTTTAAACAGCGTTGAGTTCAATAACAAAAATCAATATCCTCTTTAGAATATATGGAATCTTATTTAATACTATATATCTCAATCTATTGCTTACAATTCTATTAAGCGAGAAGACTCACCGACGCATAGACCAACGGACGGCAGTACATATATTTTTTCAAATACATTTTTTGTTATGTAATCTAAAGTGAATCAATTAGAAAATAATACTAATCTTATAATTCAATGTATGTAGTTATTATAACGTTAATAATAATATGGATGTCTAGCTAAAAGTATAAGAACGATTTTATGTAGCGAAATTGGGGTATGGCCAAATATCGAGAGTAGAGTACTCACTCACGTTGTGACGCGTCCGAAAGTTCCTTAATATTGTGTCCTTAATATTAGCGGATAAATCTCTTATATGAAGAACAAATTAAAATAAAACATAAATCTATTATACATATAACGTAAGGATCAAAGATGTTTTATAGGTCTAAAACATCTTTGGTAAGGATATTGTGAGCCTCTCTGTTGCGCGAACTGTAGAAATGGCTTGTGTCGAGCTCGAACACATTATTGTTGTTTTGTATTGTGTTTACTGACACCCACGTGCTACTTACGACTATTTTCAAAATTGTGGAGGAAGTTTTGTTCAAACTTAATAAACAGAACAAGCCTGTTGTAATATGTGGAGACTTTAACATCAACCTTACGAGGTTTCTAGGGACACTTCTTCCATTAGTAGGTATTAAGTTTAGCTCATTGTTTCAATCGTATAATATTGTTAATTTATTCTTAGAACCATCACGTATTGCTGGATTTAGTGCAACCTGTACTCGTACCTATGGTTAAAATTTTTACAGATGTTAAGCCTTGGCATAAATCAATTATTCAAAATTTAAGGTCGGGTCACTGTGGACAGTAGGTCTCATTGCCTTACATACACAAAAAAAGAAACAGAAAACTGAGGAAGTTGTGTTTGTTCCAATAAATGAACATCGCTTAGAGAGTTTAGAAGTGATATAGTAAAAATACTTCTATCATTTTCATATAAAAATAGTGCTGATTATTTGTTTGGTGCATTATTTAAGTTTATAATAATATTTACTTAAATTAATGTTAAGAAAACGGCAGACGTGTGACAGCTGATGCCCCGGTGTTGAGTTTATTAAACATATTTTTTATGCATGGAAGAATTCAGAGGTTGCGTTGGGTATATTTTGTGACCTTTCCAAAGCTTTAAACTATGTTCACATACAAACCTATGTTGTTTGAATCTTAAAAGAAGAGAAAGTAAATCCTGCTGGACAGTTGGACCTACCATCTGAATATCATTGAACGATTTGCCTGAAGTTACTGCAACCGAAGCGTCGAACACCACATGAAGTTTTGTGGTGATACTCGACTCGTGTACAACACCATAATGTGGGAAATAATAATTACATTCAAAACGATCTGATCTCTTATCTTCAGTCATGTGATTAAGTTGTATATACTCGTCAATGAATGCAAGATATCTTTGTTTAAACGTTAAATCACGTTCGAACCTACGCTCTAATTAGAGAAACCGACACTTGGTCATGACGTAAGAGTCACCTAAGCCATCAGGCGAATATTTTAATGGTATAGTGACAGCGAACCATTTGCATCGCTACGTGTCGTATCTTAAAATGTATTTTTACGTCTGCTCTTCCGTAGAGAAACCATGCACAAAATACACGCACTATAACTCCCAAAAGCGTTTAAGCTGTTCATACACTTCTTGTGACGTAAAATGACACAAAGAAGGCTGAGTACAAGAAGGCGATATATATTATACATATATATATATATATATATATATATATATATATATATATATATATATATATATATATATATATATATATATATGTGTATATATATTAGTGATTCGCCGAGTACTCTGCCGAATACTCGGCTTTAAAAAAAACGCGGTAGCGGGTGGCATGCGGTTATTTCCCTTACAAACTAAACCCAAATAGGGCCGAAAAACTAGTGTTTTTTCATCACAATCTTCCTTTCTTAAATTTTAAATATTAGTAATAATAATTTCTTTTATAGATTCTTATGTACGTAAATATTTCTGCTGCTTTTCATGTTCCTGATATTTTAATGTGTCTAATATAATAATAATGATAAAAACTGGTTTTTTGTCTATTTTTCTCTGGAATATAATTAAGGCCGAGTACTCGGTGCTCGGCCGAACCCTAAAAATAGGCCGAATCCAAACCGAGTACTCGTCACATGTATATATATAACCTGAAATAAGCCAACTCAATTTGGATGAGTGATGCTTGGGTTGGTTATTACCTAAGTTTATAACGTTTGTACTTAAGACGTCCCAAAAACCTTCAGCGCCTACGAAAATATCAATGGTTAAAGGTAAGTTAAAGGTAGGATCTGCTAATTGAAGACCAGGTGGTATAGATATTTGTTATAGAATATAGGACAGGAACATATCTATATAGGAGCTCGGCAGCGAATTTATGATATTAGGTAAAATGTAACAGTCAATATTCGCCTGATAACCAACAAAATAAGACTGAATAAGTAAGTTACAGGTATCTGAGGTACTTGAAGTCTGACCGTTAATATCTGACATTGTGGAACTTATGTTACACTTTACCAAGCCGAGCTTTTCACATAGGTCGTGGGTGATAAATTTTGAATTACTACCGTTGTTCAAGAATGTGTATGAAGGCCTCTATTGACGTCTGGATCCTTTGCCAATGCTGTAGAAAGCAATACAAGAACCTCGTTATTGTAGGAAGGATTTGAAGGAGAAAAAATAGTGTTTATAGAAGGTACTACACTATCTACTGTTGGTTTTGTGTATACTAACACCCTATGTAAGAGGGTATTGTGTTTATATTTGCAGTATAGGCAATTCATACAAATCTCGCTTTCAGAAGCCCTCTTAATGCGTGAATCAATATCTAGATCTCTAAAAGCTTGAAAATTAAATTAAGATCATTCTTTAGAACACAAAGGGCAGGTAATGTTTTTAGGCGAATTATGTGATGTTGTGTGAAAATTTATAGATTTTGGTGTAAAATTGTTAGAAAAAGTGGTAGAAGGATTTAAATAATTGTTTTTATTATTATCTAAAGTTTCAAGAAGATCGGTTCTGTAAGTAAAACATTTTAATAATTGCTCTGAATTTGTTAATTTGGGTAAATTGTTTTTTAATTCTTCCCATTGACGACTAGTTACAGGGTCCAGTTTTTTGGACATTATGTATATAATAATTGTGTTCAGTAAGTAAGTGTTCAGTAGGTTGACCAAGAGCATTAAGCGCCCTTAAATTTTTATTTGTAGTATCTACCTTATTATGCAGCAAACTACTACACTGTCTTTGTATGTTCGAAAAGTTAAAAAGAGCCTGCAAATGATTACTCACCAGTAATCTGTCATTATCGTACCTCTCGCACAAAATTCCTAAGCAATGGAATAATTAGTGGCTTTAAAATCAATGCTTTTTATAATTAACAATGCACTGCCTGCCAAGGCAGCATGGAGATAATGAAATTATTAATGTCCTGTATACTGCTATAATTGTGAATTAGAGAAATGTAGGTACCTTTAAACTCGAGCCAGTGCTGATAGTCTCCTTCGAAATGAGGCAAGTCTAACTTTGGTAGTCTGATGAAGTCGTGCTTGTAGCCAGAGGCGACTGTACGGGTACCGTCATCACTGTGGGTTTCAGCGGGCACCACGGTAGGCGTCAACTTCGAGAGAAGCGCGCGGACTTGGGATACCTGCGCGTAGTATTGCGCCTGGAACTACTCCCGCTCTGAGTACGCGGCGTCAATGTTCTCCAACATCAGCTCCAACTCTGTCTGTATCACGTCGAATTTACCATAAATTCGGCTAACTGGGAAGTGCTTAAGCTGGTGCAAGGCAGAATTAAATTTAAAAAATGTAGTGTTATGGTACTTACATATCATTTTACACTATTTTTAATTTATTTTTTCATTCTGTTTTTGATTTTCTGCATTCATATTTTGCATCACCTTTATTTCCATAGGATCCTGTAACGTTTTTGGACCATAATAGCACAATAACAGGTCATTTTCACTTCGTATTTTCACGCTTTTTAAATCGGTGTCAATAGAGTCTTACCTTTTTCGATCTTTTATTTAGTTCTCCGTAACTCTGCGATTTCGGGTTTCGTGCGCGCTGTTGCGCTATTTTTTTTCCTATATCAATAATATCTCATTTCTTACTTAAATCTTGTCGTTTTTTAATTATAAGCCTGAAACCAAAAATTGTTAGTTTTTGACATCGTTATTTATTTGGTTGTCATGGCAATTTACATTCAAATTCGTTACCGGTCTGATGTTTTTATTTCAATATTTCCACATAAATACTCTTTTGCTCTGGGCCATTTACAAAAATTTGCTTTTAATTTCAATAATTTCCCGTTTTCTCTAAAAAGGTATAAAAGCCGAACAGTCGGCAATACAAGCAGTCTCGCTTCAGCTTCAAACTTGAAGCATCTCCTAAAGGCCTTATCCCGGGGCCGCACTGCCCCGGGATCCTGCAAGTCTCTATCTACACCTGAAGTCGTCGGCGTAGCCTACTCCAAGCACGGGACTGCACTGCTCCGGGATCCTGCAAGCCTCTGTCTTCACCCGAAGTCGTCACCTAACCTACTCCAAGTGCGGGGCCGCACTACTCCGGGATCCTGCAAGCCTTCCTTCATCTGGAGTCGTCGCCTGCACCTCCACCTACTAGTGCCCGTGCTATCTTTAGGCGCTGCGACTGTTTACTCCAGGCGCTGAGAGCGCCTACTCCAAGCGCTACGTGTGCCAACTCCAGACGCTGCGTGTGCCTAGACCAGGCGCTGCGTGCCACCACCGCCAAGAAACTCCAAGCTCAGCGTGTGCCTACTCCTACTCCAAGCGCAGCGTGTGCCAGTTTGACCTTCAGGCTCCGCTTCAATATTTTTCTATCTTTATTTTCTATCTAATTGTAATTTCACGTCACCCATCACCATCATCATACTTCATTTTTTTATACAAAATTGTAAATATCTTTTTAAAATTTTAAATATATTATTTTCTTGTTCTACTTTTGTTGTTTTGTTGTTCTTAGGTTAGGTTCTTTTTTTTTAAATTGTCGCTTCACGACAAAAAGTGGCAAAATGAGTAAGCTTTGCTTTTAAGTTACCACGGTTTCTAACTAATCCTTTCAATTTAGCGGCAGACATTATTCTAAAGAAATCTTAATATGCAAAAAAAATACTATGGAAAATTCACTGCGTAAAGGCAATCATTTTTTTTCAATGCGAAAAGGCATACAAATATAAAAACGTGAAAAATAATAAGCGTAACAGGTGGCTAAGACAACAGAAAAAGGCGGCCATATGTTACTTTGCAAGTGATAAAAACCAGTCTTAATTATTAGTTTTCGCAATAAAAGGAATGTCAAAGTGTAGAAAAAAGTAACAGGTATGGTGAACACGTGGTCAATAAAACTATGAGCGTGAACAAAGGCGTTACGGACGTAAAACTTAATAAAAGGGATGCTTTGCGATGCAAATGAATGCGAAACCAATAAGATAATCTACCGATTTTAAAAAGGAGGAGGTACTCAATTCGACTGTGTGTTTTTTATGTGTGTTACCTCACAACTTTTATCTGGCTGAACCGATGTCGATGATTCCTTTTTTTATTTGAAATTTGGTGCTTCTCATGTGGTCCCATATAAATTTGATCAAGGCCTGACCAATAGTTCTTAAGTTATTCTTAATAATTGATGTTATAGTCGGTTTTACATTGTTTTTAATTTTAAATTATTTTACTTTAATAATTTAATTTTTAAACTTAAACGTCAATCATTTCAACGTGACGAAGTGAATAATTCTATATCAAAATTATTGCATTGGTTTAACGTTAATAATTTACACTTAAATAGCAATAAAATCAAATGTGTAAAATTTCCAACACCGAATGTTAAAAAACTGAATAACAATGTGTTTTTAAATGGGAAAGAACTGAGCCCTGTTGAATCTACTGTTTTTCTTACTGTTCTCTCTCGACGTAATACTTATTGGGGCCCCACTAAACTAGCACGCAGACTAAACTTTGCAGCTTATCTTGTAAAAAGATTAGATGTCTCACTAACGTTGAGACAGCCAGATTAGTTTGTTTAAGTTTTTTCCATATCATAATATCTTATGGGATTTTGCTATGGAAAATGCGACTGATTTAGAATCTATTTTTGTTTTACAGAAGAGGGCCTTTAGAGTTATTTATAATCAGGAAGTAAAAAAACCAAGGACTCTTTCATAGAAATAAATATATTAACTTTGGCCTCTCAGTACATATACATTTACGAAAATTTTATGTATATTCACAAAAACAAAAGTAGTTTTAGTAAAAAAAAGTTACATATACTCTGTAAACACTAAGAACAAACACAAGCTAGTGATACCAGTTTCTGAACTCAAAGGAGGTTTACAGTTCGACTCTATGATTTATCTTCACAGATTGTGAACCGATTTTAATGATTCTTTTTTTTAATATTACACTGTCGCCTCACTGAGAAAAATGGGGTAATTTCTTATACGGCGTTACTACACGGCATTATTTGTTAGAATTTTTCTCTGGTATGATTATATTCACGGACATTAATTAAAAACTGAATGTTGTAACAAAGCCGTATCGATCACTTTATTCCACCCATCTCGCTTATTAGTTTACCGAACGAATCTGTGCACATGGTGTGTGATAGCAACAGGTTGTCCGTGTTAATTGTATGTATGCAGCTGCATTGACGTCCTGACAATATACATACAATACATTAAAATAACTTTATTTCAGGCATCAAGGAATTAAAAATTGAGAATATTGGCCCCTAGCAATATATACCTATGCATAAAACATAAACATAACAATATTTAGGGAACTTCCTTCTTTGGCGCGTTCCTGTATCGGTGACAGAGTACCCCAGAAGGCCAGAGGTCGGGAGAGAGAAATGTCTCTTTGAGCTTGCAGGAACCTGAAGTACGTCAGGCTTAAAGTTCGTTGACTTATTACACTCCAGACGCTGCAAATGTAAAGAAATCGGAACCTCTATGCGGCATTGCCTTCATTATTTCACAAAACGCAGAACGTCTTCTCCCGATGTGCTTTTGCCCGGTGTTGTTCGGCGAGTTCGGCTTTTTTTTATTGGATAGGGTAATAAATGAACACACAGTCCACCTGATGGTATGTGTTTGCTGTGACCCATAGGCATCTACATTTATCCTCAATAAAGTATCAAAATGCAGATGCGTCGTCACCCGTGAGGAATAAGATGGAATGCCTCTTTTCCAGTGAAATGGATCTCCGGTTCTCTGCACTCACCATACGAAACACAGCAGTGTCAAGCTGCCATTTTACGCTGGTATTCTGTGAGAGCGTGGTCCTTCCCCGGTCGAACCGGGCCATTCGTGCTACAACTAAACTACTAATATAGCTGCGGCATGGCTCTACCACGTAAAAATCGGCTTTCAACGTACTGATGTCTTTCAATAATGTGGCAACGTTTTCGTGATCAAACGTTGGCATGTGATCGGGGTTGGTCTTATTGAACAGTCTCAATATGTCTTGCAGGTTTTTTTTTACCTTTTTATCCAACCCATTGACGTGTGAAAAGATTTTGGTCATGGTTAAGTCTGCTCACACTTTCTTTGCATAGATGATCACGTCCTCGATGAAATTAGTAGCTCTGCTCCAGAGACAACTGGTCCATGACGTCCCATTATTGTTGAACAGCCAGGAGCTCGTGGAATACGACGGTATCGGAGCGTCTAGGTCCACGTGCTCACGCGATGAAATTATTGTAGGTTTTTTTATAGGATAGGGTGACAAACGATCACACAGTCCACCTGATGATAAGTGGTTGCTGTGACGCATAGACATCTACATTTATCCTCAATAAAGAATCAAAATGCAGATGCATCGTCACCCGTGAGGACTAAGATAGAATCTTTTCAAGAAGGTAAAATGGGTCTCCGGTTCTCTACACTCACCATATAAAACACAGCAGTGTCAAGCTGCCATATTACGCTGGTATTCTGTGAAAGCGTGGTCCTTTCCCGGTCGAGCCGACCCATTCGTGCTGCAAATATACTACTAATATATCTGCAGCATTGCTCTACCACGTATAAAAAAGGTTCAGCATTAGAGTCGCCACATCGTTATGAAGCGACTGCACTGACCGGCAGTAGAATCACGACTATACATATCATATTATGCTCTGCTACGTGTAGTATGTTCAATATCTAGCCTAGACTTGGTTTAGATAGAACACCAGTACATTCATTTTCTGCCAACTTCCAAAAAGGAGACGGTACTCAATTCGACTGTATGTTTTTTTTTATGTGTGTTACCTCATAACTTTGTACTGGGCGAACCGATTTCGATGACTCTTTTTTTATATGAAAGCTGATAGTTCTCGTGTAGTCCCATATGAATTTGATCAAGGTCAGACCAATGGTTATTGAGTTATTCTTAAATAACCTATATTGAAGTCGCTTATATTGAAGTCGGCTGTACAAAATTTTAAATTTTAAATTATGTATTAAAATAATTGCCTCGTTTTTCGTCCCCATTCTATGCGTGCCACAAATCTTTAGGTTTATTCCCTATTTTGTGATTTTTAATAGATCGATTTTGTTTTGAGGTAAGGCTTGTGTGGTCTATACACATTTACTTTTCCTTTACCTTTTATTAGATAATTGGATTTAAAATTTTTTAATGAGTAACATGTGTAATGATTTCTTATATTTACGCGAATACTATACATTGAATAAAACTACTTTCACGTATTTTAAATCAGTAAAAGTAGTTTATTCAATAAGTAAAATGTGTATCAGTGCTGTTGGAGTTCCGAATAAAATAAAGAAAAGTAAATATAACATGCGTGAGTGTGAACACTCGGTTGGAACGAACATCCTTTCGTAGTATATTATTATTGAATACGTTTAGTATTATATTATTGATTAACAAATACAAATAAATGAGTTAATAGCATCTATTAATTTAAAATAAAATAATATTTCTTTCATGGCAAGATAAGAAAAATAATTAAAAATTAAAAATTTTGTACAGCCGACTTCAATATAAGTTATTAAGAATAACTCAAATAACTCAAAAACTATTGGTCTGACCTTGATCAAATTCATATGGGACCACACGAGAACTATCAGCTTTCATATAAAAAAGGAATCATCGAAATCGGTCTACCCAGTAAAAAGTTATGAGGTAACACACATAAAAAAAACATACGCGTCGAATTGAGTACCATCTCCTTTTTGGAAGTCGGCAGAAAAGAGCGAGGAAGATGGATATTATTCCATCTCGCTTACGCATAGCCGCCTACACTTTTTTTTCCGATATTCTAAAAACGTTACACCCACACTAGGATTTTCTCCTGTACCGTGGGGACAGTTTACAAACATAAATTGCACAAGGACAAACATTCAGACCCGGAACAATTATTTGTAGGCCATACAAAGTACTTGTTCCGTGCGGGATTTGAACCCGCGGCCCCCAGCGCTGCAACTCATTGCTAAACCACTGCGCCACGGAGTCGTCAACAGAGTTACCACGTCAGAACGTCGTGACGGAAAAATCTTACACTTTTTCTCGCCTAGCCCCCATCCTCCAAATTCGTACCGCCCGATAAGTTTTGTTCTAAAGTTCGTTTCAAACTATAAGATTTAACTGTTTAGAAGTGCATTTGTGTGTGACTTAAAGAAATAAACAAAGCAGTTATTAGCTCCTTACATATGAAATTAGCGTTTTATCGTACTGACCACTTTGATCTGAAATATCTCCTTTTTGGTTTAGAATTCCAAATTCAAATTTATAAATGCATTTAGTTGGTACATTTCAGTTTTGAAAACAGTCATTCATTTGTTTTTTACTCATTATTTTTTCCTTTGTCGTCGCTTATTACCGCACAATGGAAAACATGAAATATCGGTATATTTACGAGTACGAGTTCTACCGTGGCACCAGTGCTGCAGAAACAGCTCGAAGGATTAATGGTGTGCACAGCGCTGGTGTCGCAAAAGAAAGCACGACACGATAAGAAAAAGTGCGAGGGAGATGAATATTATTCCATCTCGCTCGCACTATAGAAACGGGGTCGTTCCCGAAAAATCTTACACTTATTCCCGCCTAGCCCCCATCCGTGAAATTCGTACCGTGCGATAAGGAACTTCGTTCCAAAAATTAAGGGGCTACTCCATGCGAACGACCTTGAGCGTTTGTGTGCCGGCCGCGCCATCTCCCTACAATATAGGATCGCGTAAAAAATAAAAGCAGAAAAGTAGATAGCTCCTAAAAACCGCACAAATAACGACTAGCGCGACATTTTGCTCAACCCGCGCCTTAAATAAGTAGTTAATTGAATGGGATATTACCGTCTCAACCTTCCTTATCTGGCCTCCAACCGACTCATCTGGTCATCCAACCGACGTCATATTGTACCACCAAAACAGTATTAAATTTTCTTTTAGGAAACGTTAAATTTTGCATACCTTAAGCGGAAGCGCAAGGTGTGTTCTACTATCGCCTAAAAATTAAGATTCCAACATTTTATCGAATAAAATCGTATCTAGCAATCATATTATACATATAAATGATATAAAAAGCACATTGTTAGAAAGATAAATGATTGTTGAACTTATTAATATTTTTTTTAAATCGATTAATTGCTATTTTTAAATAAAAAAAAGGGTTTTAGTGGCTTATGGTGTGGATTTATCATGTCCCTGTGGCTTGTAAACACAATAACTTTTGAAAATATTAATTGTTTAACTCAATCTATTTTTTAATCTCTTCATCTATCATGTGGGAAGCCACTGAATGTAAATGGCAGTGTAGTTTTGTTTTGTTTAGCTATAATTAATTTTTTTCGGCTCCAAAATGGCGAAATTTTCGTTGATTTGTTAGCCTCGTATACAAAAATATTTCTCTAAATGGTTGTTGTTGTTGTTTTTATTATTCGCTTGAGAGAGCAGGCAAAGGAACTATGCCATACAGCCTTGTCTTCATGTATAATTTTCCTTCATATTTCACTGCTTTACAATATGTTGATGCGTCACATTGTGCAGCCTTGGGAGATTTTGACGGTAACTTGAGCCAGCAGGCAGCTGACAGTTGGCGATGGTATCTAAAGGCGCCTATGCAAACAAACAGCTTATCTTGAGATTCCATCACCATCAGAGCACTTGTTTCACAGTTTCCATTAATAGTTCACATGCGCAGACACTTAATACACAAAATCGCACTACTTTTACATATCAAAGTCCACTTCAAACCATTATTTAAACAATAATACAGGAGCAGCAAGCCGCCGCCGGTCGAGTTCCCGCCAAAACTCTTTCTCTAAATGGGAAGCTACAGCCACAGAGTAGTAATGAGTTAGTTTGGCTCACAGAGTACATTATATATAGGGAATAATGTAAAATAAATAAATTATACTAAAAATTTAATTACAAATTTGTTTTGTAACAAAATAGTAAGTTAGAAAGGTTCGATTGTATTTTAAACTATTCATTAATTTGTTTGATTCTTAATTGGCCAAGCATGGCTAAATTTAAAAAAGCGACATCTACTGCAACATGGACAAACTGTCATGACATAATAATACCTCTAAGAAAAATTATAGTATGGACTGTATGCCACTGGTTTGGTAGTGTTTCTATATAGTTTGTGCTGGTTTTTTGTTTTTTTTTCTGTGGTTTGGCTTCAGTCGCCTTCGTGAGTGGACATTGTTTCGGTTGTTTGCAGCGGCTCAAAAAGATCGCTGTACAAATACACAATATTCTAATAACCAAATTTCTTAAATATTTAATTATAATAATAATAAGACATTTTTTTATTACAATATTTAAAAGCACAGAATAAATAATAGTAGTACGTACTAAAAGCAAGTAGTATAATTTTTTTTGTCATGGGTGACATTTTCATGGTTTTCGAGTGTTGAAGCCGATAGTGCTGTCGAAATGTAAATCCAAGATGGCGGCCGAAGTAGGTACCAATTTTTTCATCATGGGTGTCATTTTCATGGTTTTCGAGGGTGTTGAAGCTGATAGTGCTGTCGAAATGTAAATACAAGATGGCGGCTGAATTAGGTACCAATTTTTTCATCATGGGTGTCATTTTCATGGTTTCCGAGGGTGTTGAAGCCGATAGTGTTGTCGAAATGTAAATCCAAGATGGCGGCTGCAAAATATATCAATTTTTTCATCTTGGGTGTCATTTTCATGGTTTTCGAGGGTGTTGAAGCCGATAGTGCTGTCGAAATGTAAATCCAAGATGGCGGCTGCAACAGGTATCAATTTTTTCATCATGGGTGACATTTTCATGGTTTTCGAGGGTGTTGAAGCCGATAGTGCTGTCGAAATGTAAATCCAAGTTGGCGGCTGCAATAGATATAAATTTTTTCATCTTGGGTGTCATTTTCATGGTTTTCAATAGAGTTGAAGCCGATAGTTCTGTCTAAATGTAAATCCAAGATGGCGGCTGCAATAGGTATCAATTTTTTCATCATGGGTGTCATTTTCATGGTTTTCGAGAGAATTGAAGCCGATAGGGTTGTCGAAATGTAAATCTAAGGTGGCGGCTGCAATGGGTATTAATTTTTTCATTATGGGTGTCATTTTCATGAGTTTCGAGGATGTTGAAGCCGATAGTGCTGTCGAAATGTAAATCCAAGATGGCAGCTGAAGTAGGTACCAATTTTTTCATCTTGGGTGTCATTTTCATGGTTTTCGAGAGTGTTGAAGCCGATAGTGCTGTCGAAATGTAAATCCAAGATGGCGGCTGAAGTAGGTACCAATTTTTTCATCTTGGGTGTCATTTTCATGGTTTTCGAGAGAGTTGAAGCCGATAGTGCTGTCGAAATGTAAATCCAAGATGGCGGCTGCAATAGGTATCAATTTTTTCATCATGGGTGTCAAATTCATAGTTTTCGAGAGAGTTGACTCCGATAGGGTTGTCGAAATGTAAATCCAAGATGGCGGCTGAAGTGGGTGCCAATTTTTTCATCTTGGGTGTCATTTTCATGGTTTTCGAGAGTGTTGAAGCCGATAGTGCTGTCGAAATGTAAATCCAAGATGGCGGCTGAAGTAGGTACCAATTTTTTCATCTTGGGTGTCATTTTCATGGTTTTCGAGAGAGTTGAAGCCGATAGTGCTGTCGAAATGTAAATCCAAGATGGCGGCTGCAATAGGTATCAATTTTTTCATCATGGGTGTCAATTTCATAGTTTTCGAGAGAGTTGAAGCCGATAGTGCTGTCGAAATGTAAATCCAAGATGGCGGCTGAAGTAGGTACCAATTTTTTCATCTTGGGTGTCATTTTCATGGTTTTCGAGAGAGTTGAAGCCGATAGTGCTGTCGAAATGTAAATCCAAGATGGCGGCTGCAATAGGTATCAATTTTTTCATCATGGGTGTCAAATTCATAGTTTTCGAGAGAGTTGACTCCGATAGGGTTGTCGAAATGTAAATCCAAGATGGCGGCTGAAGTGGGTGCCAATTTTTTCATCTTGGGTGTCATTTTCATGGTTTTCGAGAGTGTTGAAGCCGATAGTGCTGTCGAAATGTAAATCCAAGATGGCGGCTGAAGTAGGTACCAATTTTTTCATCTTGGGTGTCATTTTCATGGTTTTCGAGAGAGTTGAAGCCGATAGTGCTGTCGAAATGTAAATCCAAGATGGCGGCTGCAATAGGTATCAATTTTTTCATCATGGATGTCAATTTCATAGTTTTCGAGAGAGTTGACTCCGATAGGGTTGTCGAAATGTAAATCTAAGGTGGCGGCTGCAATGGGTATTAATTTTTTCATTATGGGTGTCATTTTCATGAGTTTCGAGGATGTTGAAGCCGATAGTGCTGTCGAAATGTAAATCCAAGATGGCAGCTGAAGTAGGTACCAATTTTTTCATCTTGGGTGTCATTTTCATGGTTTTCGAGAGAGTTGAAGCCGATAGTGCTGTCGAAATGTAAATCCAAGATGGCGGCTGCAATAGGTATCAATTTTTTCATCATGGGTGTCATTTTCATTGTTTTCGAGAGAGTTGAAGCCGATAGTGCTGTCGAAATGTAAATCCAAGATGGCGGCTGCAATAGGTATCAATTTTTTCATCACGGGTGTCATTTTCATGGTTTTCGAGGATGTTGAAGCCGATAGTGCTGTCGAAATGTATTTAAACTACTTTAAAAATTCCGTATAATCATGTTATACGTAGTTTTTTTAATGCGCTTAAGGTATGCCCAATTGGATTTACCAATATTTTACTTTTAGGAATATCCGTAATTTGGTTTATTAACTTTTAATCTAATTCATAAAGAATATTACTTATATTTCAGATATAAACGTTAACCTTTATTTTTTTCTAACAATTTTACTTCCTATCCATGAAATCTCTCAAATATTTCGCCTAATTCCAAAGTGGTGCCACCCTGGTGACAGGGAAAGTTGTAGAAGGCCTTATTAGCTCCACACGATGCTCTAATTCGAGATGGCGACGAGACATGTGAATGCGACTTCAAAATATTTTTTTAATCAGACTTCAGACAGAATCAGAATCAGAGAGATTGCAAATAATAATTTCATTGGTACTAGCGGGGATTGAATCGGTGTTGCTGGTGTACTGTGATGCTTACGACAACAGATTTTCTAATGTGCATCATCATTATCATAATTTATACAGCATTTCACAAGTCTACTGCTGAACATAGGCCATCCCCAAGGAATACCTCATAACACGGTCCCGAGCCATCTGCATCCATCAACTTCCTGAATGTTTTATCACGCGTCACTCCATCTAGAGGCAGACTGAGGCAGAGGATGGGTAGCAGCATCTTTCTGATAACAGCAAAACAACAATAAAAAACTGCGGTTACCAACCCGCTCGCCAAGCGTGGCAACTATGGCAATTTACCCCCCATGATAGTAACGAAGAGACGACCCCCAGTCCTCGACGGCCTCTGGCTATGGTGGCGACCATAGTAACGGCGGGGCAGGGGGTGCTAAGAATCTCCGGTGGAGGTTCGGTTGCCACGACTCGACCTGGCAACTTATAACGCACGCACGCTGAGGAATGACGAGAAGATCCTGGAGCTGGAAGAAGAGATAGACAAGTTGGGCTGGAATATCATAGGATTATCCGAGGTCCGAAGAGAGGAGGAGGACACAGTAATCCTCGAATCCGGCAACTTGTTCTATCACCGGGAGGACGACCATCTGTCCCAAGGAGGTGTCGGATTTATCGTCCACAAGTCTCTCGTTAACAACGTTGTAAAGATTGGGAGTGTGTCGACGAGACTCACTAAACGGTATTCGCTGAATGTCATACAGGTTTACGCACCAACCTCGGCACACCCCGATGAGAATATGGAGGAAATGTATGAGGATATCTCTAGAGCCATGCATTCTTCCAAAACCCACTATACGATGTTAATGGGAGACTTCAACGGAAAAAAAAGAACGGTGAGCTGAAAATAGGGAAATTTGGAATAGGGCAACGGAACACAAGGGGCCAGCAGCTGGCTGACTTCATGGAAAAAGAGGGACTCTTTGTGGTGCGCCTTACCTGAGAAGGAAAAAAGGGAAGAGAAGTCCCCCCCAGAGGAGGATCTGCCATGGGGTTACCAGCGCTGGTGGGGCCGTAGATGTGTGCGAAAGCTTTCCGGTGGCCTTGCCAATATGCGGCGATGATGGAACACCATGGGGTTTTCGTTTGTACAAGTCCGATAAACCCGTCCTCGTCCCTGTAAGGCGGGTATGCGTAGACTTTTCCCCGTGTAAAAAAAGGTTGGTAACGCAGAGAAACTCCAAACATAGCCCACACCATAGCTCGTTGAGTGAACATAAGCTAATTTGTTCATTTCATTTTTTTGCAGTTTCAACAAGGTACTCTTGCAGAAGGAGGAGTTGGAGCAGAAGCAGTTGCACTTGCTTCAGGTGGTGGAAAGTGAGCGTACCTCGCGCTGGCAGTATGCGCAACAGTGCGATGAATTGAGCAGCGAAGTGAAGAAACTGAGGACTGAGGTTTGTAACAAAAATAGTAACAACGTAATAGAAGTGCCGAGAGATGGCAGCGTAAGAGAATAGATCGAGAGATAGATAGAGAGTACATTCTAGATTTCGATTCCCGATTTACAACGGCTTTTGTGAATATCGATTTTGATATTTACAATTCTTCATCTTCATCTTCTCATTCAATTCTCATGGGCTAAACGCTCATCGAACATGTATTTGTGTGGCCTACAAATAATTATTCCAGGTCTGGATGTTAGTCCTTGTGCAATTTATGTATGTAAACCTCCTCCACGATACAGCAGATAAACCTAATGAATTTGTTCCATCCTCTCTAGTTGTGCACGTACAAGAAGGAGCACGAGCCATCAATACGAGCGACGTCCACCACTAGCCTGTCACCAACTGACTCCGAGGACATCGATCCGATTGAACTCCGGAAAATTAAAAAAGTTCAAGTGAGTGCTTTATTTCTATCGAAATAGATCTTAATTCAAGAAATAATGTGTGTGTGTATGTAAGCACTATGTTTGAATGTATGTGTGGATATATGTTATGTGTATATATGTTATTTATTCTTGTTTATTAGATTTTCCCTTTGTTTTCGTTACTCTGAACCTAGGAACTCTTTTCTTGTTCTCTCCGTAGTGAACTAGAAGATCATGCCACAAGACATTAAGTGCGCCCATTGTTAGACTCAAAGTGATTAAGATAATGTATAATTAAATAAAAAAAAGTAATTTAATTCTTTGGATACATTTTAACATCACGTACTTGTTTTAAAAGTGTTTCTCCAGTGATGACTTTCGGTACCAAATTGGTCTTTACTGCTGGTCGTTGAAGAAGCTCAAAATCACTCAGCGTGCGATGGAAAGGGGTATTGTTGGAAATTTCTCTGCATGATAACACCCATAACGAGAATATTCGGACAAGAAAAAGACTAACTGAAATAGCTCAACTCATTAGTAAACTAAAGTGGGCAATGTGCCGGCCATATGGCTCAAAGGACCAACAGCCAATAGATGTGAAAGGTTTTTATTTTCTAGTAAAAATCTAGTACAGTGTTGGGCGACTAGATGTAGTGACAACCTGATGAAACTCACAAGTAGTCGATAGATGCAGGTGGCTCAGGACCGTACTTTATAGCAATCTATGTGAGAGGCCTATGTTCAGAAGTGTACTTATGATGGACTGTAGTGATACACATACACGTACATAGTGATAGTAATGAATTTGGAATCTATTTTTTCTTAAACAATTTTATCACAAAGTATATGTACTTAATAATTTTTGTTTAGAGCTTTTTCCGTGGATGGCTGTGCCGACGTCGGTGGAAACAGATCGTGGATCAGTACATAAAGAGCCCACATGCAGAGAGTATGAGAAAAAGAAATAGGTAAAAACAAGTATAAATTATTTAGTTATTAGTGTTAACTAGGGTTTAGTTAACGTTAATGCAAGAAGTGATTGAAGCAATGTAAGTTGAGAAGAGATAATATATTAACTTGTAGTGGTGTATACAGGAAGCATAATTATTGCTTTTATTTCAGCTTAGTTTTCAAAATGGTAGAAGCCGAAGAGGAATACCTGGAGCAAATGGAAATATTAGTAAGTGCACTATTTGATAAGTTGCTAATAATATCTGCCTTATTTTTGATGATAATTGTTATATTGTGAAACATATTTTCTTTTAATTTATTTAATTTTAATTTAAGTAAATTGAAAAATTAATTCAAACCAAGCCTTAATTTAAAAAAAGTCTATAATAATAGGTACCTGAACTAAGCTAATTTCTGGGTAACTTGGGTTCGGATGGTAAATTTTGTAACCATGTTCGAATTACATTTTGACATTAGTTTACGAACTACTTCACAGATCGCTTATGTTGTTTTCAAATGGAGCATAGAGAAATGAATATATTTAGTTTTTTCCGTATTCAATGTTAATATATTCTGCTGCAACCACCTAATTACACTATCAATTTCTTGCTGTGTACATAAATAAACCTTGTCTACTGCATTTCTGTAAAATAGGAGCATGGTATCATTAGCATAAGATATTATTTTACCTGAGTTAGATATGAGATTGCAGAGGTCATTTTTATAACAAAAATAGGGTTAACCCTAATATACTACCTTGGGGCACCCTAAACTGAGTAGTTTTTGGTCACAGCTAATGGCTTTATCGATTTTTAAACATTGGTGTCGATTTGCTAAATAGTTCGAAAAAGTAAAAGCTGCTTAACTCGAATATCTATGTATTCTAGCTTATTTACTAAAATAGGAATATAAACTGTATCGAAAGCTTTTGCTCGGTCAAGGAAAATGTCAATTGATTGGATGGTATCTTCCTTGCTCTTTCTTTTCTTTTTTATAGCCCCTTGCTCTTTCTTTGCTTTCCTAATAACAGGTAACTGATTGTTTTTTCAAAGGTGACATGTTTTCTTCGGCCGTTCAAAATGGCGGCCAGTTCAAAAAAGCCACCATGCACTCACGAAGATGTGAATTCGATATTCCTGAATAGTGAAACAGTTTTATTCCTACATCAGATCTTCTTCAAAGGTTTAACATCAAGGATGGAGTCCTGGCCGACGCTAGTGCTAGGTAAGATTATTATTGAAGTAATGAATATTTTGCATTCCATGTTATATACTATATAATACCTGAACATTTGTTAATGTAATATATAAAAATATGTTTTGATATAAAAATACTTAGTAGCTGTTTGGATACAGGAGACTTATTCGACATGCTGCTGCCAATGTTGACCATCTACCAGGAGTACGTACGCAACCACCATTACTCGCTGCAAGTGCTGACTGAGTGCAAGCAGAGTCAGCCCTTCGCGCATCTACTAGCAAGGCTGGAGAGCAAGCCCGCCTGTCAGGGTCGATCGTTGGAGACATTCCTTACGTACCCAATGCATCAGGTGAAATAGTAGAAGTAATAGCTTTAATTAACAACTTCATTTCGTTAATTGTCATACAAACGCACAGTTCACCTGATCGAAGTAGTCGTTGTAGCTTGTACTTCTAACGAATAGGATAAAATTCGTAATCCCCAAAAATTATGTGGAAGGCTAAATCCTACAGTTTGCGCGCAACCAGGTTTCGATCCCCGTCGGCACCAATGAAATTGTTAATTGCAATTTTTAGTGCTGATTTAGCTCGTGTTCAGCGATGAAGGGAAACTCGTGAAGAAACCTGCATGTATAAGAAATAAAAAAAAATATTGTGAAGACGTGTGAAGTTTACCAACACGCATTGGGGTAGCGCAACCAACATTTCTTTGCCTTAAAACCCTCTCAGAAATGAGAGGAGGCCTGTGCTGGGCAGTGGCACGCATATAGGCTGCAACTTTTGTGTGCAGATCCCGCGGTACATCATCACGCTGCACGAGCTGCTCGCGCACACGCCGTACGACCACGTGGAGCGCCGCAGCCTGCAGCACGCGCGCGCGCAGCTCGAGGAACTCTCCCGCCAGATGCACGACGAGGTGATCGTCTACATACTTATTTACCTACTACGGTCTCCGAACAATAGAAAGAAATAGACGGGGCGCTGTGTACATTCCAATTGACGCCTGTTAATCATATTTTTTGTAATAAGGGTGCAAAACAAGCACACACTCCACCTGATGGTAAGTGGATGCTGTCCATATACATCTATATCGATCCTCAATTATGAATCAAAATACAGATGATGACATGACGCCCATCAGAAATGAGGGTATCCGCAGTAAAACCAGAGTAACCGACATAGTCCAACAGATTATTAAGCTGAAGTGGCAATTAACCAGCTCGCAGAACAGCCGATGGTCAAAAAGGAAGAGTGGAGCCTCGTACACTAAGTAGTATAGAGCAGACCCCGACTAGATGGAATGACGAACTGGTAAGACAAGCAGGAAGGCGATTAATACAGGTGACTCAGGAGCATGCTTTGTGGCATTCCTTGGGGGAGGCTGATCTGAGTTCAGCAATAGACTTGTAATGGTCTCTAATGATGATGATAATGATGATCACATTTACATCAACTTGATCGCGAAGTTGCGGTGAAAGATTATCCACTATCCCACATCGTCCTGAGTGTGGTAAGAGGCGACAGAGGGAAAAAAAACCTTACCATATGAAACATAGCAGCATTAAGCTGCTATTTTACGCTGGTATTCTGTGAGGGCATGGTCCTACCCCGGTTGAACTGACACATTCGTGTAACAATCAAATAATAGATGAAGCGTGGCTCTAACACGTAAAAAATACCACATATATGATAAAAACACAAAATGATAAAAAAAGTTACGCCTGCTAAACGCGGAGTCTATAGAGGAAGTTTATAATGAAGTGAATGAATTTATTAATTCAAATTTTGGTTTGCTCTTAGGTTAGCGAGACTGAGAACTTGCGGAAGAATCTAGCGGTGGAGCGCATGATCATCGAGGGTTGTGACATACTACTAGATGTTAACCAAGTCTTTATACGTCAAGGTACTGTCTTGCATCATACGTAACTACTTTTTCGCATAGTAACTTAGTGATATTAGGTAGAACACAGTACCAACCGCAAGTTATCAATGCCTTATTAAAACTGATAATATTCTAAAGAACCAACAAATATAGGTTTTATTAAAAAAGGAGCAACAAACGAGCACATAGTTCATCAGGAGTAAGTAGATTCTGTGATTGTAGTCTCGTTGTGCAAAATTCCGCGTGGTTATTATTATAAAAACTGCGTTTTTATTAAATGATATGACCTCACACAACGAATGATATTCGTTGTGTGAGGTGTAAAAGGAACTGATAGATATTTTAATCAAGAAACTGACTTTGTAAAGAGCCCCTAAAATGTAAGGAGTACACTATAAAGAAAACATCGGACGTACGAGCTATAAAGAGTTTCCCGGTGTGGATTTTATTTTATTTTATTTAAATCGGTGAGAATTTTGATTTAGAAGCTACTTCGTTTTTGAATTCAAAATAGTAATTCCAACTCTATATATATATATATATATATATATATATATATATATATATATATATATATATATATATATATATATATATATATATGTTTATAACACAGTAGTTAGTATTTAAATTTAAAAAAATTACTAGCAATGGGCGCTCTAGACATATTTTTGCAGCGTTGGTGCTTTAGCGCAATAACAAACATAACATTTGGAAATGAGGCATTCCATCTTAGTCCTCACGGGTGGCAACGCATCTGCATTTGGATTCGCAAACGAGGATAGATGTAGATGTCTATAGGCCGCAGCAACCACTTACCATCAGGTGGACTGTGTGCTCGTTTGTCACCCTTATCCAATAAAAAAAAATTTGAATACCTTATGTACTTTGAATTTTCTTTTAAATATGTATCTTGAAAAGTTTGCCCGTAGAGTACCGGTCGATAATTAAATTTTTTAAACGATACAAAATAAAACGTGTTAGCGTCAATAAACATATCACTGAATTATACTGGTATGAATATTTTTTAACGTCTCATAGATTAATAATACATTGACAGGAACTCTTTCGCAAGTGGTCGGCAAAGGTCGCCGTGCAACGTTGCAAGCCAGGCAGGCGTTCCTGTTCAGCAACCACCTGCTGCTGAGCACGCGCGCGGCGGGCGGCCGCCTGCACCTGCCGCCCAGCGCCCGCCTGCCGCTGCACGACGCGCTGCTGCTCGAGGACCCGTCCAACCACGATGACGACGGTATCAAATACTATTAATGGAATATGGAATGCCTCAGTTCCAGAAGAAAAGATAGAAATTTACTGGAACAACTTCGTTTCGCACGTGATAGAACCACGCTGCAGCTTTTTTTTATAGAAGAGGGGGTAATCGAGCATGCGGCTCACCTCATGGTAAGTGACTACCGCCACCCATAAACAACCGCAACACCAGGGGAATTGCAGATGCGTTGCCGGCCTTTTAGAAAAGTGTAAACTCTTTTCGTGAAGGTCCTTAAGTCGTATCGGTCCCGAAAAATCGCCGGTGGTAAATAATTCCACAGAGAAGTTGTACGAGGAAGAAAACTACTAGTATATTATGGTTGTTGCACGAATAGGTCGGCTTGACCAGGGAAGAACCACGCTCTCAGAGGACCAGCGTAAAATAGTAGCTTAATGTTGCTGTTTTTTGTATGGTTAGAGTAGAGAACGCAAAATCCTTTTTACTGGAAACGAGGCATTCCATCTTAGTTATCGGATGTGATAACGCATCTTCGTTTTCATTCTTAATCGAGGGCTGATGTAGATGTTTATGGGCCACAGTATCCAGTTTACCATCAGATGGACTGTGCTTGTTTGTCAGTCATTCTACAAAAAAAAAACAATATTATATTAGGTTTTACCGCCAAATACCAGTGCGTGCACTGATGTGTTACGGTTTGAAGGTTAAAGAGAGCAATTGTAACATAGGCTCTGAGGCATACTACATCTGCAGCCTTCTTCGAATTTGGTTGCAGGTATTCCACGGGCTGCAGTAGCATTTACCATCAGATGAAGTGTACGTTTGTCAGTTTAATTGTACATATATAACAATTTCTATTGCCTATATTTACCTATATATCCGACTGAAGAAGCGTCTAAAAGGAAAGTGAATGTATGCACATATTAAAGTAAAGTACTTGACATTTAGACACGGAACTTTTTCGTGAAGGCTATTCTAATACTTAATCCGTTTGCAATTCGAACCCGCGACCTCACAGTGTCGCAGTCAATTGCTTAACCACTTCGCTACCAAGCCCGTATTTGGCGATTTCATCAGAAGACTCATATCCAGCCACGATTTCAAAAGACTATAGTCGTTAACTTATCAGATAAATAATACAGTTTAATCTTCCTTTTTTCACAAATAACTGGCTGGTAAACGGCGTAACGCTGCCGCAGAAAAATAATTAATTATCGAAATATCGTTTTAAATTTGGAAGAGTTATGTTATTTGATAATAATACACTCATTGAAATTGAATGATATAGCACTTTCAAACAAATTTGTCGGTACAATACGCGCGCCACCTACTGTAAGATAATTGCACTATGTCTATAACCTTCGCGCAAGTGCAAGCAATAAGTGACAAAGTTTTACCGCAATCTGATGAACGGTATGGCAGCGCATAAAATACGAACAAACAAAAATAAATGTTTATATATTAGATTTTTACAATAATATATAAGGAAACATATTTTTTATGGGATAGGGTGACAAACGAGCACACAGTCCACCTGATGGTAAGTGGTTGCTGTGACCCATAGACATATACATCTATCCTCAGTAAAGAATTAAAATGCAGATGCATTGTCACTCATGAGGACTAAGATGGAATGCCTCTTTTCCAGTAAAAAGGTCTCCGGTTCTCTACACTCGTCATACGACACACAGCAGTGTTAAGCTGCCATTTTACGCTGATATTCTATGCGAGTGTGGTTCTTCCCCGGTCGAGGAAACCCATTCGTGCTACAACTATACTACTAATATAGTCTTAATTTTAAAACACTTGTATCAGGCTTAGGGTCCATACTCATAAGAAAATTCCATATTTTTCCTAACATGGCCTTACTAATATATGCGTGCGTGCGGACGAGTACGTACGTAGGTACGTACATTTAGATAATTTATTAAATTTACTAAACTATGAATCAATATCATATGAATATTTCAGATTCCACTTCTGTATGTTCATCGCCTGGCGGGGATCCTTATCAGGGCAAAGATTTCAAGATTCTTGTCGAAGTCAAAGGGGAGCAGATATGTGCTCATTTGGGTAAGTAAAAAAATACGAACCATTCTCAGAAACGAGTGCTTCAGGGGCTTGGGCGAGTAGAAAAAATGAATGAAGAAATTGTGACGTAGAAGTAAATGTCAGAGTCACAAGGGACGTCCTAGATGGAATTATTTTGACCAAATTGTTGATATATTGAAGAAAGGCCAAATTAAGAGTACCCTTGACCGACGAGCATGTACGCTCAGCAGTATGTATATCAAAGAAGCGGGAGAGGTTTGTCAGAGTCGTGCCAAATGAAAATCCGTAGTCTCTATCTATCTTTATGGGTGACAGGCTTTAGATTTTATGTATGTATATTGCATGTAACTCATATTATGTAAGTAAAATATTATAAGATATTTTTATGAAATTAGATGACTCGGCCACTTTGGATAAGGACAGTGTAACAGGGTTCTCTTTCAGCTGGAAATATACATATAAGCTGTAATTTAGTGGCGTAAAATGGATTGTGGTCGCACGCAGCTGAGAGAGCCAAAAATGTAGCGTATATTATTATTAAATACTACAGACGTTCAATTGGCATCCAAAATGTTTACAAAAAGTGCTCCGCTTAACTCATTTGTATTTTAACTAGGTTTTTTTTAAAGTTGATCCGTTGGAAGGGTTAAGTACCGTAAAGGACCTCAGGCTATTCAGTGCACCTGGCTGGGATGACATGCCTTGTAGGATACTTAAGGACAGTTGTCATGTTTTGGCTGAACCTGTCTTGAATTTGTGTAAACTGAGCTTTAATACTTTTCTTCCTAATATACCCAAAACCTTCCCTAATATATTCAAAAGAGTATTAGTTACTTTGCTCGACGTAGTCGTTCCCCGATCGAGCTGACCCATTCGTGCTTTTTTTTTATAGGATAAGGGTGACAAACGAGCACACAGTCCACCTGATGGTAAGTGGTTGCTGCGGCCCATAGACATCTACATCTATCCTCGTTTGCGAATCAAAATGCAGATGCGTTGTCACCCGTGAGGACTAAGTTGGAATGCCTCATTTCCAGTAAAAAGGGCCTCCGGCCACCTGCACTCACCAAGCGAAACGCAGAGGTAAACCTCTACTTCACGCTGGTATTCTGTGAAGTCGTGGTACCACCCCGGTTCGAGCCGGCCCATCCGTGCGACAGCAAAAGCTACCGCGTGGCTCTACCACTGTTAAAAACTAATACTACTATACTACTACAATTATACTACTAATATAAGTGCAGCATGGCTGTACCACGTATATGTGTGACAGTGGCGTCGACGCTGGAGGAGAAGGCGGCGTGGACGAGCGAGCTGGCGCAGTGCATGGAGAGCGCGGCGCTGACGGAGCTGCTGCGCGCGTGCGGCGCGTGCGGCGCGGCGTCCGCCAGCCTGCCCGCCTGCCGCTCCGACCGCGCGCTCTTCACCGACGACGTGGACATCCGCTTCAGCCGTACGCTCAACTCCTGCAAGGTGCCGCAGATCCGCTCCGCCACGCCGCACCGCCTGCTGCAGCGGCTCACTGGTACGCCTCACTTCATTAAGCCATACTGCGATTCACCATATGCACGGCCAAACCGTACATTTCTGCTGGCGTTAACTTTTTACTCTAGCTGGCTCAATATGTGGTAGCAGTTTTATATTGTTTAAATAAAAGTTATGTCACTTTTTCTGACAACATGATCTCGTTCTACGTTTACAGATCTACGGTTTCTGTCGGTCGACTTCCTTAACACGTTCCTGCTGACATACCGCGTGTTCACGGACGGCGTGACGGTGCTGGAGGCGCTGAAGCAGGTGTTCTATGAGCAGTCGCAGCAGGAGCCCGACCTGCCGCCGCCGCCCGACGCCGCGCGCAAGACCAGCGCCGCCAGCTCCGTGTCCGGTAGGCGGAAGAGGGGGCCGGGGGGGGGGGACGGGGACGAGAATTAATCGCGTATATTTACTTATATTGTATTCCCAACGTTGCGAGTTCTTTACTTTACTTAAACCAAAAGCTTTTAATTTTTTTTTACTTCGCAAATATCCGCGTTATAAAATAAAATTATGTGTCTTACCTAGTATGAAGAGCACCTCCCGCCCTCCCTCAATTGCATGCACTATCCCCGTCACCACTAATCCCAGCACCGCTACTCCCAACACCACTACACTAGGCAAGACACACCACTGACGACAACTTCGCAAATATCCGCGTTATAAAATAAAATGAAATCATTTTATTACGCGGATATTTGCGAAGTAAATTTTTTTAAAAGCTTTTATATAATGGATTTCCGCAAAGTAACGCCTGATTCTATTAATTATATTTACTTAAACCGTAAAAATTAGTTTCTTTTAAAATTATCCTTTGTTTACATTTTAAATAAATCAAAACATAATTGCACGTCTGACAACGTGAGAGAGTGCTCTATTCTCGATACTGTTCTTATACCTTTAGCTAGACATCAAATCCATATTATTATTGACTTTTTTTTATTTTATTTTTTTTTCATCAAAAATAAATGAAAGGCTCATGAGGCGTGGACTTTAGGGTTTTCCAAACTATTTTTAATTTTCTATAAATCAAGTACTAATAAATATTTAAAAAAGCTTGCTATCTGTAATCACCCGGTATAAGTAGCGGCATGAAAGTTTAGCGGTGACTGTTATTGCGCATAAGTTGCATATTTCTTAGGGGAGGCCTATATTCTGCAGTGGACTTGTGAAGGGCTGTAATGATGATGATGATGATGAATGTAATTTTGTCCCGTCGCGGTTCTTTGAACGATGTCATCTGAAGATCTCGTGTCTCTATAATTGTTCCCTAGGTTTTAGGGCTTTGTAGAATATTCAAAGACGACGGCAGGAGACCCGACTGTATAACTTTGGATGCTTGGGACAGAGAAAAAGGTTTAGTGTGGTATACTACTTGCGAAGACACCTTAGCAGTCTCTCATCTCAGGGATACCTCGTTGAAAGCAGGGGTGGTATCAGAGGTAGCTGAACTGAGTAAGTGGCGCAAATATGAGTCTCTGAGAGATACCGAAATATTTGTGTCATTTGCTGTAGAAACTATCGGTCCATGGGGTCCACTTGCGGTGATGTTCATAAAGGAACTCTATCCGCGAATCGTCGTTGCTGCTGGTGATTAAAGAGTTGGTTCTTTTCTCGCTCAAAGGCTAAGCATATCTTTATTATATTCTATATATTCAGCGAGGAAATGCAGCCTGCGTTCTTGGCACGATACCACGGGAAGTAACACAGTATGATAATTAAGCTATTTGGTTAAGTTTTTTTTATTATAGTTTTTTAATATAGTATTAAAATTTAATTAAATTTAGATACTTTACGACAGTTAATATTGTTAGGCAAATACGAAATAAAGTTACATACACGTTTATCTTAAATATACTTCAATCACGTTGACAATGTGCGCACATAAATAATGACAGAGTTTTCTTAATCATATGAAACAAACTCAGTATAGGATTGTCGAAAATAACGTTCGCGGTTTACAAAACTTAGAACTAGTCTCCTCGCCCGTTCGCAGTCAACAGTCGACTAAAGAAGTTACGGAGAATTGACCGTAACTTGGTGCGCAGTGTACTAAGGCCGCAGAGCACGTCAAGTAGTATGCATAGAATGTCTTCGAGCGCTGCGGACCGTGCGTTTAAATCCCGTAAGACGTTAAGGCTGGTTTCACAGCTGTACGGAAGTCCCGTACGGGTAGCCCGTAATGCGAGAGACCCCGACGGGTGACGCCCGCAGTGCTCTGAAACGAGTGTTTAGTACTATACGGGTGCTAGCGGAAGACAGTCGCAAATGAAAGTGAATGCGAACGTATTAAAAATTCTTGGTATTTATTTAATTTGTGAGAGACGACGACGACGGAGAAAGAGACTATGGGTACATCCCATCATTGAAGCAAGATGTTTCGAAAGTGCATTTGTAACCTTAAACTATAAACTTAGGAACGATCCGCGCAAATTTTTTCATTATTTTCGTAAGTCGATTAGTAGTTTTGATGAACACCAACCTGGATGTTGGAGAACAGAATAAAACATCAAGACTGCTGCTATCTATGTCTATATATATATCTATGACAAATCCCGTGTCAATTAATCGACTCATCTCGATTGTACTCCCGGAGCACGGGCGCTCCGCATCGCTGTGAAACGATGAATGAGCAGCGGTGCGCTCGCGTCTGCATGTACGGGGTCCGGGTGCGGGACACTGGTGTTGTTGTACGGGCTCTACGCGGAACGAGTCCCGTATGGAACAATCCGCGTCGCTGTGAAACGATGTTATAGCGCCTCACGTCTGTCTCCGTTCCGGGAGCCCGTACGGGTAGCCCGTACTGGACTCCCGTACAGCTGTGAAACCAGCCTAATGCTTTGTTTCCTATGGGACTTAATCCCTCGAATGATACAGAAAAATACTATTGTTAAAGTTTTTAGAAAAAAAAGAACAAAACCCATAATGCTTAAATTACTTTATCATTATTTTCAGGGTATGGTTCGGAATTCAGTGATCGAGACTGGCAGTCAAGGTTCTGGAAGGCTTCAAGAAAGAGTGAGATATTATTAACGCGTTCTTTTATATCAAAACTATGATTTAAATAAAAAAAAACATTTAGCCACTGCCACATTTGCTACGCTTGGCAGGCGGGTTGGCAACACGTCGTTTTGCCGGAGCGGCAGACGACATGTCGCCCGACCGCAAATCAGTAGTGCCGCCAACGCCCGAGCGACACGTTGAATTTTGCTCAAAAAACGAGTTTCACCGATTCCGTGGAAGAAAAACTGATAAACCAGGTGGCTCAATATCCCGCACTGTACGATGCATCTCACAATAATTATTTAAACAGTGTGACAAAAGATAATATTTGAAAAAATATGCATGGTAAGCTACAGCGAAATACTGCTATAACCATAGAAAAACGCACGGTCTGCTTGGTTATGTATTAACTTATTATTTATTTTGTTCTCTTGTGAATTAAAATGTTGCGGTGCATTCATCGGCTTATGAAAAGTCCACTGCTTAACATAGGCTTCCTTAAAAAAGAGATGGGGGCCAGTATTTTCCTGATAACAACAAAAATTATAAAGAATTACCTTTACCATTACCAACTGTAAAGTAATCTATGGGGAAAGACTAGACTTTTTATCGCCAAGTTGGAAAAATTAGCCAAGTGCGAGTCGGACTCGTGTATGAAAAGTGCCGTACCATCGTAAAATACGTTTCTAGTAGGGGAGCCCCCTTTAATTTTTAATTAATTAATTTTTTAATATGTGTTATTATAGCGGCAACAGAAATGCACATTCTGTGAAAATTTCAACTGTCTAACTATTACGGATCATGAGATACAGCCCGCTGACAGCCAGACGGACGGACAGCGGAGGTTTAGTAATGGGTCCCGTTGGTTACCCTTTGTATACGGAACCCTAAAAAGTAGGTGGAGGAATTTAGGCACTGTAAGATCTGATTTCTAAAATATATAGTAAAAAGACATCATACCTAAAAAGACAGATCAGTGACCGTAAAAAATTGGAAAAGATGAATGAAAAAGAAAGAACCCGTAGTGTTTGAGCACGTTTAGTTGGCAACGGTATAATGCAGTATATATAATACCGTTAGAAATATTATATACAACATGTAACAAAAACCCTGTGGTTCCCGTTAAGTGGGTTATCAGAATCAGTACGAGACGTAAAGAAAACTAAATACATTTTTTATTTGAAAATTGTATGTGGATGGATTGTATTACCTCTGCATTAGCCGGGGAGTACTCGTCAGTATTGTCATAGACGCTGCTTTCCCGATGCGCATGTTAGTTAGAGATTATAAAACCATATACAATTTGCAAATAAAAATTGATTTCAATTTAATAAAAAAAAATATGGTCTAGTTATCTGAATTAAAGTTAAATGAAACTAATTTTTACGGATTTTATGGCGTTTAATTTAACTTTTTAATTTCCAACGTTTCGGGCGTTCTACAGCATCCATGGTCACGGGGGGGACTGAGGTGTTTGACGTCCCGATTTCATAGTTATATATAGGCTATCTTCAGTTTTTGAATATTAATTTTTGGACCGATCTACGCAAATGAGCTTACAATATCTTGAAGTCTTGCAGTGGTATGCTTGGGTTTGGATTACGCGATAAAATCCGTAAAAATTAGTTTCATTTAATGTGTAGTCTTCGCGTAAATATAAGAAGTACCATTATGAATTAAAGTTATTTTTATACGTTCGAATACTGATTCTGATGACGCACCCATCGGGAGCCACAGGATTTTTGTTACCTGTTGTATACATACAAAAGAAAATAAACAGATATATTTTACTAGTTAATGGAACCCTTTTTCTGCTTATGACTCCGTCTGGGTATGTACGACACTCTTACTTATTTCTGCCGTCAAATAGCAGAGCTTGCACTGCTGTGTTCCGCTGTGAAGGATATAAAGAGACGGTATGATGATAATCAGTAAGGTATTCCATCTTATTCCTCCAAGGTGACAACGCATTTGTAGTCTTCTTTGTTTGAAGTTGGCTGTAGGTGTTTTTTTAAATAGGGTGACAACCGAGCACACAGTCCACCTGATGGTAAGTGATTGCTGTACCTACATACACCATAAATAAATAAACATTCGAAACACAGCAGCACTAAGCTGCTATTTTACGCTGGTATTCTGTGAGAGCGTGGTCCTTCCCCAGTCGAGCCGACCCATTCGTGCTACAACTATACCTACTAGTAATATAGCTGCTGCATAGCTTTACCACGTGAGTCCACGTGGTGTCCATGGACAACAGTAGCCACTTACCATTAGGCGGACTGTGAGTTCGTTGGCCACTTTACTTTTTTAAAATAATAGAGATTGAAAATATTATTTATCATTTAGGTGAAGAGGAGGATAAACTCTCTCCTTACCTGACGGCACCTTCAAGGCGCCCGTCTACAGTCAGCAAGGTATGTCAAATTTCAACAGTAAACTTTTTAATTTGCCAAAATTTTGAAGTAACATGTGCTTATTAGTTGTCTCGTCTGTCCTATGCTAACTGAAAAAGGTGGAAGAGGACAACAGTCATCTGACAATACCGAAGATCATGGCGACGTCTTCGAGCAATGAGACACTCAAAGGTAATTTAGTAATTTAAAGGAATCTGTCATCTAGATTGATATAAGACCAATTTTTTATTAAAAAAAAAATATCGATCCGCACAGGCTTCTCACGGGTGACTACTGGATCTCGACACATATTCTCTATTCTGTTATATTCAGCGCCACCTACCGGGACCAAATGTAAATCTAAATTATCTGGGGACCTATTCAAATACACACAACATTTTTAATCAAAATTTGTTGAGCCGTTGTTGAGTTTTAGCGAGAACAACGGACAGCAATTGATCTTTATGTATCGAGATTAAAAAAATAATATTTATAGACAAAAATTGCAATATTCTACTGTTTTAACTGTGATGTTACTAGAAAAGAATTGAGGATATCATTTCAGATTCACCATTACTTATAAGTCGCGGCACGTAAGTCTAGCGCTGAACGAAACTTGGATAGCTGTGAATGGATACTGTCGCGCTCGAATTGAATTCCACGAATGCGACTGGAGAGCCAATCAGCGCGAACGTTACGCAAGCCCGCCCCGCTACCCGCTTATTACCCCATGATACCTTATTTTCGACTTATGCGCAAAAACGGTCACCGCTAGACTTTCGTGCCGATACTTACACCGTTACCGTTACAGCCTATCTGAAGTCTACTGATGCATATATGCCTCCTTCATGTATTAACAAATGATGAAGTAATTTATTAATGATGGTGTCAACTACCAAATTATAAAATAAAAATTACAGTATATATTTCAAGATTACAAATCATTATACTATGTTAATTAAAGGGACATCACCATCCTCGCCCGGCGCTCTTAGTTCAGTAACGCTAGTGGGCAGCCCGAAGAAAACAAGTCCTGATAACTCTTTATCAAAAAGTGACAACAAATCACCGCAGACCAAAGGCAACAACACCGCAGCGCCCCTTATAAAGGACGAGAGCATCGAGCTGGTTAGTCAGAGCGACGAGGACATCAAGTACAAGGAAGAGGAACAGGAGAAAAGCAAACCTAAACCTAATGAGAACTTCAAAATATCGCAGAGATTTTCGGAGGTGAATACAAATTTTTCATAAGTAGTAAAATCTTAAACCTTTTAATTAATTTCGAATTGCTTTGTTGCACTGTTTTATATACACATCAAGTAAAATAAAGCGCAATAAAGAAAGTGGTAAAACTAAAAGTTTTGTAGAACCGACTTCAATATAAATGAAATGAGAACATCATAAATGTAGTCGAAGTCAATGAGGGCATCCACAACGTTTTCTGCCACTAAAGCGGCGCCACTTTACAGTAAGGTAAAATATTTGACAGATTTCATAGCGGGGACGATAATTTCTTAGGAAAATATAATATTTAAGGTTTCTTTCCGTATTATTAGTTATATTTTATATTAATTACATTAGAAATGATAAAACCAAACTATAAATATAGCTTAAAGTAGAAAAATTAAAAAAAAAGAGTTATATAGTGCAAACAATTAAAAATGAAACCACTGACGCATTGTGTTGTATATTAATGTAATACTCTAGATAATGATAAACCATTATTTGAAACTAATTTCTCTATTAACTGACATTGTGTAACAAAAAACTTTACCTCAGTCACAACTAGCGACATCTGGTGAGTGGAAGATTATAAGCCCTCATTAAATACCATTATTAAGGATAACTCAATTTTTTATAAATCATACTATATAATTGATCAAATTAAATCAATATTTTATAATTGATCAAATTTATTTGGGATTACACGAGAAGCACCAGCTTTCTATTAAAAAAAGAATCATCAAAAGCATCAAAGGCCAAGTTCTGTACAAGTCTTTTGAGTGGACTAAGGTTATATCACAAGCTCGCATATCGTGAGAATATTTATTACAAATTTTATGTCTTATTTTTTATAATTTCCGAGCATTTTTATAATTTTCTTACACCACCTCTACAAAGTAGTAAAAAGAGGTATACTAGCGTAAAATGGCAAATTAATGCTGCTGTGTTTCGTATGGTGAGTATATGTAGAGGATCGGAGACCCTTTTTACTGGAAACGAGGCATTCCATCTTAGTCCTAAGTAGTGACATTGCGTCTGCATCAGTGGTGACACGCATCTGCATTTTGATTCTTAATCGAGGACATACAGCTAGGTGCCTATGGGTCACAGCATTCATTCATACAATATTTCAATATAATACTTGCATATTAATACGTAAAATTCTTAACAACGACATTCATTCGCAAATATTGTTTAAAAAAATAACAAGCGTAACCAAAGACAAGCCCATATATACATACAAAAAATTAGAACACAGTATGGTAAGAAAAATATAATGTTTGACGGTGCAAAATTGTATAACGCTTTACCTAAAAATATAAAAGAATCAAAATCATTGCCACTCTTTAAAAATATATTGAAACGCAATATTTTTCAAAACAAATTGACATCAAAGGTAAATTAGTTTGTACGTACTCTTATTTCTGTTTCGGTTGCATTTTAGTTATTCGGTTATTACAATTTGTGCGTGATGCTTATACGTATGTTTACTGTTCTTTTAATTGTTTACATTTTACCCACATCTATAGTTAATATTCTGTATGCTCGTAATGGATTCCTTTATTATTGTTTGTAAATTGTTTAATTTCTCGTGAGCAATTTGCAATCTTTTGAGAAATAAATAATTTAAACCTAATTCACGTACCATCAGATAGAGTGTGTGTTGGTTTGTTACCCTTATTCTACAAGCGGTAAAATGAAAAAAAATTGTACAACTGATTTCCATATAAATAAAATGAGAACATCATCAATGCAGTCGAAGTAAAATTTAATACGCATTATTAAAGATAACTCAAAAACTACAGGGCTTGATGAGACCACAAGAGAAGCACTAGTTTTCAAATAAAAAAAAGAATCATCGAAATCGATTCACATAGAAAAGGTTATGAGACATAAAAAAATACATTCGAATAGATAACCTCCTCCATTTTTGAAGTCGGTTGAAAAAAAGAGGTAATGCCAGTTGTGTTTGTCAGCGTGCGCGCACGATATCGGAGAGCCCGCGGCGGCTGCAGGTGTGCGGCGCGGCGGAGGCGCGGCGCCGCTCAGAGGGAGCGCGCGGCGCGCCGCCGCCCGCCGAGCCGCGCCGCGCCTCCGACTCGGGTGCCGCGCGCGCGCTCCCGCGCTGCGTCAGGTCAGCCCTCTACCCACTGCACACTGCGCTCAACAACTACAATGACACACGCTGCGTCTGCTCCGTGCCTTATACACACCGCACACTGCGCTGAACATCTACAATAACACACGCTGCGTCTGCTCCGTGCCTTATACACACCGCACGCTGCACTGAACATCTACAATAACACACGCTGCGTCTGCTCCGTGCCTTATACACACCGCACACTGTGCTGAACATCTACAATAACACACGCTGCGTCTGCTCCGTGCCTTATACACACTGCACACTGCGCTGAACATCTACAATAACACACGCTGCGTCTGCTCCGTGCCTTATACACACCGCACGCTACGCTGAACATCTACAATAACACACGCTGCGTCTGCTCCGTGCCTTATACACACCGCACACTGCGCTGAACATCTACAATAACACACGCTGCGTCTGCTCCGTGCCTTATACACACCGCACGCTGCGCTAAACATCTACAATAACACACGCTGCGTCTGGTCCGTGCCTTATACACACTGCACACTGCGCTGAACATCTACAATAACACACGCTGCGTCTGCTCCGTGCCTTATACACACTGCACACGGCGCTGAACATCTACAATAACACACGCTGCGTCTGCTCCGTGCCTTATACACACTGCACACTGCGCTGAACATCTACAATAACACACGCTGCGTCTGCTCCGTGCCTTATATACACTGCACACTGCGCTGAACATCTACAATAACACACGCTGCGTCTGGTCCGTGCCTTATACACACTACATACTGCGCTAAACAACTACAGTAACACACGCTGCATCTGCTCGTGCCTTATACACACTGCACACTACGCTGAACAGCTATAACAACACACGCTGGATCATGTCCGTGCCTTATACATCCTGTACACTGTGCTGAACAACTATAATAACACACGCTGCGTAACAACTCCATACCTTATACACACTGCACACTGATATGAAGTAGTGCATATTCTTACACCGCCACTGCACGGTATTATACTACAAAAATACTTACATATAATACATAGCGCACGTTTCGCCCCGCTTCCTTAGGGCGGTGCCTTATCCTCACCACCACGCCTTCCAACTTTGATACCTCACGCTTCGCTCCGCGTCGTTAGGGCAGTGCGACCTTATCCTCACCACTACTTCTGCTAACTTTGATATCGCACGCTTTGCCCCGCTTCTTTGGGGCGGTGCCTTATCCTCACCACTACCGCCTGTCAACTTTAATTAGTGACTTTAATCATCTCCTTTACGTCAGACATAAAATACCAAAATAGGTCTCGCAGCAGCAGCAAAGGTACTCACACTTGGCACTGGGATTGTCAATTCGCCTGCCAAGCATGATGATGAAAGCCTCCCTACAGTGGAATAGGTCCATGTCCATTAGTACACTTATATGGGACGATAAAGAAGAAAGGAGAAGGTAGTAAGGTCTTCGTTTCTGTCACTAAGCAAGAGCTGAACCGCTATAAAAACGACAACATAATCAACACAAAAAACCCTGAATGACCTGATTAGAACCTACTGTTGCAATAAATCGCAACTACGAGTATATACTCGTATTGCTTAAATATCATCATCACCATCACATAAATTATTATCGTATTTTTTTAAACTTTGTTTGTTACTTTAAATGAAATTCACAAGCCACCTAATAATAAGTAAATAATAGCCCAAAGGATTAGTAAGCTGAAGTGGCAATGGCCCGGTCACATAGCTTGAAAAATCGACAACCGGTGGGGAAGAAAGGTTCTCGAGTGGCAGCCTCGTACCGGCAGGTGAAGTGTAGGGCGTCCCCCCACTAGAACGAGTGACGACCTGGTAAGACATGTAGGTAATTAACAAATGCAGGTGTCAGTCCTTGGGGGAGGCCTATGTTCAGCAGTGAACTTGTGAAGGCCTGTAATCATAATGATAATGATGATGATGATAAGTGTCGATCTTAGTCAATGGTCACCTGCAAGCAATTTCAAGCAAGAAATACTACAGATGCGTTGTCAACGTACGAATAAGACCGAACGCCTCACAGTTTGTAATTAAACTAGCTCACTATATCTTTCAAATCGCAATACAACAGAGCAGGCACTGTCAGTTGGCAACAAAAATAGGCTAGAGGCAATAAAAGAGTCCCCATCACCTAGTATTTATTGAGGAATTATTGATGGTCTAAATATACAGTGAAAGGCGGTGCACCAGCTCATCAATCAACAGTGAAAGTCGTCGCTTTTGGGGAGGATCAGAGTCCCGATCCTCAGTTGCATCGCAAGCATCACAGATGGCCCAGGTACAGTAAAATTATTAAAAAAAATACTGTCATAAATGCCACGCTCACATGTTCATCTATACTTCGTTAAAAAGATTACTGGTTTGTTTGTATTATATATATATATATATATATATATATATATATATATATATATATATATATATATATATATATATCTCCCCCACTAGATGTAGTGACGACCTGGTAAGACATGCAGGAGGCTTTATGGCATTCTTTGGGAAAGGGCTATGTTCAGCAATGGACTTGTGAGAGGCTGTAATGATGACGATGATGATATTCAGACCTGCAACCGGGAGTAGTATTAAAATTTCGCACGTTTAATACTGCGATCGTCAATCAGCCAATTCATAAGCCCGCCGCAACGAGAGAGACCCATGGTCACAACTGGCACTTTACGGTCTGAGGACGAAGAAAAGGAACTACATAAGTATATACATTTCACTTCCGGGAAACTCAGGTTCGATATCCATCGGCACCAATTAAATTCTTGATTGCGATTTTATGTACTGGCTGACCGCGTACTCGGCGGTGAAGACGGCAAACAATTCGTGAAAAAACCTACTTGTCTGAGAAATTAAAAAAAATCGAAGACACGTGAGGTCCACTAATACGCATTAGGGCAACGTCGCGGCCATTTTTTCCTTCCCTCAACCACGGCTATGACAACTTCCATTACCGTGGAGTTGTTAACATTATTTCGTAGATACGTACGTATATATTTAGTTAGAATGCCCCGTTGGTGTAGTGTTCAATAAAGGCAGCTACTGTTTATTAGATCACAGATTCAAATCTTGCTTTTGACCCAAAGGTATGTTATTGAGTTTTTCTGCCAAGAAACACTCAGTAGTAGCCCGGAGACAGGTAGTTGGCGATATTTCACCAGGGCTATAAGAGCTTCAGTCAACTTTTCTGTATATTTTGTGAATTGTCGATCGTTCATTGATGTTTTTCTTTTCATTGTTATAGACTTATCGTCGAGAAACCAATCAATCTAGAGCTGGCGTTGTTATCACTTCATTTAGACAGTCACACAGAAGGTAAAAAGATTTCTAATGATTTTCTACCAATTATTAAATCAATTTCGAAACATTCTATAATAAAAAACGTATCATGTTTGTTGATTACTTCAGAGCCAAGATTACAATTGGGAGCTCACAATTCACTCTCGGTGTTGCATGTGTGAATTCCAATATCTCGAGTTTCTTGGAAGTATCACTATCAATGCTTTTGCACGATGTTCCATCTGATTCATTAAACATTCGTTGGATTTTGATACGATCTTCTGTTTTTGTTATCGAATCAAATTCATATTAGTTTTAGAATAGGCGATACCCTGTAACTGATTTGTAATCTATGAAAAATTCATTTAACAGCTTTGGAAAAGACCTGTTATGGTGAGTGAGCGGGCGAGGTAAACATTGTAGACAGCAGAACTTGTAGAGCCACCGTAGTGGAGTATTTGAATAATATTTTGCTTAACCTAGAGCATTACCCTTTTTTAAATTTTCGTTGTCAGTCCTCGATCAAAATACAGATCCAAATAATAGTTCACGTCAAGTCAATCATTTTTGAAAATTTTGAAAATATGTTCACATTTAGACATTGGAAATAACTATTAACAAACTTGTTTCTTATAATTTAAGTAATATTTTATTTATACAAGCGAAGTAACTTAATGGTAGTGTTCGGACTGCACACTGCAAGCCCAAAAAGTCGTGGTTTTAAATCCGACATTCGACTACTGTGGTAAACCACTCTTACCACAAGTATTTTAAGCTTAATTAGAGTGATAAACGGGATTTATGTAATGTTAATAACGACACTAGTATTTAAAAAAATCCGCAATAGAAACTTAATTCTCAATATAACATTTAAGAATTATTTTTGCATTTATTTTTGTTTGTAAACACTACAAGAGCCACTGACGATATTAGTAAATACAATATTTGCTTACCGTAGCATATAGTTATTTGCTTATAATAGTGCTTTAAGATTTTTTCCATTAGATAAGTATGCTGCACCGCACGCAAACGCAGGTGATTCTCTCAAAAAAATTTTAATCATCTTGTAAACAGAGGATTGCCGGGCGGTATTTAGTTGATACAAACGTATTCTTTTGATTTCGATGCTGGGACGAATATTTTTAAAATAAAATTCATATCTATTAAGGTCATATCAGGTGCCTATGTTTTGTTTTTCTAATAATTAATTTTTAAACTAAAAAGTTTTTTAAATTATTAAAATTGGCAACTTACGTCGCCGCTATAAGACATCCAATAAACAAATTTAACGAACATAAAAATCTAGGGAGAACATTGCCACAGATATTGTTACAATTTTTGTTATATTGTTCTTTAAAAAAATTAAAAACAAATCAGTTTTGGAAATGGAAATAAGAAAGTACGAGATGATAATCTCGTCAATTTTTAGCTTGCTAGCTCGATCGTTTAGGTACACCGCTACAGCAATAAATCTGTAGATCTTATTCCTTAAACGTCTTGCTACCCAAATATCCTCTTAAAATTTTTACTTACATCTCGAATTTACTTATTAAAATATTTTGAAATTGTCTTAGTGTGTCCATTGCATGCATATTCAACTTACTTTATATTCAACTACTTTATTTCATTATTCTGCTTCTTTCTCTTCTTTTCTTATTCTATTTGTAGCATATTTAATGTTTCATCTTTGCATGCCTTATCTTAGTCTTTATAATCTTTTTTATCTTATTCAAACATCAACTTTTGAAACACAACTTCCTAGTCACTTCTTTCATTTTCATAACTATTCTTTAACTTCACATCAAAATCAAAATTTTGCAAGGTACACCATAAGAGTAAATTTAGAATCGCCAGTTGAATTGACCCCTGTCGTTTAATACGCTATGTAATGGATGATTGTACTCGGTCTAGGAGCAGTACATCGTCAGCGGCAGCAGCATTCGCTGTGGCTACTTCAGCATCATCAAATCCTCGGTCTCCGCCGCCTACGTCACCACCACATAAGAGACGTGATTCTGTCATATCCACAGCTGCTACCATGAGAGTTCTCAATGTATTAAGGTGAGGGGAAATATCTTAGACATAGTCGTGAGAATTAAAATTTATAACGTATCTATCGACATCAACGTCCTTGTACATTAGCATTGAGTTAGCATTAGGTATGCCCTGAGAGACATGGGTTAGAATCCCGCACGGAACATTTATTGCATACCTTAAGCGAAAGCGCAAGGTAATGTTCTACTATCGCCTAAAAATTAAAATTCCAACATTCGAATAAAATCGTATCTAGCAATCATATTATACATATAAATGACATAAAAAGCACATTGTTAGAAAGATAAATGATTGTTGAACTTATTAATAATTTTTTAAATCGATTAATTGCTATTTTTAAATTAAAAAAGGGTTTTAGTGGCTTATGGTGTGGATTTACCATGTCCCTGTGGCTTGTAAACACTATAACTTTTGAAAATATCAATTGTTTAACTCAATCTATTTTTTAATCTCTTCATCTATCATGTGGGAAGCCACTGAATGTAAATGGCAGTGTAATTTTGTTTTGTTTAGTTATAATTAATTTTTTTCTGCTCCAAAATGGCGAAATTTTCGTTGATTTGGTAGCCTCGTATATAAATTATTTCTGTAAATGAGAAGCTACAGTCACAGAGTAGTTTAGTTCACAGAGTACCTTTGTATTTAGTTCGGCTCATAGTTCTGCTTCAGTCGCCGTCGTGAGTGGACATTGTTTCGGTTGTTTTCAGCGGCTCATAAAGATCGCTGTACAAATACACAATATTCGAATATCCAAATTTCTTAAATACTTGATTATAATAATAATAAGAGATGTTTTATTACAATATTTAAAAGCACAGAATAAATAATAGTAGTACGTACTAAAAGTACGTAGTATAATTTTTTGTCATGGGTGACATTTTCATGCTTTTCGAGGGTGTCGAAACCGATAGGGTTGTCGAAATTTAAATCCAAGATGGCGGCCGTAATAGGTATCAATTTTTTCATCATGGGTGTCATTTTCATGGTTTTCGAGGGTGCTGAAGCCGATAGTGCTGTCGAAATGTAAATCCAAGGTGGCGGCTGCAATAGGTATAAATTTTTTCATAATGGGTATCATTTTCATGGTTTTCGAGGGTCATGAAGCCGATAGTACTGTCAAAATGTAAATCCAAGATGGCGGCTGCAAAATATATCAATTTTTTCATCTTGGGTGTCATTTTCATGGTTTTCGAGGGTGTTGAAGCCGATAGTGCTGTCGAAATGTAAATCCAAGGTGGCGGCTGCAATAGATATCAAGTTTTTCATCTTGGGTGTCATTTTCATGGTTTTCGAGGGTGTTGAATCCGATAGTGCTGTCGAAATGTAAATCCAAGATGGCGGCTGAAGTAGGTACCAATTTTTTCATCTTGGGTGTCATTTTCATGGTTTTCAAGAGTGTTGAAGCCGATAGTGCTGTCGAAATGTAAATCCAAGATGGCGGCTGCAATAGGTATCAATTTTTTCAGCATGGGTGTAATTTTCATGGTTTTCGATGGTGTTGAAGCCGATAGTGCTGTCGAAATGTATTTAAACTACTTTAAAAATTCAGTATAATCATGTTATACGTAATTTTTTTTAATGCGCTTAAGGTATGCCCAATTGGATTTACCAATATATTTGTATTGCCTACAAATTATGGTTCTAGGTCTGGATGTTTATCCTCGTACAATTTACATATTTGTCTTTCCCAACTGGCAAAAAGAGGGTCTAGGTCACCTGATGAAGAAGAAACCAACTACAAGCACCTCCTGCTGACTGCTAAACCAGACAGGTTTGACGTACAGGTTACCTCCCCTTTGGGTACTTCTGACCATGTCTGGTGAAATCCGTATCATCAATTTCCCTACCCAATAACGATTCCCGTGGTATTCAACGAATATGGCCGTACATAAGTCAACAGATTGGGATGAGATGTGGCACTTTTTGCATCCTATCTGCGAGGGAGGTCTGCTTCTCTTTTGTGGATCCGTCGAGCTGCGCGACGTGGTGCCACAAGCGATGGAGTGTTTTATCCCTTTTGCTGACGTACGAGTACGTTGCTGTTTCCCTTCATTTCTCGAGGGCCTTTGACAGTGTCATGGTCAGTGACAAGTCATGGTTGAGCGTGGGAATCTTCCACAGTAGTCAGTTTCCGAATGGGGCGATGCCAATCATGTCAGATTCAACGCCTCTAAAGCACAAACATGTCTCTTCACCGCAACCAGGAGCCAACTCACCTTGACTCCTTCTTCCAAAATTATCATTGGAAGATAGGAAGGAAGTTAGGTGTTCTTGCAAAGGTGCGACAGTACTTCACGCCGGGACAGTTGCTTATACTATATAAATCGCAAGTACGGTCGTGCATGGAGTATTACTGCCATAGGCTGAAGCTGCAAAATGCTACCTTACGGCTTTAATGGAAAGGTGGGCTAAGAGGATTATTAGTGACACCAATATGGTTAATACCAAAATGAACGAACACTCTCGAACACAGGCGCAAAGTGGCCAACCTTTCGGTTTTTTATAAGATACATTTTGGAGAGGTTGTGCAGGAATTTCATGACCTAATTCCTCCATCTCTGTACCATCATCGGATTACCAGACGCTTGTCTGGTCTCCACTCCTTTGTTGTCATATCCATTCAAACTAATTGGTTTGCTTGGTCGTTCATAACGCGCATAGAAAAGGAGGGAATGATTTTCTAGTGTCTGTTTTTGATTACAATGTTGGTATCTTCAAGACAACAGTAAATAGGCTTTTACAACCTATTTACTGTTGTCTTAGCACTGATTTAGTTTACTTACCTAAGTCAGTGCGCTTTACCATCCTTCGGCTGCATCGCCACTTATCATCAGGTAGGATAGCAATCAAACACTGGCTTGTAATAGTTAAAAACAGGTGTTAGTTCATTTGTTACTTTAATATTGTATAAATTGTCTCGTAACTTACAGACATTGGATATCAAAGCACTCTTCGGATTTCTGGTCTGACGAGCGGCTGCGAGGTCTCACCATGGATTTCCTAAAGGAGATCGAGAGTAGTCCTGGACTACTGCCGGCCGAACATAAAGCTGCGGCACAACTACTCCGATTGCTGGAACGAGCCCCAGATAGGGCTATTGATTTACAAGCAATATTTGCTCCTCCACGTGTAAGTCTATAATTACTTAAATTATTATTAATAGAATCATGTTGTGTTACTTTTCAAAAAATACATTATACCTAGACCTACTCTATATAGTTTGAATATAAGGCCTTCATGCCAGACTCTATTGAAGGCTTTAGCTATGTCGAAAAAGACCGCGATAGTCTTATGACGACGAGGATAAAAACCGCTGAGGATATATTCCACAATACGGTGAACTTGTTTGGGACAAGAATGTTTCGCTCGGAAACCAAATTGATGGGGGATGACAAGAGGGTCACCGTCTTTGGGAAACAGATGGAGCCTTATGCGATTGAAGATGACTCTTTCGAAGAGTTTGCCCATGGCCTTGAGGAGGCTAATGGGACGATGACTGGAGGGGAGGTCGAGAGGCTTTCCTGGCTTGGGAATACCAATCACAGTTGCCTCTTTCCACGTAGTGGGAAAATAACTAAGATTGAAGCAGGCTTTGAAGATAACAGTTAAAAGGGTTAACACCTGATCAGGAAAGTGTTTAAGGGCTTGGTTGGAGATGCCATCCGCGCCCGGAGCCTTTTTGGGCTTAAGTCCTTTGATGAGGGATGAAATCTCATCATTGAACACGGTGATAGAGTCAGAGGCTGTAGGGGGTGAGTTCCGTTGGCGGACTTCATCCTCCACTGCCTGGATGTGTGAGTGGTCGACTGATTGAGAGCTAGGAGAGCATTGTGCGGCTATGCTGTCTGCAAAACACTCAGCCTTTTCCTGGTCCTCGAAGGCAACCGTACCGTCGGGACGGGAGAGAGGGAGAGTGTGGGTGATAGCGTCTATGCGGAGGGCTCTAGCCATCTGATAGTACGCTGTATGAGAGGGAGATATATTCTCCATGAGCTTACTCTTTTCGAGGTCTCGGAGTTCGGAGAGGCGGAAGCGGACTTCTCGTTTAAGACGATTGGCCGTACGCCTATATTCGGGGGTGGGATAGATTGCTGCTCTCCGGCAGGCAGCTCTCTTGGCTAACATTAGGTTGCTAATATGTAGGGGAAGCCCATCATTATTAGCAACCGGGACGACCCTTTCATTCTCCTTAAGGGATTAATAAGGGTGGAGAGTTTATACGCTGGGTACAGCTTTTGTTTTTATAGTTTTAATCTCATAATACCGCCATCCACCTACTGCTACATAAAATAATAATAAGTAATGAAATTAATGACAATCCTTTGGAAACCTTTTTTACTTCCAGCATCAAAAATTGTCAGACTTAAAATATCCAAACCGGTGTCGGGACGATTTATCGTTATTGCCAAAATGACTAACAGAACCGTGTACACAAAACTGTGATTATGACAGATTGTCTTTATAGTTGAATATGTTGGGTGTCTATAAGCATAGCAATATTTTACCAACTTCTTTTTGTATATAAACCGATCTACATCGATTTTCAATAACTTACATAATTTAGTGGATTGTAAGATTTTCATATCTAAATGATGGAATAGTTTGATTGACTAATTACAATGTAAATGGGGTCCACAATAGTGCAAAAGCTTATTTTCAGTGTTTATGACTTTACTTAAGCAAATACGAGAGCTGTGTAGTCCGCCGTAAGATTTCAAAACACAGGAACAAAAGAGTTCGATTCCCGCGAGGCCCAATAAAACTACTACTACTAACAACCTATTTAGATTTTTGTGACAGTCCCGGTTTCATAGCTGACATGAGTAAATGAACAGAATCTTGCAAAAAAGTAGGGTCGTTCCGCTGGTTTTCGACCTTTTAGTGGAGTTGTTATCTTTAAGGTGCTAGGAAAAATAATTGCCATGATGCTGGCCTAGTGCTGTTGATGTTAATTTGTAGCTTACATAACGTAGCTTTCATTTTTGTAACTCATTGATGCTACAAGAAAAATCTCTTTTTTATAATAATTTTTGATGTGAAAAATATGTAAAATGCTAGTTTTTGGCCCCAAATTTTATATTTCGGCCCACAAGAATTTTAGTTTTCGGCCAATGCATTAGACACAATATAAAAGGTGCCTTAACCTTAACTTAATATATTCTTTGTAAAATTATAATAAAATTTCGTGTCGTTAAATATGGCAATCAAATCTTCTCATGTTTTTCGTACTTCCTCATATTTTCATCATCATCAGCCTTTCCATTACATCCCTACACAAGTCCACTGCTGAACGTAGGCCTCGCCTAAGGAATGCCACAAAACACGGTCCTGAGCCACCTGCATCCATCAACTTCCTGCATGTCTTACCAGGTCGTCACTCCATCTATTGGGGGGACGCTCTACACTTCGTCTGCCGTTACGATGCCGCCATTTTTCCACATTGGTTGTCGGTTCTTCGAGCTATATAGCCGGCCCATTGCCACTTCTGCTTACTAACCCGTTGGGCTATGTCGGTCACTCTGGATCTACTACGGATATCCTCATTTCTAAGTTTATCATGCAGAGAAACTCCGAGCATAGCTCTCTCCATAGCTCGCTGAGCAACCTTGAGCTTCCTCATTCGGCCAGCAGTCAAGGACCACGTATCAGTTCCATAGGTTATCACTGGCAACACGCACTGGTTGTACAGTCTCGTTTTAAGGTATACCTGACGAGAAGATGTGCTGTAATTATCCGAACGCTGCCTCATATTTTATTCCAACGAAATCTATACATCTCAAATCTATTTGGTGCAAAAGTCACATCCAATTTTTTCCATATCTTCTGTATCGCTTATTAAAATGTCATAACACCAGGTACAATTTACTTTTACTCTTTCATTTTCCTTCATGGAATTCTTGGATTTTGCGATTTTTCGTTTTTGAACTTTAGCATTTTTTAACTTTGCTTTTTATATTCTTTTCTTTTTCAAAATATCTTATCTTTTTTAACTTAGTTCTAACTTCTCTATTTTAACTTTCTCTTTATCTTTTTAAAGTTTTCGCCACTTTGCATATCAAATTGCTACAGAAGAAGGTGTACATGTAATGTTAATGGTGATTTTTTTACGAGTTCAGGTTTAAATAAATGTTTTTTCTATCGCATCTCTGTATTCTTTATTTAATAGTACACAAGCCGATGATTCACTAGTTTCTAGAGGTGTACTAGTCTGTTTTATTGGAATATCAACCAGCACATTTTCTAAAGTTTCAAACGGGTTTTTGATATCATCGGTGTAAGTGCTGGTGGTATCATCGTGGCCATTGTACTACTTTGAGTCGTTATTATTGCGTTATTGGATCTATTACATTTCCGGCATTGTCAGTACTGTTGTCATTGGTAAGCTTATTTGAGTTGGGATTACAAGAACATCATCTATCGATACTAAGGAACCGATAACTTCCTGACAAATGGGATGATGAAATGTTGTTATCGATAAACGATTCTAATGCATCGGTAGATAAATTCGTAGTAGTACTATAACATCGCCAACCATGTTTTTTTCTGCCAGATTTGATTTTAAATGTTTCAAAAGTTTTCCTGTGGAAACTAGGTCTGCTTTAGTTATTTCTTTAGAAATATATTTTTTTAGTGTCTGAATTTTTTACATGGTGATCAAATTCACTAAGTCCAAATTTTCTGAACCCATTTACTAATTATATTTCTTTGGGAGATTTTTCTTTGGAGGAGCTATCTGAAGAAAATAATGTCTTTGAATCTTCTTCCCAAAAAGCAACGTGAATATTTCATGAAATGTCCGTCAACCAAAGCAGTATTCAATTTTTGGCTTCCCTATTCTTTCATATAATTTTAAGTTGGCCGAAAACTAAATAATAATTTTAGACTCAATCTAGTTTTCAGCCATAACTAAAAAGGGTATTTTAGTTTCATCAACAATCATTTAAATTGCAATATTTGGTGGCCGAAAACTGAAAGCTAGTGTCTCCGCAAGGATACAATTCACTATAAAAAAGAAAGAAGACTAATAGTAGGTAACCAAATAAATGAAAGAGACAAAGTATTTAGGCTAAACACGGTCTACTTTCCGGCCACATGGCCGATAATCAAATAATAGAAAAATTTTGTGTGTCATTTTCCGGCCACTTAATTTATTAACTTTTACAATAAAATATTATAGTAATCTATGTGAAAATTTAAAATTAAGTTATTCATATAGTGAAATAAAAACACAATATTAAATAATCATTGTAAATACAGCGCAAAATTTACTTTTGAGTGAAACGCGTGCTACTATTTTTTTTGCACGATCTTACACTCTTTGACAGCTTCCGTGCCTTCGTCAAACTGGACTATTTATTATAAATCGCGTGTTGTGTTTACCCGATGAAGTAATGTTGCAATATATAATGCAACTATTTAGAAATGCATTAAACTTAATTTTGAACGATAATATTTATTAAAATCGTTATTAAATCAAATTTACTGCATCACCTCGTGCCAAAGGCCGAAAACTAGACCCGGTCAGTTTACCGGTGCAACGACCCTACTATAAATATAAAAGACAGCAAATTTTAAACACATGTTTATTTTAATTTTAACTATGAGTAAAACTGCATTGATAGAATCTTGAAAGTTATCCGGTAATCGAACAGATCGTAAGCAACCCAAATTCGATCCGCACCGACACCTATCATATTATTTTAATTGCAATTTGAAGTTACTATTTACCATGTTCTCGGCGGTAAAGCAAAATATCGCGAGAAAACCTACATATTTAAGAAGTAAAAAAAATTCGGAAATAATTTTTAGGTATACTTATGTGAAGTCAGTCAACCCGCGTTGTAGTCAACTCAATCAACTCTTTTTTGTCTAGTAGTGGGATGTATGTAGGCTGCTACTTTTTTATTTTAATAGGCCTATCCACTGTTGATCATAGGCTTCTGCCACTGTTTGTCAAATAGGCCGGATATTTGCAGTAGTAACCGCGCTTAGCGAGTGGATTGGCATCCGCAGCTTTTTATTACTCTGCACTGTTATCAGGAAGATGCTGCCATCCATATCCTGTTTCAATTTCCCTTCTATCGCCTCTTACGACACCCACGAGACGAAATAAGGTATTGGTTTCCATTTCGCCGCCTTAACATTGTTAATATATTTCTACTCCCGTTCATCATTTCGATTCTCTCCATAGATTACGAAATAAGTTGGATATTATCCGTTGTTGCCACGTTTGGCAGGCGGGTTGCTAACTGCATCTTTTTATTATTTTGAGATGTAATCAGAAAGACGCTGCTGCCCATCTTCACGGAGGTAGAAATATAGAGTTTCTACCTCCGTTCATGAAGATAGTGCCTCAATAAATCAACAATCATTTATTAATTCATAAGAATGGGTATTACAGGATGTCATATACAAAATTATTATTAGATACAGCCATGTTTCACCTTAGAGGTATATGAACATAATTGAAGTAGTTTTTACATTTTGTCATCAAAAAATATTCTTATGTCATAGTACACTTTTTTAACAAGGAAACCATTGAGCGCAGTTATAAATCTTTTGACATCATTAATTAATCGGATATTTAATGGGATTTTATTATAGATTTTTGGTGCCATACAAGTTACACACATTCTTCGAAGAAGGGGTATGCATTTGTGGTTAACTTTCAATGTGCCTTCACGACTTCCGGCAGTATTCATTTCAAAATAAATTAGGATATTTCGAACAAAGTTTGCAACCTCATATATATACATACACGGTAGAGTCAGAATTTTATATTTGCGAAAGTACGGTTCACATGAATCATCCTGATTTAGACCGAACATCGATCTAACACACTTTTTTTGCGCTTTGAGGACACTTTGTTTTTCAGTTGTGTTGGCCTAAAATATTATTCCATACCTTAAGTTTGATGCAACATATCCGTGATAGGCTGTTAGGAGAGTTTTAACATTGGCAATCTTCCTTAGTTTATAAAGGGCATAAGAGAATTGGTTTAGTTTTTTAATTAGATTATCAATATGAGGTTTCCATGTCAGCTTATTATCTATAGTCAAACCCAAAAATTTTGTAGTGTCTACCTCTTTAATTGAATTCCCAGAGTAGTTGATGTCAAAATTTAAAGGATAATTATTTCTTAGTTTAAAGTTTATTATATGTGTTTTTGTCAAATTCATTGTTAGGTTATTTAATGTCTGCCATTTGAATAAAGATGTCAATGTATTATTAATGTCAATATTTATATTATTCTCATTATCATAAGTAAATAAAACAGTACTATCGTCAGCCAAAATAGTCATATGATGGTTGATTACATTAGGAAAGTCATTTATATAGATAATAAAAAGGAGAGGGCCCAGTACACTTCCCTGTGGTACTCCATAGTTTACTTGACTCTCTTTCGAACTGTATATTATGTTTTCACCGGTCTTAAAGTCAATTTTGGTTATATGTGTAATTTGTCTTCTATTACTTAAGTAACATTCGATTAGCTTTAGGGCGTTGCCTCTTATACCATACCTTTCTAGTTTATTAAGTAATGTTTTATGATTAATATTGTCAAATGCTTTGGTCATATCCATAAATAGTGCTAGTGTCCCTCCTAGTAGTAAACTACGCACGTGCCTAGGGGCGTACTTTGGTGAAAGCTACTAGAACTCTTCGGGGAGTAGAACTAGGGGTACCTAGTTTGACTTCGTTTTATTAAGTATGGTAAGACCTTACCTCCGGACTTGAGTGTGACTTGAAGGTGTACTTTGGTAAATGCTACTGGAACTCTTCGAAGAGTAGAACTAGATGTGCCGAGAAGTTAACAACATTTCTGTAAGCGAAGTTTTTATTTCAATTTTACGCGAAATTTAGGTAATTAATTTTTAAATTAATTCTTAAATTAGGTGCTTATTGTTTTCTGTAATGCCCGGGCTACTCTAACGAGAAATGCCGTTAATTATCACGTTGATGGGCGTTGAATGTAGGTGTGGCCACCACTTAACGCGGTAATTTTACAACGGGATTTTTAGCCGTTTGCCGTTGGGCGATAAGTCGAGTGGCGGTACATCAAAGCACGGTGAGCGCAACGGGATCGCACGTATGGCTATGGAGTGGAATAATGACAAAATTATTACGTTTGTAACTCTGCAAACATAGCTATGTTTGTGGGATACGAGACTCAAAAGTTTTAAGAATCGTACGTCGCAAAATATTGCTTGGCGATGAATAATGCAATTATTACCTTTTAAAACAACTATCGAAGAAATAAAAAGAAGGAAAGCCTAATAATGGGTTATTATAGGACCCATTTAAATAAATATAAAAAATATAATATGATAAAATATACTCATATAATAACAATTTATATATAATAAAATATATTCATATACTTAATAAAATATATTCAAGGAACATTAACGCCATCTTTCACGCCGTTTAACGGCATTGAAATTGAAATGACCTTGACTGTTCCCAGTGTGGCCACTCAGTTTTCTGCCGACTTCCAAAAAGGAGACGGTACTCAATTCGAGTGTGTTTTTTTATTTATTTTTTTATGTGTGTTACCTCATAACTTTGTACTGGGCAAACCGATTTCGATGATTCTTTTTTTATATGACAGCTGATAGTTCTCGTGTGGTCCCTTATGAATTTGATCAAGGTCAGACCAATGGTTATTGAGTTATTCTTAAATAACCTATATTGAAGTCGGCTGTACAAAATTTTTAATTTATAATTATTCACGTTAAAATTAAGGCAATAATTCTTGCGTTTATGAGCATTGACGTTTCTCGTTACTGTGGGCCCAGCATAAGCGAAGTTTTTATTTCATTTTTACGCGGCTCTTAGTTAATTAATTTTTAACACCTTAAATTAGGTACTTATTGTATGATTCAAAGAGAATCAATGAATATTCGCTAATTATATTTTGTAGTTTTTGTAATGATTTTCTTTGTAAGTTATTTATTAGTTTATGTGGAATTATTAGTGTGATATAAGCACAGTAATTCTTCGGGAAATTTGTTTGAAATATACTTATTTCTATAGACCTACTACTTATCAAAGTCCACTGCTGAACATAGACTTACCCATAGATCGCCTCATAAGAGGAATATATGCCATAGTTGCCAGTTTTCGTGTGTTACCTCAGAACTTTTTCCTAGATGAATCGATTTTGATTATTCCATTTTATATTTGAAAGATGGTGCTTCTCATGTGGTCCCATATAAATTTGATCAAGGTCTGACTAAAATAAAAATATAACTACGATCGATAACCCGCCTACCAAGCGTGGCAACTATGGCAAATATCTTCCCCTATGAGACAATCTATAGGCCAGGCTTCAACATTGATCCATCTGCATATTTAACCGACTTCAAAAAATGGGAGGTTTTATGTATGTTCAGCGATAAAATTACCGTGTTGTCCGATATAAATGATTCTTTATCGTTAGAAACGGAGTACCCCAGGGGTGGTCATATAAAATTTAGACAACGTCATTAGGATGAGATCCATGAGAAAATCATCAAACGCTTCAATTTGCAAAGGAATCTGCATGACATATTGACGAATAATTGTTTACTATGTCAACCGATTTCGATGATGTTTCCTTTTAGTTTTCTTAAGTTGATATTTACTTCTTTCAAAGTTCAATTATTAATCAACCACCATCTTAAAACAACATCTATTTTCGGAAATCATGAAAATTGTTAACTACATAAACAGGTTTGCTATATTCCATGAAAGAAAAGAAGACGCATACGTACGAGGGGCGGCTGATGAGTTCACGGCCTAAGGTACTTAATGAAAGAAAATATATGGTTTCTATTTTTTATTTTTCAACATAATCTCCCTCAAGTGAAATACATTTTTCACATCTCGCATACAATGCCTTTAAACCAACCAAAAATATTCTGTATCTTTCTCTTCAAAATGACGATCAATCGTAACTTTCCTTTCGTTGTCATCTGCAAATCTCCGGCCCCGTAAATCCTTTTTCAAATTAAAAAACAGGAAAAAATCACTAGGTGATAGGTCTGGGCTATACGGAGGGTGGTCTCTGAGAACTCCGTGTCTGTGAGGGCTTGCCTCGCAACATGTACGGTGTGATCGGGCGTGTTGTCTTGTAGAAAGAGCATTCCGTGCGTTAGTTTCCCACGTCGTTTCTGTGTACCTGAACTAACCTCGCGAACCTGAATCAATAAACTGGTGTAATATTGGCCATTCATCGTAGTTCCACTGTGTAGGTAGTCGATAAGTAAAATTTCCTCGCTATCCCAGAAAACAGTCGCCATTAGCTTAGACGCCGACTTTTCCAGCTTGAATTTCTTCAGCAACCTTTCTCCTTTTTTTATCCATTGCATGGACTCTTGTTTGGATTCCGGATTATATTGGCGAATCCAAGTTTCATCTACGGTGACTATCCGATGCCAAATGTTTTCCTTGTTATCGCCGACTAGCTCCAAAAAAATCATTGGAACTTGCGAGTCTACGTTGCTTGTTGAGCGGTGTGAGCATTTTCGGTACCGAGCCCGCGCTAATTTTTCTCATATTCAAATGTTCATGTAAAATTTCTTCAACTTATTTTTTGCTAATCTGCAGTTCTTCCACAATCTGCCACAATTTCATTCTTCGGTCGGTCAGGACGATTTTTTTCGACTTTTCGGACATTTTCTTCGGTCATTACCGTACAGTAACGTGACTTCGGCGACCCGCGCGAGGGTAGTCTTCACATCTCTCTCGTCTTTGTTGATAAATGCGAGCCAATTTTTTCACCATCGTATACGAAGGCGCAGAATCCTGAAGAACCGATAAAATCTCTTCAAAAATGTCTTTCGGTATGTTTCCCTTCTTTACGAGGAATTTTATCACGGCGCGGTGTTTAAAATTCCGAGAATTTCCAGATTCGGCTGACATGGTGAAGTCTGTTGTTCAATTAATAATTGAACTATGAGTGCAAACTTAATTAGTGGTTGTTTTTATAATAGTACTGAGTGTAGAAACTAGTGACAGGAGTAACAAGCTAATTACTCATCGTTCTTCAACACCTTGCTCGGTGTACTTCTGTTTTCCGAGGCTTACCAGTAGCATATGCGATTTTAAGCTTCTAGTTAAGTTACAGGCTGATTCCAGAATAAAATATTTACAGTGGATACCTTCGCACATTGGCTTAGAGCGTAATGAAAAAGCTCAATCGTAACCAAACCAGCTATCTCTGATGGCTTTGACATTGATATTACCCCATCATTTCAAAATTACATATCTTTATTGAAAAAAATATTGTTATGATCTCTGGAAAGAATATTTTGACGAAAGATCAAAACATAAGGGTATATGATAGAATAGAATAGAATAGAATAGAATAATTTTTTATTCAATATAGATCACATGTGTAATACTTATTGAAAGTAATTTTTTACTTTACCACTGGTTCGAAAAAACAAACCTCTGTCCTGGGAAGAACCAGCAAGAAACCCAGCGGGACTTTTTTTTTAAAGCAAAGTTTACAATAATAGTTGTACTAACTATATAAGTACAAAATTTATTTTAGAAACAGCTTGGAAGCGATCACCTCATTCCCAGAGGTTATTATCAACCATGTATTCATTTATACTATAATAACCTTTTTTATACAGTTTCAACATAACAAAACATTTAAACTTGCTAATAGAGAGAGATACGGTGCGCACGGTGGATCCAGCCGCACCCAATACGATCAACCTAGGTAGATAACAGACTATTGTGTAGATGCGACACTGTACTGTAACAACATTACCCTATCGCTGTCCCGTGCACTACATATAGGTCTTACTATTGTATCTGAAAACCGGACAGTGAAAGTGTTAAGGCTCGGATCTGGACACATTCCATGCAATAAATGTTTATACTTGACGCGAAAAATTACCTCACCAAATTGTTCAGCTTGTAAACTTGTAATATTATCGATGATAATTATCACATGTTGATAGAATGTGCCCTGAACTCAAGAGGAAGAGCAAATTGTAATTTACATCTGTCCTTAATTGGTAGTAGTAATAGTATTTTATCGGACCCGTTATCAGATGATGCCAAAAAACTCTATAATTTAGTTAATAAGAGATTAAGAAATTAGTTCAATTGTTAGTTATTATTATATATAAGATGTTTTTGTAACTACCAGGAAGTCATAATCGCATCAGCGACAAAGCCCTTTATCTATGAACAAAAAAGTACCTTAGGCCGCGAACTTTTCCGCCGCCCTGGTATTTATTATTTTTTATTTCTTTATTATGACCACCTCCAGAAAAAAATCGGTTAATATCGTCACTTTCTTATAACTCAAAAACTACAGCCTTATGGCGCGTCTCCACCAAAGTTTTCAACATTTGTCAACACGTGTTGCCGACAAATGTTTCTGTCAGGCGCGTCTCCACCAAAAATGTAGACAACATTTATGTTTCCGACATGTTGACAAATCAACAAAATTTGTTTAAAAATGTAGCAAATCAAAGGAATACACTTGTTGCCGCCATTTGTTCTCTCGGTGGAGACGCTTCTTGCAACATTTTGAAAAAAATGTCGCCAACTTATGTAGATTTGTCAACATGTCGGAAACATATATGTTATCAACATTTTTGGTGGAGACGCGCCTTTATTTGCATAGATGGCTCTGTGATACGATACCTATTCATCAGTAATTCAAATAATAAAGGGTAAAAACGACGCAGCTTGATGGAAGCTATTTTGACGGTTGATATTAAAGTAAACATTTTAGTCGATTTTAGTATTGCGTAGTTTAATAAGTTTTTTTTTAAGTTGATTTTTCGAAGTGTTCCTAATTATTACGAAAGCTTGTGTGTTATTTTTTTTCTTCATATATTAGTTATAGTATACGCCTTTGTGTGTTTTTGTTTCTATGCTCCTCATAGTTTTGGTTATATAGGGCGGCAAAACTTAAGATGACCATATTACCCTCACATACCGTACATTAAAAATTTAAATGATTACTAAAGTTAATATACAAAATGCATCATAATAATAAATAAAATCATACAAATAATTAATATAATAATAAAACAAAACTATGTGAAAATAATAATAATAAAATTATTTACATATTAGAAAGTACGCCAAATTGCACATATAATAATCTGATTTTTGTTATGACATTTGTATATTTGTTTGTGGTGTACAATAAAAGTATATTCATTCATTCATTCAAGTATATGCATTACAGCAATAATTCATGTGCGATCGGACTTGCGCTTTACAACCAAGACCCGGCGCGGCGTGAAGTATCGTCGCGCCTTTATAACGTCTGTCCTGCCCTTTAAGGACACCTAACTTTCTTGTATCTGCTTTGGCCCAGGACTCAACGAACCGTTAGAACTGCTCATTTAAACATTTTTTAATTCAATGCAGTTCTATGTAACGTTTTGGTAAAGACTCGGTCTCATCAATGCTATTTATTTACTTACTGTATGTTGTAGGTGCCAACAAAAGAAACTATTGAAACTCTCTCAGCCCTGGAGATCGCGGAACAAATGACCTTCTTGGACTATCAAATCTTCAGCTTCATCCACAGCCAGTGAGTATACGAAAACGCTGTAATCATGATCATCAACCAGCCCGTAACATAATGTGAAGCCAATTTGTTAACATTCTAGAAACTAAAAACTCTATAACAGTTATTAAAAGGTCCAAACACTGTTTAATTTCATTATATGAAAGCAAACTACATTCTGTTTATTTTTTAAATAGATTTTCTTGTATATAATTTATTTGTATATTTTCTCATTGTATTGATTGTTATGTTATTCCTTTGGGTACGGGATCCTTAAAACGAAATCAACCACGATTCCCATCAGAGCTACACAATCGCACTGCAGTTTCCAGTGCTCGCAAGAAAATCGCTTATTGCAACTTTAGCATTAAGGATAAGAAACCTGAAGTAGATATGGACCGTATGGTTGTAGGAACCGACAACCTCTCTGTTGTCAGGTGTTATTCTCTAGACATCATGACAGCAGTACTGTTCCCAGTGATAGGACAAAAACTTCCTGAAATAAAGATTTTGGGGTGTATGAATATTTTTTTATAAAAGACAGGATGACAATCGAGCATACGAGTACAGTCTACTTATTGTTAAGTAAAATACTGTGGCATATAGACACTTATGAATTACTTAAGTATCAACATGCAGATGCGTTGTTACATACACACACACACACACACACACACACACACACGCACGCGCACACGCACACGCGTACAAACACGCGCACGCGCACGCGCATACGCACGCACGCACGAACGCGCGCACGCGCACGCGCACGCGCACGTGCAAACGCACACGCACACGCACACGCACACGCACACGCACACGCACACGCACACGCACACGCCCACGCTGACGCGCTCGCGCACGCGCACGTACACGCACACGCACACGCACACGCACACGCACACGCACACGCACACGCACACGCACACGCACACGCACACGCACACGCACACACACACGCACACGAACACAACACAACACAACACAACACACGCGCGCGCACTCACGCACGTACGCACGCACGTTAGCATGCACGCACGCACGCACACACGCACCTTCGCACGCACGCTCGTATGCACGCACACATGCACTCAAGCACTAACGCACACATGCACGCGCGCACACACGCACGCACGCAACACGCATGCACGCACGCACGCACGTACACTTATAAGCACGCATGCACGCACTCACGCACGTGTGAACGAACATACGCACGCACGCACACATGCTTGAACGCACGCACTCACTCATAATCGCACACACGCACGCTAGCACGCACGCACGCTCTTTTGCACGCTCTTTTGCACGCTCTCATGCACTCATGCTCGCACGCACACATGCACGAACGCACACACGCATGCACACAACACGCACGCACGCACGCACGCACACATGCACGCACGCACACACGTATGCACTCACGCACGCACGCCGACATGCTCGCAAACATGCACGCACGCACACATGCACGCACTCACGCACGAAAGCACGCACGTACACACGCACACGCACACACACGCACACGCACACACACGCACACGCACACACACGCACATGCACACTCACACGCACGCACACGAACAAATTCACACGCACGCACGCACACACCCTACACGGTTAAAAACACACCAGGTTCCAAGTTTATGTGTATATTATTAAAAAAAAATTAATTAATTAATTTAAAAAAATCTATCCATCCATTACACCAATTCGTTCCTTGCGTGTTGTAAAAGGCGAATGTTTTAAAATTTAAAAAATACGTCATGACAGCTGAAAGACAGCGGTGTAACCATTTCGTTTACACCAGGCGTCAAAGGTCTATAGAAGTGCGACAGTCAGGCCTATTTCATTCATGATTAAGGAAAACCCGGAGAGAACCACGTCCAGCAGTGGACTGATGAAGAAGAAGAACGCATTGGAAATAAATAGATAAATTTTACCGACAGTCAAACAACTTGTGTTGAGCTAAGTCAATGCGCTTTACCGTCTTCGGATGTTTTTTTTATAGAATAAGGGTGACAAACGAGCACACAGTCCACCTGATGGTAAGTGGATGCTGTGGCTTATAGACATCTACATCTATCCTCGTTTGCGAATCAAAATGCAGATGCGTTGTCAGCCGTGAGGACTAAGATGGAATGCCTCTTTTCCAGTAAAATGGGTCTCCGGTTCTCTACACTCACCATACGAAACACAGCAGTGTCAAGCTGCCATTTTACGCTGGTATTCTGTGAGAGCGTGGTCGTTCTCCGGTCGAGCCGACCCATTCGTGCTACAACTATACTATTAATATAGCTGCAGCATAGTAAAATATAATACCACGTAAAAATATAGAATAAGGGTGACAAACGAGCACACAATCAACGTGTTGGGAAGTAGTTTCTGTGGCCCATACACATCTACATCTATCCTCGACTACTTACGAATTAAAATGCAGATGCGCTGTTATGCCTGAGGAGTAAAATGTATGCCTCATTTCCAGTAAAATGGGTCTCCGGTTCTCAAATTAATTTAATAAAACACAGTAGTATTGAGCTGCTATTTTACGCTGATATTCTGTAAGAGCGTGGTCCTTCCCCAGCCGATCTATTCGTGCTACAACCATAATATAGCTGCAGCATCGCTCCACAACTTATGTAAGCATCTCCACTTACCACCAGGTGGATTGTAGTCAAGCACTGGCTGATAGTAGTAAAAACAAAACAAATATACGTCAGTTAAGCTGAACGTAACTATGATAAACTAATGATGATGAGTTCTAAGGTTATTTTTTATACAGAGAGTTCCTGGGCCAGGCTTGGACGAAAGGCGACAAGTCAGAGCGCGCCCCACACATACTGATGATGACGGCGCACTTCAACCACATTTCGAACCTGGTTATTTCGGAAATACTCAAGAAATGTACATTATTAGGTAAATTTAAGGACAATTCTCATTATATCCAGTTCATCCGCTTCTTCTTTCTTTACTGTTTAATAAAACTGCCTCATTAATCCTCTAATCGTAAACGCAGTTGCAGACCATGAGGTAAAAAATCAGTTATTGGATTTTTATATCAAAAAATCCTCAGTAGCAGCTCGGAGTCAAGTAGATCACATGGCGTTGTTTTTCACCCCGTGCGTCAGAAAGGAGGTAACGCTGTAGGTCCTGCTTCTGAACTCTCACCAGTCGTGTCGGGTTACCGTCCCAACACAGATCAGTGAGGGAGTGCACCTGTGCTTGGACATACACTCGAAATAAGTTGGTAATCATTATAACAGAAAATAAATGAGCCTTGTTGGTCTAGTGGTCGTAAATGTGATTGCTGATCATGAGGTCCCGGGTTCGAATCCAGGGTTGGGCCAAAGTCATTTATTGGGGTGTTCTATCAAGACAAGTCTCCCTTCGGTCGTAAATCGTCCAATCGGAATAAGAAATAAAAATCCAATCGGACTAAGAGACAAAGTAATTTATTGGGGTGTTCTATCAAAAAAAGTCTCCCTTCGGTCGTAAATCGTCCAATTGGACTAAGAGATAAAGTAATTTATTGGGGTGTTCTATCAAGAAAGTCTCCCTTCGGTCGTAAATCGTCCAATCGGACGAAGAGATAAAGTAATTTATTGGGATGTTCTATAAATAAAGTCTCCCTTCGGTCGTAAATCGTCCAATCGGACTAAGAGATAAAATAATTTATTGGGATGTTCTATCAAGAAAGTCTTCCTTCGGTCGTAAATCGTCCAATCGGACTAAGAGATAAAGTAATTTATTGGGGTGTTCTATCAAGAAAGTCTCCCTTCGGTCGTAAATCGTCCAATCGGACTAAGAGATAAAAATCCAATCGGACTAAGAGATAAAGTAATTTATTGGGGTGTTCTATCAAGAAAAGTCTCCCTTCGGTCGTAAATCATCCAATCGGACTAAGAGATAAAAATCCAATCGGACTAAGAGATAATGTAATATATTGAGGTGTTCTATCAAGAAAAGTCTCCCTTCGATCGTAAATCATCCAATCGGACTAAGAGATAAAGTAATTTATTTGGATGTTCTATCAAGAAAGTCTTCCTTCGGTCGTAAATCGTCCAATCGGACTAAAAGATAAAGTAATTTATTGGGATGTTCTATCAAGAAAGTCTTCCTTCGGTCGTAAATCGTCCAATCGGACTAAGAGATAAATTAATTTATTGGGATGTTCTATCAAGAAAGTCTCTCTTCGGTCGTAAATCATCAAATCGGATTAAGAGATTAAAATCCAATCAGACTAAGAGATAAAGTAATATATGGGTTGTTCTATGAAGAAAAGTCTCCCTTCGGTCGTAAATCGTCCAATCGGACTAAGAGATAAAAATCCAATCGAACTAAGAGATAAAGTAATATATTGTTGTGTTCTATCAAGAAAAGTCTCCCTTCGGTCGTAAATCGTCCAATCGGACTAAGAGATAAAAATCCAATCGAACTAAGAGATAAAGTAATTTATTGGGATGTTCTATCAAGAAAAGTCTCCCTTCGGTCGTAAATCGTCCAATCGGACTAAGAGATAAAAATCGAATCGGACTAAGATATAAAGTAATTTATTGGGGTGTTCTTTCAAGAAAAGTCTCCCTTCGGTCGTAAATCGTCCAATCGGACTAAGAGATAAAAATCCAATCGAACTAAGAGATAAAGTAATTTATTGGGATGTTCTATCAAGAAAGTCTTCCTTCGGTCGTAAATCGTCCAATCGGACTAAGAGATAAAGTAATTTATTGGGATGTTCTATCAAGAAAGTCTCCCTTCGGTCGTTAATCGTCCAATCGGACTAAGAGATAAAAATCCAATCGGACTAAGAGGTAAAAATCCAATCGGACTAAGAGATAAAAATCCAATCGGACTAAGAGATAAAGTAATTTATTGAGGTGTTCTATCAAGAAAAGTCTCCCTTCGGTCGTAAATCATCCAATCGGACTAAGAGATAAAGTAATTTATTGGGATGTTCTATCAAGAAAGTCTTCCTTCGTTCGTAAATCGTCCAATCGGACTAAGAGATAAAGTAATTTATTGGGATGTTCTATCAAGAAAGTCTCTCTTCGGTCGTAAATCATCAAATCGGATAAAGAGATTAAAATCCAATCAGACTAAGAGATAAAGTAATATATGGGTTGTTCTATCAAGAAAAGTCTCCCTTCGGTCGTAAATCGTCCAATCGGACTAAGAAATAAAAATCCAAACGAACTAAGAGATAATGTAATTTATTGGGGTGTTCTATCAAGAAAAGTCTCCCTTCGGTCGTAAATCGTCCAATCGGACTAAGAGATAAAGTAATTTATTGGGATGTTCTATCAAGAAAGTCTCTCTTCGGTCGTAAATCATCAAATCGGATAAAGAGATTAAAATCCAATCAGACTAAGAGATAAAGTAATATATGGGTTGTTCTATCAAGAAAAGTCTCCCTTCGGTCGTATATCGTCCAATCGGACTAAGAGATAAAAATCCAATCGAACTAAGAGATAAAGTAATTTATTGGGGTGTTGGGGTGTACGTATATTTCGTACCGTAGATGTAGGCTCATTGCACGTTTTGTCGCATTTCCCACGCGGAGTGCTGCAAAGGCAAAGATTTGCTATCGCACGTTGTGATGAACCGTAATTCCATATCCATCTAGAATCTAGATGCTTGATAGTCGAGGCTATGTGGTTTTCAAGAAGTTTACGGCCTCGTGCGACTACTTTGGAATTCTGCTGTTGTACCTCTAATATGACTTAGTTCTTCAAAAAAAGATGAAAGTAGTATGTTGGCCAGTAATAATATCAAATAATGAAAAAAAAACACACACAGAGTAAGTAAAATAGGCGGGACACCAGATGTCGCTCGATTGACACACAGTATCATTTAATTTTGAAGTAAATTTTAAATCGTTTATCTCATCATCATCATCATCATTACAGCCCTTCACAAGTCCACTGCTGAACATAGGCCTCCCCCAAAGAATGTCACAAAGCACGGTCCTGAGCCACCTGCATCCATCGACTTCCTGCATACCTTACCTAGTATACCTTATCTAGTAGGGGGACGCCCTACACTTCGCCTGCCAGTACGAGGCTGCCACTCGAGAACCTTTTTTCCCCATCGGTTGTCGGTTCTTCGAGCTATATGGCCGGCCCATTGCCACTTCAGCTTACTAATCCGTTGGGCTATGTCGGTAACTCTGGTTCTACTGGGGATATCCTAATTTCTAAGTTTATCACGCAGAGAAACTCCAAGCATAGCCCTCTCCATAGCTCGCTGAGCGACCTTGAGCTTCCTTATGTGGCCAGCAGTGAAGGACCACATTTCAGTTCCATAGGTCATCACTGGTAACACGCAATGGTTGTACAGTCTCGTTTTCAAGTTTTGAGGTGTACCTGATTAGAAGATGTGCCGTAATTTCCCGAACGCTGCCCAACCGAGTTGAATCCGTCGATTGACCTCTCGGTCAAAGTTGGACTTACCTACTCGGACTATTTGTCCTAGGTAAACATACTCATCAACAACTTCGAGCTAAGTGCTCCCAACAACTACCGGCATAGGTGTGACATGGACATTAAACATAATCTTTGGTTTGTCCATTTTCATCTTAAGACCTATCCGTTGGGAGATACTATCGAGGTTATTGAGCATAGTGCTTAGGTCCTCCAGCGATTCTGCCATAAGGACTATATCGTCGGCAAATCGAACGTGAGTGATGTACTCGCCATTGTTGTTAATACCGTATCCTTTTCAGTCCAGAAGCTTGAAGACGTCTTCCAATGCAGCGGTGAAGAGTTTCGGAGATATAACGTCACCCTGTCTTACACCTTTCTGCAATTGGATAGGTTTAGTACTCTGGTTCTGTACTTGGATAGGCATCGTAGCCCTACTGTACAAGCACTTCAGCACTTCGATATACCGACAGTCAACTTGGCACCGCTGAAGGGACTGCAGCATCGCCCAAATTTCGACGGAATCAAAGGCTTTCTCATAGTCCACATACACCAGTGATAGTGGCAAATTGTACTCCTCGGACTTCAGTACAATTTGTGGAAGGGAATTAATGTGGTCTACGGTGCTAAAGCCCTTTCGGAAGCCGGCTTGTTCGGGAGGCAGAAAGTCGTCAAGTCTGCGGGCGAGACGATTCGTAATGAGTCTCGAAAACAGCAGGTAGACACGGCTCAGAAGGGAAATCGGTCTGTAGTTCTTCAAGAGAGCATTGTCGCCTTTTTTGAAGAACAAGACTATCACACTTCTGCTCCACGCCTCCGGTGTAATGCCACCATAGAGGACGGAATTAAAGAGCTTCTGAAGGACTTCAAGTACCGGTTTTCCGCCCGCTTTCAGGAACTCCGCTGTAATTCCATCCTCGCCTGGGGCCTTGCCGTTTTTAAGGTTTTGGAGAGCCGATCTGATCTCGCTCAGAATGACGCCCGGGATATCATCGGAATATTGATTGGATAAGGTTGCCGTATTGTGGCATATCCACTACCCCATATCTTCCCGTGGGTGTCGTAAGAGGTGACAGTGGGAAACAGTCAGATGATGGACAGCAGCATCTTCCTCATAACAGCAATATCACAATAAAAAACTGCGGTTGCCAACCCGCTCGCCAAGCGTGGCAACTATGGCAATACACCCCCCAAATGAATAAAGTTACTAAGAGACGGCCCCCTGTCCCCGGTGGCCCCGCTATTCCTGGCGGTGGCGACCATGGTAACGGCGGCGCACGGGGTGCTAAGAATCTCCGGCGGAGGTTCGGTTGCCACCTACGACGACTCGACCTGGCAACTTATAACGCACGCACCCTGAGGACTGACGAGAAGTTCCTGGAGCTGGAAGAAGAGATAGACAAGTTGCGCTGGAATATTATAAGACTATCCGAGGTCTGAAGAGAAGGGGAGGACACGGTAATCCTCGAATCCGGCAACTTTTTCTATCACCGGGAGGGCGGCCATCTGTCCCAAGGAGGTGTCGGTTTTATCGTCCACAAGTCTCTCGTTAACAACGTTGTAAAAATTGGAAATGTGTCGACGAGGGTCGCGTTTCTTATACTCAGAATCATCAAACGGTATTCGCTGAAGGTCATACACGCTTACGCACCAACCTCGGTACACCCCGATGAGGAGGTGGAGGAAATGTATGAGGATATCTCTAGAGCCATGCAGTCCTCTAAAACCCGGTGTTAATGGGAGACTTCAATGCAAAACTAGGCACAAGAGAGAACGGTGAGCTGAAAGTAGGGAAATTCGGAATAGGGCAACGGAACCCGAGGGGACAGCAGCTGGCCGATTTCATGGAGAAAGTCTCTTTGTTCTGAGTTCACTCTTTATAATGAACTCTTTCTTCCAGAAGCGGACCCACAGAAAGTGGACCTGGTCGAGCCTCGACGGTTCGACAAAAAATGAGATTGACTTCATTATGACGACCAGACGACAACTGTTCAGTAATATCTAAGTGATCGCGAGGGTGAAAACCAGCAGCGATCACCGAATGGTAAGAGGCACACTGAACCCTAACGTTAAATTGGAGAGGTCACGTCTAATGAAGTCAACGCTCCGTCCCCTTCATGCTCTGACCAAAGTACGGAAACCTTTCATCTCGAGCTACGAAACCATTTTCAGTGTCTAGAAGATTGCAATGCAGTGCACAATATGAATGACAAGCTCGTGGATACTGTCCATGCGGTCGGAGTTAAGTTTAGCAAGACCCTCCGCAGAAGAACACAAAAACTCTTCGATCACACTCTTAATCTCATGGTTGTTAGACGGGATATAAAGCTGCAGTCTTCAGCAGATACAGGCAACTGAACAGACAGATCTCCAAATGCATACGGCGGGACTTACGCAACTTTAATACTGATCGTATTGAAGAAGTGATCGAGCGGAACCAGGGCTCCAAAGTCTTTGCTAGAGATCTGTCTGCCGGAAAGAGCCAACTGTCAGAAAAAGTCGTGAATATCCTTATTATCAGGGTTCAGCGTCGGGTATAGGTCTGTTTCTACATTCACATAACTTTTTATGAATGAATATGTCAAGAAACTTGTCTATAATAATATATTATTATAACTTTATTATGTACATGTGTTAGGTCGAGTGGCAGCAATTGAGAAGTGGGCAGCGGTGGCAGATATAGCCCGCTGCCTGCATAACTTTAATGGCGTCCTTCAGGTCTGCGCGGCGCTCTCTAATACCTCCATTTACCGCTTGAAGAAGACTTGGGAAAAAGTTTCAAAAACCGTAAGCAATACAAAAGCCTGAAGTAAAAATAACTTTATTTTTCATTTTGAATGAATATAAATTCTTTTAGAGAAATTTAGTTTCTATAAATTTAATTTCTATTTATTTTTCAGAGTAAGCAGACCCTTGAAAAAATGCAGATTTTAATATCGTCGGAGTGCAGATTCAGAATTTTACGTGACGCTTTGCACAGGTAATTTAATAGCTGGTTCATGTATTTCTATTATTCAAATCTAAAAAAATCAAATTTATACAGGGTATTTTTGAAACGCTCCCGAAAACAAAGACAGATGATAGAAGATACTACACCTTAGCACATGGGTCACAAATAAATTTGATCCCGACGAAAAAAAAAATCATCTTTTCACAACGTTTTATTAACTTTATTCACGCTCCATCATGTTAGTACATCTAAATGAAACGATAATTTCATAAAAAAATCATGAAAATACTTAAACAGAAAACCAGCAGTGAAACTTAAAAATTACATCAGCTGATAATAGGGTCAATATCCTCGCGGACGTCGAACGCTTATAGATCCCGTCACGTAAAAACGCTGGCCTTGAACCTGGGCACTGAGCGATTTATCGAAGTTTCATTTTTTAGTTTAATTTTTCATTTCTTATACAAAATCAAAGATAACGATGAGATAGTGTTTTTAATTGTGTGAGCACTGAGTACCCAATTAGGTACGTTTATTAATTTCAATAATTTTTTGTAGTAAAGATAATGTAATAAAATGTACAAAATCAGGAAGGAGAGTAAAATTCCCTGAGTATTATCGTCCGTATCACGGTCTCTAGAGGGGGGTGATGTGGAGCATATCGAACCTGGAACTTCAAAGCGCGGCAGCGAGTGAGCGTACAGCTGTCTTTATACTATGGTACAGTTACTACTGCTAGCTAACATATGGCACGACTGTATCTAGGTCAAACGGCCACGCCTCAATCGACTTGCGCGTGAGCGGGTTCCCCCCGCCAGTCTGCAGCTGATACCAACGTAGAACGCATGTCACTCTGGCGCTTGTCCGGGGTATCGTATTCATTAATATAATTATTGTAGTCGCGAGGTACATATCGAGTTGTGTATAAGTTCTATTGTTTGTGTTAAATTGTCTTTCCTTTGTTTTCACTGTGTAAATTATCCGCCTTCTTAAATGTTCTGTGTACTTGTAGACAATAATCGTTTTGTGCGTTATATGTGGTGACTTTTATTGATACTCTAAACACCCATACAACCATAACTTTTAAATTCCATATGAAAATTAGTCGTAGGGATAAAACTTATAAATAATAAACGTTGACGATGTCTTAACATACATAACGCTTTAACGGTGTGTGGAAGGTTCTCCAGTGCGTCAAGGACTTTACATTGTGCGCATTTGTTTTAGCGTATTTGATTAATAATTTTAGTTTTTAAAACATCTCCGGGTTGACTATCTAAAGAAACAGTTTAATTGTGTTGTTTATTAAATGATTGTTGTTAATACTTGCTATTTATTACTTAATGATATTATCCTTGTTGTAACGTTTTAAGTTTCTTGTTTTGTTTTTATAATGCCTAACGCGTACGTTTATAGAAGCTCGCAGGAATGCTTCGCATGCATTGTGAATTTACCGAGAGAAATTCCCGACCGCTCGACATCCAGCTGACTGATAACAGCAGCATTTCAGCGAGTGTTGGAAAATCGGCCCATTGCTCTGGTAGCGGCAGGAGGTGGAAGTCAAGTGGCTGTTCACTCGGAGGAGCGCATTTTAAATGTCGTTCGCCGGAATCCGAACCTTGGTACACGAAGTATCGCTAAATTGTTAAGGCGTCGGGATGGAACAAGTGTGTCATACTGTACAGTTCACAAAGTGTTAAATTGTAACCGAATGCGCCCAAACAAAGTGTACAAAGTGCACAAAGTGCAAGCTTTAGTTCCCGGCGATCACGACCGCCGGCGAGTTTTCTGCCGTTGGTTATTAGACCAGCAACAACGTGTGCCTGGTTTCATTGAGCACGTCACCACGGAGGATTTAAAGCGGTAAGCTGTTTCATACCTAATTTTTTTAAGTAACTTAGTACTGAACTGATTTGAATAGGTACATAACTGAATACATCGAATAATAAACATACCTACACGATGAATAAAACACATGGTGCACCTTGGTTACATATCATTTAAGTATTTTTTTCATTAGCGGTGAATTGAACCAGTTATTTGGGTTATTTTACCTGTGAATTCGAATTAAAGTGGCTACGTGGAGACAAGCACAGTGGCAAAATAGTAGGTTAAGTAGATAAGTTAGGTATTTAGACAAGTGTTGTAAATTATTAGGTATTGTGATATGGTATGGCCCATTAGGCTAGTGGGCGCGCGGCCTCTGCGAATTCTGCGTTCTCGGGTACATTGACCCTTAATCAGCTGATTGTAATTCAGTAATTCCACTGATGGTTTTATGTTTCAGTATTTTCATGATTTTTTATGATATTATCATTTCATTTAGATGTACTAACATGATGGAGCGTGAATAAAGTTAATAAAGCGTTGTGAAAAGATGACTTTTTTTTCGTCGGGATCAAATTTATTTGTGACCCATGTGCTAAGGTGTAGTATCTACTATCATCTGTCTTTGTTTTCGGGAGCGTTTCAAAAATACCTTGTATGTATACTCTTCAATGTGATGAGTATATCACAATGATGAGTATACATTTAGATATACACTTCAAGGCTCAAATTTAAGGAACTATTTTCAACCGATTTCAAAAAATGAGGAGATTTTCAATTACACTGTATTTTTTATTCTTTTTTATGTGTGTTACCCAAAAACTTTTTTCTAGGTAAACCGATTTTACTTATTCCTTTTTTATTTGAAAGCTGTTGCTTCTCATGTGCTCCCATATAAGTTTGATCAAGATCTAACCAATAGTTTTTGAGTTATTCTTAATAGTTCGTATTTAATTGACTTCGACTACATTCACGATGTTTTCATTTTATTTATATTGAAGGCTGGTGTACAAAATTTTAATTTATCACTTGTTATTCTTAGTTATTATAAGGGAGACGATACTACTCATCTCCTGTTTCGTTTCCCTCTGTCGCTTCTCACTACACCCATGGGTCGATATGAAGTAGTGGATATTCTTACACAGTCACTAAATGGGTCATATGAGAAGCAGTGGTACTATATTATATGTGTATAAGAGATTCATGCGCTATTTAAATCGATTTCTATTTTAATATCAACTAAAATAAAGAAAAACTGCGGTCCCAAATCCGCCTGCCAAGCTAGGCAACTATGGCAAATATCTTCCCCTATGAGGCAAACTATAGGAGAGGTTTATCAATCAATCAATCAAACATTTATTAATTCATAAGCATGGGTATTACAGGATGTCACATATAAAATTATTATGAGATACAGCCATGTTACACCTTAGAGGTATATGAATCTAAATTGAAGTTATTTTTACATTTTGTCATCAAAAAATATTCTTATGTCATAGTACCTACACCACTTTTTCAACAAGGAAGCCTTTGAGCGCAGTTTTAAATCTTTTGACATCATTTATTAATCGGATATTTAATGGGATTTTATTATATATTTTTGGTGCCATGCAATTTACACACATTCTTCTTTGGTTTGCATTTGTGGTTAACTTTCGGCAATCTATGAGAGAGGCTTATATTCAGTCATTGCGCATGCTAAAGGCATAAAGGAGGGTGGATAGGAAACGCGTAAATGGACTATTTGTAGTACTCTTATTGGATAAAATAATTAATGAATCACATAAGCGTTAGGCGGTAGTGCAAAAATGGCGCGAACAGTTATATTCTCATGGCTCGGATTAGCTGACTAACTTTTGATAAGCTGTAATGATGATTATGATGGGTCCACTGAAAGATATGCGAATAAATTATGGAATAAGGTTAATACCTTATTCCATAATTTAATTCCGGTCAATTGACCGTCTATATAGCTTGAAGTACTGACAACCCCCACTGGGTGGAATAATGACAGAAACAGAAACGGAAACTTTGACAAGATGTAACATTCAGGGACTCGATAGAAGCCATCTTTGACGGATGCAGGTGCTGTATGTGGCAATCTACGGGGAGGCCAATGTTCCGCACAGACACGTGAAGGACTGCAACGGTGACGACAACCATGATAGGATTATAGTACTCCTTGTACAAACTGACCATATATTATCATATGCATATTGTATAATGTATGTTATATATCTGTATCTTTTTCGTACATAAAGTATCAGAATCTTGCTAATATATTTTAATGTATACTACATAATCACTATGTTTTAAATGTATACAGACTGAACAACTTATATGCATTTTACAGATGTGATCCACCCTGTATCCCGTATTTGGGCATGTATCTATCTGATTTATCGTTCATAGAAGAAGGGACGCCAAATTATACTCCCGATGGTCTTCTAAACTTCTCCAAGATGAGAATGGTAAGAATTTATTTTGTTTTTTTTGAATTATTAATGCATTTTGTTGGGGTTGAAGTTAATTTCGAGACGTTAAAATAAACTCTCATCAATAACAGGTTGCCAGTGGCTCAGAGCCGTACTTTGTGGCATAACTTTGGGAAGGCCTATTATCATCTATAGGTTTGTAAAAAGTTAGCCATAATGATGATGTCGATGGTTATAAATTGAGGCAGAGAACTGCGACTCTCTTGTCTTGAAGAGTTTTGTTAGCTGGTCACTATCAGTCTCATATTTTTATTTATTATTTTGAATTAAATTATGGTGTCGAAATTAATAAAATACTAACATAGATTATAATGCTTTAACTAACAGTTTTAAAGATGTAATTATCTGAAATAAACAAATTTAATTTAAATTAATACAAATAAAATATTTAGGCTTCCGACAAATTTATAAAAACAATTTAATAAAATGAAACGAAACGTGGAAATGAAGAAATCAGCCGGAGAACCATGATTACCGACATAGCCTTCCGTGTTTGTAAACTGAAGTGGCAATGGACTGGTCATGTCTGTCACAGAAGTGGTAACCGGTTGAGTAGACATGTTATGAAGTATGTGTCTAGGCAAACGTACTGAGGGAGGTCTCCTGACCAGATGGAGCGACGATCTGCGCAAGGTGACTTGTAGAAACTGCATGCATGTAGCCGAAGATCGGGCTAAGTGGCGTGGCTACTAAGTGGTGGTTCTTATGCTTTCTTATTTTTCTGCGTTATTTTACACACAAAAAACAAAATATAATGTAGTTAATTAAGGATACTTACAAGGCAATACAGGGTTATTTTTTTAAAGAGTAGCCAAATTTTAAATTTAACTTCATATACTAGTACATAAATAATGGTATACCGTTATTGCAGTTTCTGAAAATACAAGTAAATAAGGCTTCTACTTTTAATTGAAATTATTCCATATTGAATGTGCTTTATAAGCAAGAACGTTTGCTTACCAATCGACCCTTACGAATGTGTGTATGTGTTGTAAAATCACTTAAAATAATCCATTACCACGCATTTTGAAATTAAAAGATAAAAAGGACAGAATATTTGAGATTTTTTTTAATAATTTTTTTTTCACCATGCCTATATTACATAATTCTGAACCTTCTCTGCAAATTTGGCCGGTAATTGCAAAATATCCCGCCAATATACCCGCCCACCCGCCGTATAGGCGGTGTGGGCGGCCGTTGGGTAGCAATCACAGACTAACTAGGTAACAATATCAACACACCACAGACTAATAAGAGGATACTGCATATCAACACACATTAAAAGACATCGGGGACAACAGAGTGGTGTTGCCAGATTAAAAAAAAATGCAAAATTTTAAGCAAACTGCATTAAAATATTTATTTTAAATGACAGTAAAAATTATATTCATTATTAATATAATGATATTGTTTTAGTAATGTCCTTGCGGTACCTACCCTTTTCGAATCGATTTTGTAATTATGTTAAATTAAATTGTTTCTCTTGTCATGTTTACAGATAGCGCATGTGATTCGAGAAATAAGAAATTTCCAACAAACGCCTTACAAAATCGAACATATACCTAAGGTAACTTATTTTCTTCTTCCTTTATTTGTGAAGGGGGAGGGGTTATGATCGCAATACTACTCGAAAGAGACGAAACGGGCCACACTGAAAAACAGCGGGCTGTAGTTCGCCACGCCAAATGCTGAGTGCGACCCCTTTTTGTCACATTCGGCAACGTCTATACTATATTGTTATTAATAATAACGTTAAAAATAAATATTTTCTTAGTGACGTATACTGACAGACGCGTTTGTGTTGTGTGTAACTGCGAATCGTTCGACTCGCGATCGTGACTGGGCGCTCCCGAGGCCTACGCACACTAACACAATGTGTATGTGCATGGCTAACAACAACCAAAGTCAAACATTCATTGTGTAGAATAACAATAAGAATGTTAGCTGTGAAAGTGGATAGATATAAGAGTAGAGGGAGGCATAAAAAGTTTGCATATAGATGATATGCATAAGAAAGGAGTGAGTGAAGAGATGCCGTTTAATAAAAGAGAATGGACTTGACAGACATCCATTGCCGACTTCACATAAATTGGGATAAGGGTAGGAAGAAGAAGAACGATATAAATGATGATTATGAATGAAACATCAAAGACTTCTATGTAGAGCACTAGACGGGCTTCGCGGCTTTAATACATTGCGCAATAAGTTACGGTTAAATCTCCGTAACTCCTTTTTTCCGACCGCAAGCGTGTGAGAAGACTACTCGTAGTTTTGACGTGACAACGTCTTATAAATCGATGAAGCTGGCTGCCGGCACGAAAAAACATGACTCATGCGGCGTTACCTAGGCGTTCCATTTAAAGTGCAAGCGAGAGCGCGGAACGAGCGACTGTGCGAGCGAATGTGGTGTCAATTGTTTATAGCATATATATTATCTTTCGATATTAAATATTTCTTATGACGTTGTCACGTTCAACTATCGTCAGTAATCTGACTTTACAGACAACCGATTTTTTGATTTGTAAACCGCGAACGTTCTTTTCGACAATCGAACACTGTTTTGTTTTAGATTGTAATATTAAAATAAAATTTTGACAGTGTAAGAATATCTACTAACTATATCATCCCGTGGGTGTCGTAAGATGCGACAAAGGAAAACAATACAAGAGATGGGCAGCAGCGTGTTCCTGGTAGCAACTAAAAATTATTAAAAAAACTGCGGTTGCCAACTCGCCTGTCAAGCGTGGCAACTATGGCAAAATCCCCCCAATATGAGGCAATCTATGGAGGAGGCCAATGTTTTGTAATGGATTTTTATAGACTGTAATGAATGGATGTAACACTGATTTTAGTAAATGTGACTAAAAAACGCCATCTTTATTTATGTGCGCACTTTATTAACATCATTTGAAATTTATTTCTAATAAGTATTTAATTATATTTCGTATTTGTTTAGAAACAGTAAGTGTCGCAAATGAAAATAAAACTGCGTGGCATATTTACTGTGCCAGCTACTTACATGCCCGCGCCCACGCAATCTTCAGTTTTGATGTAAATAAGTTTTTAAATTTCCTTCCATAGTAGGAGGCAATTAAGAAAACTGATGGTAACAAAATTAGGGGATACAGTTTGTTGTTGCAGCTACATGTCTATTGTCTATATCCAAATTTAATTACACCACTCAATAGCTAAAGGATCGAAGAATGCATTTCTTTGAGTGAGGACTGTGGTGGGCGAGCGCCGCCATTTTGAGGTCGTTTCGTTACGTACACGTATTCACGCAAAATACACGGACGTGTACACGATACAGCCATACCTCGATTTTTGTTCTGAATTGTCGATTTAGTAGTATATGTAATAGAGCCATGCTGCAGTTATATTATGGTTGTAGCACGAATGAGTCGGCTTGATTGGAGAAGCACCACGTTCTCAGATAATAACAGCGTAAAATAGCAGCTCAAGGCTATTATAGTTTTCGTTTTTTATAGGTTTTCTATCATAGTCCTCAGGGGTGGCAACGTATCTGCATTTTGATTCTTAATAGTTGATTGATGGGGTGACAACGCATCTGAATTTTGATTCTTAATCGAGCATTGATGAAGACATCTGTGGGCCACAGTATCCACTTATGATCAGTTGGACTATCTGCTTGTTTATCACCCTTATTCTATAAAAACATACATAAGAAGTGTTTGTGAGTTTGTTCGGTGGTGGCAGGTGTGCGACTTCCTGCTGGACCGGTCGCTGATCATCGCCGAGGAGGAGCAGTACACGCTGTCGCTGGAGCTGGAGCCGCGGCCGGCGCGCGGCTCGGCGGGCGGGCTGGCGGGCGCGCCCCCCGCCCCCGCGTCGCCCGCCGCGCAGCGCCGCCGCCGCGCCTCGCTGGCCGCGCTCGCGCCGCTGCGGGCCGACCGCTAGCTCGCCGCCACCTCACTCACTGCACTCGCTGTGGGATCCCACTGTGGTCACGCCTCCTCTGTACCTCCTAGCGACTAGTAGGCGATCTATCCTTTAAATGTCACTCATCTATTGGCGCGCTTTGCCAGTAAAACCGACTCGTGTGCTGCCGCCGCGCCTCGCTCGCCTCACTCGCACCGCTACGCCTCACTCGGCCTCACTGCACTCGACGTGGACTCCTGCTAACTGTGATCAACGAATGCCTTTTGATTTAAACTCACTACACTCGACGTGAACTACTGCTAGTGGTTCGCGCTACCCCGTCGTGCTGCTGTGAGCTATCACTTATTCACTACCTCACCAGCCTATTACCTTACTACACTCGACATAGGCTCCTACTAACCATGGTCAATAACTCTACAGTCTACTAATCTATTAGCGCGTCTTGGCAGTAAAACCGACTCGTATGCCGTCACAGCAAACGTCATGACACTTTCATATACCTTCATGGTCTCTACGCTATCGACTCCCTTGTGTGCGTACACATATACTGTACACTTTGTTGCTTATCTGTGTGAGTTAACGTTACATCCACATTAGGATTTTCTCCTGTATCGTGAGGGCAGTCTACATACATAAATGTCACAAGGATAATCATCTAGACCTGGAACAATTATTTGTAGGCCATACAAATACTTGTTCCTTGCGGGATTGGAACCCGTGGTCCTTAGCGCTGCAGCTCATTGCTAAGCCACTACGCCAAAGTGCCGTTAAATTCTCTATTCTACTATAAATTACTCTATTCTACTATAGTATTCTTAACGTGTTTCGCGCTTGTATACACACTATGTACTTATTTGTTTTTAATATTATTGTTTTTCTTTTACTTATTGTACCCCATATTTCTTTGTTGGTTTTCATTAATTATAAATTCTACAATCAACTATGATGTTTCACATCTGCCCGGCATTCTGTAACGGTTAACTTTCTTATAACACTTATATAATCTGTGATCAACGCAAACCTTTTTATCACAAACGAATCAACTGTATTCCACCGCCTTTAAAACAGGTAGAAAAAAATTAAACCATTGACAAACGAAGTGGATTCAGGAAAAACCATACCTCAATTATTATTCAACGTTTTTTTATAACGACTTTTTATCAGAAACGATTTAAAAGTTTTCCATCAAATATTAAACAGTTGGAAAAAAATTATATAATTATCAATGTTATGTCAGTGGTTTAGAAAAAAAAACTCGTTCTTTTTTCAACATGACGATAATAACATTTCCAATTTTAAAACCTGTTTAATCACCAGCCTGTGTTTGAACCTGTTATTTATGGAAAAAAAATTATATTACATTGGCATGAAAATCGTCAGAGATGTATCGTGCGCAACAATTTAACATGAAACCGCATTTAATAGGTACAGATTAGCGATATGCATTGTGAGCACAAACTCTTTGGTGAGGTACAAGGTCGCGGTGAGTGACTAACTGAACATTCTTTCACATAACTGATCCGTCAGTTAATCGTCATTAGGTATCAATTGGATGTTCGCGTGTCATTCGCTTGCAGTATAGGCTGGAAATTGTGCTCAGGACTCGCGCCGCTATCTACGTATTTAGGTTTAGTCGTCGAATACCTAGTCGGTTTAGTAGTTGTAAACGTGAATTACTGATCATGAGGTCCCGGGTTCGAATCCCGGGTCGGGCCGAAAATCAGTTATTGGTTTTTTTCTGTCAAGAAATTCTCAATAGCAGCCCAGAGTCAGAAAGTTGGCGGTGTTTCACCCCCGTGCCTCGCAAAGCACGTAAAGCCGTTGGTCCAGGTCTGGAGGACATCATTATTTAGGCTTTCTTCGAAAAGATGCTTACGTATACAATAACCTAACACCTGTCCTTGATGAGCATGTTTTAACCACAACGCAAAAAATTTACTGACTGCGGTATGATAAACTAGTAAAGGAAAAGTTTGTTATTCTAATAAACATAGAGTAATACGTCCGCCTCATCTATATCATATTGTCTATTTACACCTACTCGCAGGTCGATAACAGTGGTAGAGCCAGGCGGCAGCTTTTGCTGTCGCATGGATGGGCCGGCTCGAACCGGGGTGGTACCACGACCTCACAGAATACCAGCGTGGAGTAGAGGTTTACCTCTGCGTTTCACTTGGTGAGTGCAGGTGGCCGGAGGCCCTTTTTACTGGAAATGAGGCATTCCATCCTAGTCCACACGGGTGAAAACGCATCTGCATTTTGATCTGTAACAGAGGATAGATGTAGATGTCTATGGGCCGCAGCAACCACTTACCATCAGGTGGACTGTGTGCTCGTTTTTCACCCTTATCCTATAAAAAAAATGGCTTACGATAATAACAATCAGCTACGTCAAGATTTGTTTGCATGCGTAAATATACTCACTAATATTTAACCGGAGATCCTTTTTACTGGAAAAGAGGCATTATATCTTAGTCCTCCCGGTTGACAACACATCTGCATTTTAATTCGCAAACGAAGATAGATGTAGATGTCTATGGGCCACAGCAACCACTTACCATCTGGTAGACTGTGTGCTCGTTTGTCACCCTTATTCTATAAAAAAATATATACGTTCTCATGCGTCTGTTTACACACAAAGTCAATAATGTTTGTGTACGCATTTTATGGCTGATTTACACAGGGTTAGTAACTGGCTTCAAATTCCAGGCAAGTCAGTGCTGACCCGATACTGGCATAGTGTTAATTGATGTGTAGTCAGTACAGCGCTGTCGCGCCAGTGCTGACTTTAATATTCCTGCTTGAATATTTTGAAGTCAGTCCACTCCCCCGCCACCCGCGCATGCGGTGTTAACCTTGTCTAAACGACCAAGTCAGTACTTAGTCAGTCGCTGACGCTTCATTGTAGGTTGTAGGGTGACGTCACGTCAACAACAAAACAGAACCTCCAGTTTCTTTTCTGTCGTCTATCAATTTTCTTATCCAAAGTCGTTTCTTTTTAAATATCTCTTCTTCTTACATTTCCGTCAACTCTTTCAACAGCAGATACATTTTCTCAATAAATATTTCAATCGTGGTAAATTTTGCCGTTTCCGTGAATTCATTTTTGCCCACTGACTTCAATAACGTGCGTACACCCTGAAGAAGTTATAACGACTACTGACTGCATGTAAACAGTACGAGTCAGTCCTCGACGCCAACATTGACACCTGTTATTGACCCTGTGTAAGTCAGTCAGCCTTTTTTGCGCAATTACACTGACAAATATGATTTTTCACTTAATGATCCAAGCTACCAATTGCGCAGTCATCGTCATCATTATCATTACACTCTAAAACACGATTTGTCCTGGCGGTTATGGTAGAACGCATTGGTGCCTCTATGTTTAACTCTATGATATATGATATAGTATAAAAAGACGCACTGCAAAACCAGACCGTTCGTAGTCGAATCCAATTCAAATTCCAAGCGAATGCCAAGTGCCAATGATTTCGCAAAACTTACGTAGTAACTTATCTAATCTATGGCAAAATCCAAATTAGTACTTAACACTTTAATCGAATGAAGTACTCTTTACAAGTTGACAAAACACACACTTTTATAAAAATTATATATTCAGTCGCGAACTTTATTTTGGATACCGTTTAAGGTTGAATATCGTACAGCAATCTTAAGACCTACGATTTTAGCACGTAAGCACAGAATAAACAATAGTAAATACACGTAAGTTGATAAGTTGACATTGACACACTTGCACATTACTAGCGGCAACTGCTCTTATGTTTATTTTCTATACAGGGTGTCCCTCGGTAAAGTGCTACCTCGAAAGGGGTGAAACAAAATTAGTGGATGAAGTTGTCCGTAAACCTAGTTCTATTCTTATTATGTATTAAGTATTCTTATCATACTCATAGTTAATTGCAAGAACATTTAAACAAATTAAATTACAACGTATTTATTAAAATTCTGCGTATATAAAAATAAATTATAACTTATGACGAAAAATATATATGAAAGAACTTTTAGTATGTCTATAGCTATTTTTGTAAATAAACCTACTGTTAATTATACGTGGTAGAGCCATGCTGCAACTATATTAATAGTATAGTTGTAGCACGAATGGGTCGGCTCGACCGGGGAAGGACCACGCTCTCACAGAATACCAGCGTAAATTAGTAGCTTAACGCTGCTGTGTTTCGTATGGTGAGTGTAGAGAACCGGAGACCCTTTTTACTGGAAAAAAGGCATTCCATCTTAGTTCTCATGGGTGACAACGCATTTGCATTTTAATTCGAAAACGAAGATAGATGTAAATGTCTATGGGCTACAGCAAACACTTACCATCAGGTGGACTGTGTGCTCGTTTGTCACTCTATCCTATAAAAAAAATTAAGTGTTGACAGATAAAACATATCACAAGGCAAACCAAGCATTAAAAGTAAAACACTCCTAATTCTCTTCTATTTTCAGTTTCTATTTTTAATTAAAAAATAAAGAACAACTATTGACCCTATTCTAAGTTAACATATGACAAGTTTTCAATTTTATTTAGGTGATTTTTAAGGGAATTGAAAATTATTTTTTAATATATTATTATTTAAATGACTTGTTATTTTCCTAACGAGATTTTCCTAACTAGATAGACGGGTTTAAGTGACGCCTAATTCACGCTCACAGCTCAATTTCTTGACACGCACTCACGTATATATATTTTTTTCTTTCGTTTAATAGCAGCCGGTAAAAGTTCACTGAGTGAGTGCGTGTTCTCACAATAAGTTGACCATGGTTTTCCGTACTGCACCGTCTTCTTGTCTTTGTTAGCTGCCTACAAAAAAGGAAAGATTAATTCAACTATATGTTTTTTGTATCGATCTGAGTTTACTTCATAATTTCTCAATGTTTATAAAACGTCTAAAATCTAAAATATTAAGCAATATTCAAGAAAAGTAAAAGTCTAACAGTATTACTTTAAGGCTAAGTTCACATGACCGCGCGGTACCGCGCGGCAATGCGCGCTCATATGAACTTGCCCTAATCGTTACTTAGATCTTGTCCCGCGGGGTACCGCGCGGTCATATGAACTTAGCCTTATAAAGATAGAATTTTTAAAATCTTTTTAATACTTTTATTCAAATCAAAATATTATGTTTATAATTAATCTATAATATGGTATTAAATGAACTTACCTACAGGCAGGGATTTCAAAAGTTTTGATAAATATCTAATTGCGTTCTAAATTTTACAGCATTTACAATACTAGACGTCGTATTTTCTTGTTCAAATGCATATTCAATGAATATAAATATATAGGTAATGAAAGAAAATTTCATAGATTTCGAAATATTTTGTTTTTCGAAATGAATAATAAAATTATTATTTTTTATCAATTTAAGTCGGGTAGCAAGTCTAATGTTGATATTTTGAGACAATGTCGAGTTTCACAATGGACAATGTAGAGGTTCACAATATCATAATGTATGTGCCATAATACTCTAGATTGGTTCAGAGTCAAATATTGATATTGAGGAGTTTAAGCTCGAGATTGTCTCTAAATACCGGCCGAAGTGTAGTCCTATTTAATTACACGTCAATAAAAATAAAAACACAGAATGGGATTTTAAGTGTGGTTATGTCAAAAATAATTTTTAAAGGATTCGGAATGAAAAACCGGCAACAAGAAATATATTTATATTCTATTTATTGTATGATTTATTTATTATTTCATTTATTATTTTTATTTGTATTAATTAATTATATTAAATCACAGTTATTTTCTCCTTCCTTCTCATATTTGTCTTATGTCTAAAAAGTATTAAAAGATTTCGGTTGTACAATCACAATTCTGAAAAAAAAATGACTTAAGAATCACTTTTTAAAATACGTATGCAAAATTAAACAAGTTTTAAATTCTTTACAGTTTTTGCTTCTTTTGCGTAAAAATAGTTTTCTATCGTATATATATATATATATTCGTAATAAGTTTTCTCAGGTGATTCTATATATTATTCCCATTGGATGAGTGGGGTAATAGATTTTCTAATACCATAATCACTCGTAAGTACAAATCGGAAAATTAATTTAATTTAACATAACTACGAATCTATAAAAAACCGTTTCATTTACATTTATCTACAGATTTCTTGGAAATAATACCGATTTTTTTTTAATAATTTTGATAGTAATAAAAACAAGAGTGATTGGGTGAAGTGTGGCTCAAAGCTATGTATGTTATAAAAGTTAATGTCTGATGTAACCTATCGTGATTTCAAGTGAGAGTAGATTCATCTGTAAGTCTTTTCTACACCCTTTTCTATGTCATTTAATGTTAGCGTTAAAATTAAATTAAGCCTGATGTACGATGCGATTTTGTGAAATGTGATTGTGTCAGGTACACACGATTAAAAACTTTAGACCAGCGGTTATTAGTCTTTTGACCCCTCACTAATTCGATTTGAGTAAAGTTAATGGGGTGTTCTGTTACTGTTGTTAATGAAAAAATAAAAATGAGACATAACAAAACAGTTAGTTTAGTTATTTTTTAGTTTAACGTATTTTTATATCAATTGCGAATAGCCTTGTGATCTATTTGAATATCGGTTACGTAACGACCGGATTTTTTTGTTGAGACCCAACCTTAAAAACCGCTGTTATAAAGTAAACTATCGATTTATACAAAATTTTAAATTTCCGAAAGTTCTTCACTGATTGCTTTGAAATTCATGACACAATGTTGCATTTAAGTACGCATGTATTTTTATATACATGCGTAATCATCATATTAGTCTATGTTATATACTTAAATATTATTTAGCCATAGCAATATGTGGCCAGGTACAACTAGAATTTCATGTAATATAAATTGGACTACTTGACCTGACACAATTAGAAAATGGAAAATTTAAACCAGTATGCATATTCATTATTCGGTTGTGTCGAAGGCTTAAGGATTAAACATAAAATACTTGTTATATTTAATAAGTGACGATGGTTGTTTCGAAAAAACCTATAAAAAAAAGAAAAAAATATTTCCGAAATGTCTCCACTTACCTTTACAATTGTGCACAGTTTTTTGATATTAACTATTTGAAGGCTGTCCCTATTGTTAATTAATCTTTTATTATTAGTATTAACATGTATATAGTTACCTTATATTTGTTAATAATTGTCTTCCCTTTACCCTCTTAAATAGAAATGAAAGAAAATGTTACGTGTAAAATTATTGAATAAGTGATACATTGTCTAAAGGCGTGTTCACATTATTGCGTTTGTCGAGCGGTACTTATGAAAATTAGAAAACGCTTTGATTTTGAAAAAACTTATGAATATACAATAAGAATTCTATTAGCACATAATACGTAATAAATGCAAACTTACGCTTCACTTCCGAACTACCTCTATGCTCATATTTTAAATATTGTACAAATCTCAAAAATATATTTATTGTAATATTTTAACGTCAAGGCTCAAAAGTGATGCTTAAACTTTAGATTCCAATGTTACAAATGTATTTACATCTTCCTTTGTTAATAATCACACAGTCTTATATTAAAAGTTAGGTACATTTCTAAAAATTATAATATTTAAATAAATTATATAAATACAAAGATTATTTTTTTCTATTATTCAATAGATTTAAATGTTTAGGGTGTTACCTTTTGTGTGATAATTATTGAAATTTCTCGACATTGGCTCAACCAGCTATATTTTAAAGCACCTGAGTCCAGTATCCGTCTATTTATTGCGTATTTATTTAGCATATTAAACTTACAATTATTTTTACTAGTCTGTTATTGCTTAACCTAATTATATTATTCATATCATCATTTCTTGTAATTAAAGGTGAAATGAAGACACATATCAAAACCTACATTAAATAAAGTAGCATAATATCTGTTTTTGCCAAGTATTATAATACATATTCGTATATTTTCTTCACTTACTTAATAACAATAACACTTATTTTATATCATTTAATTGCAAACCAAAATAAATGTTATATTTATATAAAATAAATGCTATAATTAATTCGAGTTCCTGATACTAATTTTATTTCAAACATGAAACAATTATATCATGAAATTGATTTATTTATTTACAAGTTAAATTAAATATCATAAAAATACTATAATATGTAGATTTAAATATCTAAATATACCACAAGAAATAATAAGTTACTGCCTATTTTAGATTATATTAAGTGTTATGTAAATAAGAGTATAACAGTTTGTAAAAATGCCTTTAAATATTTAAGCTTTTCTATATGTAGTTTGAATTGACTTATGTTATTTGGGTCACTAAAAATAACGTTACATTTATGAATTTTATTTTAGAATCACAGCGTATAACTCGAGAATTTTAATATCCACTATTTATTATTTGTTTTATTTATATTAAAATATTTATTTTAGTCATTATTTCTACAAGTAAAATGCAACATATTTAAACTTTTAAGGTCACTTAGTTTGTTAAAGCTCAAACATAATTACGTTAATTTAAACGCCAACTGTGAACGTCTGTCGCTGATATTTAATTTAAGTGACTACAAATGTACGCGTAAAACGAAAGTTAAAGAAAGTATTGATAATTTAAAATTTCTGTCAAATATCTAAGACAATATTCACACGACCATTATCGTTAACAATTACCTTTTGTTATATTAAGGCGCGTCTACAACCAAAAATGTTGACAAGATTTATGTTTCCGACATGTTGACAAATCAACAAAAGTTGACGACATTTGTTTCAATATGTTGCAAGAAGCGTCTCCACCGAGGGAACAAATGTCGGCAACAAGCGTATTCCTTTGATTTGCAACATTTTGAAACAAATGTCGTCAACTTTTGTTGATTTGTCAACATGTCGGAAACATAAATGATTTCAACATTTTTGGTGGAGACGCGACATTTGTCGGCAACACGTGTTGACAAATGTTGAAAACTTTGGTGGAGACGCGCCATTATATTATATGTATAACCTTATGTTAGCCTCGTTCTTCAAAAAATTATCTTTCTCTTTATGAATGAAAACCAACACTTACAATAATTCGTATTTCAGATTTTCTCTTAATGATGCCTCGTTTAGTGGCGAATCACGTGTCGTATTATCGGCGATGATGTCTCTTTCCTGGTGTAGCAGTGTTGGGATTAGCGGTGACCTTGATAGTGCACGTAATGGAGGGAGGAAGGATGGTGCTCTTCAAACTAGATAAGATACATCTTTTTATTTTTAACACGGATATAAGCTAATTAATTTTAACATCGTCTAATTTAAAATGGTAATTTAAATGACACGAAACTTAGGATTCCCTGTCTTTCTTTTAACGTTAACGCTAATGCTCGTGTGAATATGCTCTTAATACAAAAGAGACGTGTTGAATTATTTTCGTTGTCGCTACTCAATCTAAACCACTAATAATTTTTATTTCTACTCTTATGGCGCACATGTACAAATGTTTCTGTCAACAAGCGTCTTCACCGAGGGAACAAATGTCGGCAACAAGCGTATTCCTTTGATGTTGCCGCCGAAAATCGAAACAAGTTTTGTTGGCAAATGTTGTGTTGACAACAAAACTTTGGTGGAGACGCGGCTTTATAAGAACATTCGTTTTAAACTGTTAATTACAGGAGATTGTTAAAAAATCATGACAATACGATATCAACAGTCTTATGATACGCTTTAGGAGTTAAGTTTTGGAAATATTAAGCAGTGACACTGTCTGTGGCTGCATTAAGTCCAGTAGAAATAAGTTTTGAAATAGAAAAGGACATCCTGGGGATTGTTTTTCAAATAATAAAAGTGTTTACGTATGGCGTGATTTCGCAGTTAACTTGGTGGAGGATTGTTTGATTTATATTTATGGATTTTCTCATCGTTCTTTAGTGCAGCAATATTTTTTTGTTTTATCTTCGTATTACTCCGCCTATACAAATTACTTCATGAGCCTTGGAAGTTTTTTAAAACTTAATTTAATTTGCTTATACTCACATAACACGTGTCAATTATTTGTAATAGGCTACAACATTAGTACATTCATAAATTAGATCTAGTCGTTAGGACTAGCCCCTTATACTATCCTAGTTAAAGGAAACACTATATGTGAAAGACAAACTACTATAGCATTTGGTTTATTAACAGTTATTTAATATCTACCTATTTCATATTTCGACCTAAACCGGGGTTTGTTGTTGTGTTGCCATTTTAAAATAAACCATAGATCACCAGTTTTGTTTTTTTTGCAGCTTCATGACATAGACTAACGAATAAATATTTTTGGCATTTGTCTGTTATGATCTAAGTTATCACCTACATTGCATTTTATGAAATCTAATCCATTAAATACTTATTTTTACTGGACTAAATTAACTTATAAAAAACCTCAAACCGAACTTTGTAAACAGTGATCACATGGAACTGGTTGATAGATATTTTAATAATATATACATAACTATTTGCAAATGATAATGGCCTTCAACTGATTTTTTTTTAAGAAGACATATTAATGAGTAATATATGAATAATATTGTCAAACTTGATAGCCAAGGTTATGATTTTAATTTGAATGGGGTTTAGCCGGGCTACTCTAACCCTCGTCGTTACTATCATCATCATTACAGCATAGCCCAGGTCCATTGTTAAGCAAAAAGAGGCCAAAGACTGCCATAGACTGCCATAAAACACGTCCAGTCTACCAATTGGCGATTCGCTTAAAAGTACGCCTGCCAGTACGAAGTTGCGACTAGAGATCATTTATTGATAATCGGGTGCCAGTTCTCCGAGTTGTAAGGCCCACTGCTTCTTTATCATACTGATTCATTGGCCTATATCATTATTTTTATTCCACTCCCACTCTTTCTGAGTGACTCTAATATTTAATATTTCAAACGCACATGATAACGACAAAATCATCCATAGGCAATGCTTTAACCATAACTTAAAAAATGATATGATAGAGTAATTACAAATATCACAACTCAATCTATGAGACAAAATTATTTAATCGTCCGGATTAGTTCTTAATTGAGATAATGACACCAATCTAGGCTTTGATTGCAAATATCCTTGATTAATCCCTCCCAATCACTTCCCTTACGAGATCCTCTAGAGCCATGCGTAGTAGTTTTAAAATCGTTATTTAGTGGTCATCGATATCATCATCACCGTAATCAGCCTTTTAAATGCCAGCTACAAATGCGCCAGCTGGCTGGAATAGTTTCTCACCCCATTCAGATTTAATCATTACTTTTTAATTAATATTATAAAAACGTTTGTAACGGACGGTTTTAATTGCCGAAAGTTTTACCTATTTATAAATCCTAATATGTACATCTAGTATTGTTATTTATTCCGTGACACTACTGTTAAAAATAACCACTTTCATGTGTTTACGATAACATCTTCACTTTCATTTCTAATTGTGTAATCATTTAATTTTTTTGAAAACTGTATTAGTCTTTTGTGGTGTGGTGTTTAATGTTGTTATGTTAACTGTTTCACTTGACTGGGCTCAATGTGTTTCCTGGTTGTTCGCCTGGTCTCACCCATTGTTGTTCTCTTCTTAATAAAGTTGTCATTAAATTATATTTGCCTTTTGATTTGACATTTAAAGGAATTTGCGGCTACAATACCGTGATTCATGACCTACGAGTACACAATCATATACAATGCAATACAATACTCTTTATTGTACACTATAAAAGAGAAGATAAAAATAACAAAAATAATAAATAAACAAATATTGACGGAAAACAAAAGGCGGTCTTATTGCTACATAGCAATCTCTCCAAGAAAATCCAGAAGAATAATTAAATAAAAAAATAAGAACGGCTAAAGTACGGTGAAAAGATACCAACTTATTTACAAAAAGACAAAATTATTTAAGTAGATCAATTACCAGAAATAAAAGAAGGAAGATAGAGGAGTTAGAGAGATAAATAGTGTACCTTAATCTGTTCCTGCAACACATTTAAGGATTTGGCACTTTTAATTGACTGGGGTAAGGAGTTCCAGTCTTAATCAAAGATCAGAATATGATTTATCATAAAAAATCGAGGAGTGCACGGGACATTGGAGGGAAGGATTTTCTTTGAACCGAATGGAAAAATTATGACAGGAGTTGAGCAATTTAAAACGTTCTTTTAGATAGGGAGGACTTGACATATTAAATAAGACGCAGTAAGGAGCAGAAAATATATGAGTATTCCGACGAAGACGGATTGGTAACCACTTGAGTATAGTGCAGTATTCTAAGACATGGTCATATTTACAAAGCCCTTATATGAACGGTATACAGAGATTTTGGAGTCGCTCAAGTTTTTTATGTTACTCCTCGGTGATATCAAGGTAACAAATGTCAGAATAGTCGAGGATAGGGAGTAGTAATGATTGTACAAGCGTAATTTTGGTGAAAATGGGTAAAAAGTAGTTAAGCCTCCGGAGTGATGCATATGCTATAAACATTTCACAGCAGGAGTTCAAGAAAGACTGCAATGCAAAAGGACATCTAACTACGTCATTATATAAAATGGGACACCATTAAATAAAACCGGTTGTAGTTGACATTTTTTATTTTGGAAATCATTCTTAACTTCCAATAATTATAGCTTGGGATTTTAAAGGGTTTATCCTTATTGATACATTAGACTGTTTTGGGAAGATCTTCAATGGTTGTGTGTAAGTACATTTGGAGATTATCTGCATACAAGTGGTAGAGAAAAGATATTTGGTATGTAATCATATTAATAAAGATTGCGAACAAAAGAGAAGATAAGAAGCCACCTTGTAGAACGCCAGCTACGGTATCAAGACAGTCTATCTTGGACACGAATAGGTTGCCGGAGCCCATACAAATAACTATGAAACCAGAAAATTGCAGTTGTAGATATATTAAGAGAACGCGGAATCCCCAACAGAGTATCATGATCAACAGTATTGAAGATATTGTTGAAATCCAGCAACACCAATAATGTGACTTGATGAATCACGATACCGTGGCGAATGTCATCCGTGATTTTCAATATCGCCGTAGTCGTACTATCTAAGTCATACAGATCTAAAGCCAGATTAGAGCGTGTTGAAGATGCATTTCTTAAACAAAAATTATTAATTTGTTGTTGCACAAGGCGTTCTAAGACTTTGGAAAGGAAAGGAAGAAACGAAAAAGGGAGGCATTCAGAAAAACTTGAAGGACATGCTTTATTGGATAAAGGTGATTGGTTTATTTGATTTTGTGATTTCTTTCATTGGGAAGGAAAAGAACATGAAGATATAAAAATGTTTAAGATATAGGTTATAAAAGTTGTTAAAAATGTAGCCAGGGAATGATTATTTTACGACTGACGTCATCACTTCCGACAGCGTCAGAATTTTTTTTATAGAATACGAGCACCTGATGGTAAGTGACTACCGCCGCCCATGAACAACCGCAACACCAGGGGAATTGCAGATGCGTTGCCGGCCTTTTAGAAAGGTGTAAGCTCTTTTCTTGAAGGTTCCTAAGTTGTATCGGTCCGGAAAATTCGCTGGTGGTAATCGATTCCACAAGGAAGTTGTGCGAGGGAGAAAACTTCTTCTAAATCGCACAGTGGTGGATCGCCAATCATCCAGATGGTATGGATGGCAACGCGAGTTTTGTCGCGATGTGCGATGGTGAAATTGAGCGGCTGGAATTAGTCCGAACAATTCCTCAGAGCACTCCCCGTGATAGATGTGATAAAACACGCAAAGAGATGCAACATCTCTACGCAGTGCCAGTGTATCGAGCCGGTCAGAAAGAACTCGGTCGTCGACGATTCGAACCGCTCTGCGCTGGATGCGGTCAAGTGGAAGGAGCTGGCACTTGGGTCGGGGCACCCCAGTGCCAGCTCCTTCCACTGAGCCTGATAGCCCAGCTATGAGAACAGTATTCCATGTGGGGCCGAACTTGCGCTTTGTAAAGTTGAAGGCGATGTGCTGGCATGAAATACTGTCTCGCTCTGCTGAGCACGCCAAGCTTTTTAGAGGCCAATTTGGCCTTCCCTTCCAAGTGATCACGAAACTGCACACTATTCGATATGTCGACGCCAAGGATTCCAATACTGGCTGAGGCAGCAAGGGGAGTGCCTTGAAGCTGAGGAGATACGACAAAGGGGTTTTTTTCAGCGGTAAACGCGCAAACTTGTGTCTTCTGGGGATTGAACTGGACTAGATTTATTCGGCCCAAATCCGAGACTTTGTTAAGCAAAGACTCGACTTCAGACACAAGTTTGTCCCGGTACTCGGCGACGTTTTCCCGAGAAATATTGGCACGGCCGGTATATAAGGCATCACCAGTGCTGTTGTCTGCATAGTAATGAATGCTACCAGTTAGCAAAATATCATTGATATGCAGGAGAAACAGCGTTGGTGATAGCACGCAGCCTTGTGGAACACCAGCGTTGATAGGCTTGAAATCAGAGCATGCACAGTCTACTACGACCTTGATGGTCCGATCAGCAAGGAAACTGGTGATCCATTTGCACAATTTCTCGGGAAGCCTATAGGAAGGAAGCTTCGAAAGAAGCACTTTGTGCCAGACCCAATCGAAGGCCTTCGCTATGTCCAAACTAACGGCCAATGGCTCCCCCTTGGACTCTACTGCCTCCGTCCATCTATGAGTTAAGTAGACTAGAAGATCACTAGCTGATCAACCCCGACGAAAACCGTACTGGCGGTCACTAATAAGCTGGTGATCCTCAAGGTACCTCATGAGGTGGCAGTTTATAATGGCTTCCATTATTTTGTAGAATAAGGAGGTGATGGCGACAGACCTGTAGTTGGACGGGTCTGAGCGGTCGCCTTTTTTAGGGATCGGGTGGAACAAAGCTGTCTTCCATGAATTCGGGACTACGCCTTGGGAGTAGGAGCACCGGAAAAGACGCGTTAAAACCGGTGCCAACTCCAGAGTACACGTCTTCAGCACAATGGGAGGGACTCCATCGGACCCACTCGACTTGCTGACGTCCAGGGAGAAGAGTACTTTGCGAATCGAGCGCTGTGTAAATCGCACATCCGGCTTGGAGCACTTACCTCGCGGGATGGTCGGCGGTGTGTTCCTCCCGTCATCTAGAGTCGAGTTGGACGCAAAAAGAGAGCTCAACAGATCGGCTTTCTCCTTTGCGGCATGAGCCAGTGAGTCGTCCTCTCTGTGCAGAGATGAAAGAGATGGCTGACAGAAGTTCCCTTGGACAGCCTTGGCGAGAGACCAGAATGCACGGGTTCCCGAAGGAAGGCGAACTAGCTTCTCGCCAATTCTGCCGATGTACTCAGACCTTGCCTTGGCATTGACGCTTTTGAAGGACCTGGAGGCGGAATTATACTTCTTTTTAAGTGCGCTGGTGTTTACATCCCGAGACGTTGATGCGTCAGCCCAGACCCGGTAGCGCTCTTGCTTATAGCGTGATGCTATTTTACAGGAGCGACCAAACCATGGCTGGGATCTGCCTCCGATGGGCACCACAGAGGATGGATTAAAAAGTTCCATAACCTGAAGTACCACATCAGCAACAGAATCGGCAACAACGCTGGGATCTTCCGGCGAGAAACAAACCCAAGGGTAGGATGCAAAAAAAGACCGCATCCCGTCCCAATCAGCTGACCTATAGTGCCAAACACGGCGGCAAGCTGCAGATCGCAACTGCGATTGGAGCGTGAGTGAGCCCAGAGGGGCATCGACGGAGACCTGATATCCGTCCGGATGAGAGGTCAGCAGAAAGTCCAACAGGGAAGGTACATGGTCTTCCACATCTGGGATCCGCGTAGGCGAAGTAACCAGTTGTGTTAGACCATATGCCAAAGCAAAGTCATAGACAGATCTACCCACATGATCGGTTAAACGAGAACCAAGCCATTCAGTGTGGTGGGCATCGAAATCACCGAGTATCACGATCTCTTCGGATGGGACCTGTTGTAGCACGGAGTCTGCAGCCATTTGGACGTGGTCGATTTAAACAATTTGCTGATTGTGATGTCTTAACATCACAATCAGCAAATTGCTTAAACATAAATGGAGGAAACCGAGGAGTGGGAAACGATGAAAGTTGAATAAGTGTTGTTGATTTTTCCATAATATCCAAGAAAGAAACAGAAAAAATGGTGATTAATTAAATTTAAATTGACGTTATTTGGTACAGGGCATGAACGTGTAGTCCCAACTCCTATGGACCTTAACAATTACCAAACATGACATGGATCTTCGATTTGTACTGATTTATATATAATATATCAACATCTCAATATAATATCTTCTCTTTATATATAAAAATTACGTGTCACGTTGTTTGTCCGCGATGAACTCCTAAACTACTGAACTGATTTCAAAGAAATTTTGCACACTGTGTGCAGTTTAGTCCATCTTGAGAGATAGGATAGTTTTGATCCCGATATGTGACCCTCAATTTTTTTATTGCTTATCTCAGGAGTTTTTTTAAGAAAGCAAATGGTCGTCGGAAAGGGCAGAACAACGTCTGCCGGGTAAAATATAGTATGCTAGTAATATATAAATCTTTACACATCTTATTGCATTGATTCTGCAAGAGCCTGTATTTCTGACGAATCCTGTCATTCTTTGGATCTGACCTGTATCTTGACTTTGCGTTATTCTTCCTACCTATCAATCTTTTAAGATCTTCAGTCAACCATCTGGCTGGAGGATGATGTATTCGCACTGGACGAACATGAGCATGTGCATCATAGAGTTGAAGAAGAAGTGATTTAAAAAATGCTACCTGTTCGTCAACAGAGCAAGCCTATGATATAACACTCTAGTCCATATTAGAAGCGTCGTTTTGTAGCTTTTCCAAACCCATTTTCTCAAAATTACTCTGCAGAAGTTTCCTTTATTTGGCTTTGGGGGGTCTTATTTTATAAGATAGAAACAGGAAATTATGATAGGAAAAGGTGTTGGCAGCACATTGACTAAATTTGTCAATATGGTCGAGAGAAGAAACGATAATTAAATTAAAGAGGGATGGGATACAGTAAGGAAAAAAATGAGTTTCAGAAAGATGCAGAATATTTAAATTGGCTACTTCTGTAAGGGACTTCAGCTGAATAGATTGGGCATCATATTTAAGAAGGCAAGTAATAAAATTGTTTATAATGGAATTAGCTCGTCAAGGTTTTCTTATAGGAGAGGAGGCAAACGATCATGCGGCAGATGAATGAAGGAGTAAGCTCTTTTCGTGAAAGTCCCTAAGTCGTATCGGTCCGGAAAAATCGCTGGTGGTAATCGATTCCACAAGGAAGTTGTGCGATTAAGAAAACTTCTTCTAAATTGCACAGTGGTGAACCGCCAACCATCCAGATGGTATGGATGGTATCGCGAGTTTGGTCGCGATGTGCGATGGTAAAATTGAGCGGCTGGAAATAGTTCGAACAATTCCTCAGAGCACTCCCCATGATAGATGCGATAAAAACGCAAAGAAATGCAACATCTGTACGCAGTGCCAGAAAAGAACTCGGTCGTCGACGATTCGAACCGCTCTGCGCTGGATGGGGTCAAGTGGAAGGAGCTGGCACTGGCGAGCCGCTGCCCAGAGATGGGAACAGTATTCCATGTGAGGCCGTACCTGCGCCTTGTAAAGTTGCAAGCGGTATGCCGGCATGAAATACTGTCCCGCTCTGCTGAGCACACCAAGCTTTTTAGAGGCCAATTATGCCTTCTCTTCCAAGTGACTACGGAACTGCACGTCACTCGATATGTCGACACCGATGATTCCGATACTGGCTGAGGAAACAAGAGGAGTGCCTTGAACCTGAGGACAAACGACAAACGGGTTCTTTTTAGCGGTAAACACACAAACTTGTGACTTCTGGGGATTGAACTGTACTAGATTTAGTTGCCCTTAGTCTGAGACTTTGTTAAACAAAGTCTCGACTTGAGACACAAGTTTGTTCCGGTATTCGGTGACGTTTTCCCGAGAAATATTGGCACGGCCGGTGTATAGAGCATCACCAGTGCTATCGTCTGCATAGCAATGTACGTTACCGGTTTGCAACATATCACTGATATGCAGAAGAAACAGCGTTGGTGATAGTACGCAGCCTTGTGGAACACCAGCGTTAATGGGCTTATAATCGGAGCATGCACCATCTACTACGACCTTGATGCTCCAATCTGCAAGAAAGCTGGTAATCCAATTGCATAATTTCTCGGGAAGGCCATAGGAAATCGAAAAAAGTGCTTTGTACCAAACCCGATCGAAGGCTTCGCTATGTCGAAACTAACGACCAAAGGACTCCACTGCCTCCGCTCATCTATGAGTTAGGTAACCTAGAAGATCACCAGCTGAGCGACCTCGATGGAAACCGTATTGGCGTTCACTAATCAGCTGGTGATCCTCAAGGTACCGCATGAGCTGGCCATTAACAATGGTTTCCATTACTTTGGAGAACAAGGAGTTGATAGCGATAGCCCTGTAGTTGGACAGATCTGAGCGGTCGCCTTTTTTAGGGATCGGGTGCACCAAAGCTGTCTTCCTTGAGTTTGGGACTACGCCTAGGAAGTAGGAGTACCGGAAAAGACGCATTAAAACTGGTGCCAACTCCGGAGCGCATGTCTTCAGCACAATGGGAGGGACTCCATCAGGCCCACTCGACTTGCTGACGTCCAGGGAGAAGAGTGCTATGCGAACTGAACGCTGTGTAAACCGCACATCCGGCATAGAGCACTCACACCGCGGGTTGGTCAGCGTTGTGTTCCCTCCGTCATCTAGAGTCGAGTTGGAAGCAAAAAGAGAGCCTAGCAGATCGGCTTTCTCCTTTGCGTCATAGGCCAGTGAGACGCCGAACCTGTGCAGAGATGGCAGAGATGACTGACAGAAGTTCCCTTGGACAGTCTTGGCGAGAGACCAGAATGCATCTGTTTCCGAAGGGAAGTGAACTAGTTTCTCGCCAATTCGGCCGATGTGCTCCGACTTTGCCTTGGCAATGAAATTTTTGAAGGATCTAGAGGCGGAAATATACTTCCAATGTAGTAAAATAGTCCACTGTGGAAGAAGGACTATAAAAAACTCGGAGAAATAATTTGTTGTGCGAAAGAAGTACTTCGATATTGAAGTTCAATAAACAAGTATTCCGTTTCGTTCTCAGCTGGAAATTGACATGATAAACGAACAATAGAAAAAGGAATATGAACACGCAGATAAATGGCAACACCACAACCACCCAGCGCAGTTCGATCGTTGCGTATTAACTAAAATCCTGGAATGGAATAGGATATGGATGGAAGACATGGCTTTAATCAAGACTCCGAAACGAGAATTGCATGGACATTATCACTTTTAAAGCTAGCTAACATATCGGGATATTAAGCCGGAATACTCAGTGCATGTATAATATTTTTGAATAAATGATTATTATTGAGCGTTCATTAATGGTATCTAACGTACAAAACATTTTCACTGTAATTTTGCTGTCTAACGAAGCGGTTATCATTATCTGAATACATGACCCTGACCATTATTTGGTGGCGTGAATATACAGCTGTTTTTGTGTCTGTATTAGTTGAAGTAAAAACACAGAAAACAAACGATTTCCATTATTGATATATTATATAGTGCGTAAGTATGTAATATAGCACCCTTTTGTTGAATTATAACAACGTTACATAAAGTTCTGGAATAAATCCATATAGACAGTTACAATGTTCAAAAATGTTATTTCAAATAGAAGATTATAGCTGAAAATCAATTAAGTATATATTTTATTTCTGTAATTTTCTCTGTTAATGTTTCTTTGTTCTTTTAATAATCTGTATAATTTAGGTTATAAGTAAAATCATAGAATGGACTGTGCGTTCCGTATTCAGTTGTGTAGTGAATACAGATCGAAAAGTGCGAGAGAGACAAAACGAATGTGCGGCCAGTAGACTAATACTATATTCTATATTATAGAATTCTGATTGGTCACGTCACTGGCTTGCAGGACTTGGACCAAAAAGGCTTGCAGGAAAGAGACAGGTATTGGCCACACAGTCGCTTTGCCTCTTTCTAGAGAATGGTCACTTTTGTGAGGTTAAAGCGTCTCCCACACAAAAGCGACTTGCGGTGGCGGCCAGTTGTATTCGCTTGCAATGTAAAGTAACCTTTTTTTTTCGTGGGGAAATCCTCATGGATACCTCCGGTTGCGGGGGCAACCGGAAGGTTATGCCGGACTCCTACCGGCTAAAACCCCACGGTGCCTCCTCGCACGTACGCGCGGGGCCGCGGGAATTCAAATTCTTCCGCAGCCCCGCACTAGTGCTGGCCCGATCTGTCCGGGCCTTGTCTCCTGCACGGGGTAGCGAGGTGTTAAGCTACCCCCCTCTACAGCCTCCAACTCCACCTGCGTATCTGACCCCCCCGAATCCAATACGCGGAGGCCATGGGGCCAGGAAAATCGAGCGCTTAGTAGTGCCCGCTTTCCCGACCCCAGCGGTGGATCTGGTCTCGGGCTCCGCCGCCAACCAAGTTTCGGCCGCGGAGGGTAGGGAGAGCGGCGCCTCGCAATACCGAGACTCCTCTCCCCCCGCAGCCCCACCACCACCGCATCATTTAACGGTGCGGCCCCGTCTGAGTCGCGGAGGATAGGGCGAGTGGCGCATCGCCATACCAGCACTCCTCTTCCTCCGCGACTCCACCTCGGCTGCAGCGGTAGAGGGAGCACTCATCCCTCTCACCGCAGCCCACCAACACACATCCGAAGTGGACTTCCCAAGCCCACTCGGAGTGGCCACCTCGGGCCGGCCCTACACCTCGGGCCAGCCAAGGGGTTCCTCTTTGTTCACCGCGGTTGACCAAGCCACGGCTACTAAGCCCCCCCGCCACGACAAGGCGGGAACCCGTTCGGGGGAACACCTACCTAACCTAACCTAACCCTCACCCGTGCGGCCATGGCGCGATTTTCGAGCGGCTGGCCGCCCCTTCCGTCAACGCGTGTGTGCTAGAGAGTACGCGGCCAGTCGGTGGCCGTAGCGTGGTCAGTTGCAAATTTATAAAACAGGCCACTAGTACGGCGTGAAAAATGGTGCTAAATTCAAAGATTTTAATAGATACAGTGCAAAATTATCCTATTATTATACTATTACTTTATGATAATTTGCATCATGATTACAAATGCATTAGGATTAAAAACAAAATATATAATAATCTTACTGAATATTAAAAGACCTCGTCATGGTTAGCCATGTTTACTGACGTCTAATCGTAGGACAGACACCACAGCGAATGGCACATCAGGTCGCCGCTGCGACCGCGGTGGTGTGTTGTTGCAGCGGCTGGAGCCGCGGCTCGCGGTTAGCCGCCACCGCAAGCCACTTTTGTATGGGAGACGCTTAACGCTCAATCCATTATCTATGTCTATGGGTAAAATCATCAGGTAGCCTGACAGATACAAAGACAGGCAGATTTACTTTACTCTAAGTTAAAAAGTTATATGTTGCTAGCTGAACCCGGCAGACGGTGTTCTGCCAGTTTATTAACTGTCAGGATAACGTCTGCCGGGGATATACCATAGGTTGTATTCAGCATCGTTTTTTATTTTAGATTGATTTATTTATTGAAAAAAAAGCAAATAAAAATAAAAATTTTTTTTACTTTATAATTATGAACCTTCTCAATTGAAAAATACATACGTATACCAATTTTCATAGTGATCGATCAGATATATTTTGAGTTAACATCATCTCTTATATGTATAGATTTTCAGATGGATTTTAATAATAGTTTTTTTATTGCAAGTATAACAAAATAGATGTAAGTGACAAAAGTATGTACCATAACTTAATATTATTAATGACTATGAAATAGAATACAGTTTGTACAAAATGAGTGTCAACTAAATGTGACAAAAGACGTAACATTTATAAAAATATTATGCCAAGAGCGGGTATAGTGCCACCAACTTATCTGTGAACTGACAGCTTGGCGCTTCTGCGCTGAAGTGTTGCCAGTTCGGGAATATTCCCATCTAAGGGTCTTATATTCCTACGTAGAATCCACATACTAGGGTAATAAATTAGTCACGGAATAAAAAGACTAGAACACAGATTTAACAGATATATGTCCAAGAACCAGAAGAAACAAAAATATCATAATTGAACAATTTAAACTTTAATTCAATAATATGCCTTTATGCCTATTTTACCGGGCGTGTTAATTTGCGTTCCTGTGGTTTATGCGGTTTCCGGTTCCTTATCTATTTTGGAAATGAATCCTTGACTAACATCCGAAAAAGAAATGAATTGCATTAACCAATCCATCTATCGGAAATACGAAAGGAAGGAATAAAACATAGCAATACTGACCCGTAGCAGCTGATACTCTTTTATAGACCTGATTGAAAGGCATTATCGGTGCTTGCCCTCGAGCTTCTTGCTCACAAATGTTTAATACTTTTAAAATAATGTTTCGGGAATCACTTTTAATGGTTTTCGGCATTTTTTATTTTTCTATAAACTCTCAAAACAATGACGTATCGAGTGACATTTGATTAAATGGCGGCTGTAGTTCACAATTTTGCCGCAGCTGTCAGTTCACAGATAAGTTGGTGGGACTATACGCAGGTAGCGTAACCACAAACTAATATGTACGTAACCTTGTCAAGTTGACAGTAAATCCCATCCATAGAGTAAAATTAGCCAATCTCCTATCTTATTTTGCTCAAAAATATTTCTGTCATTCGCGATTTAAATAATTAAAAGTCATATTTATGTGCGAAATTATTTCCATATTTTTTTTCATAATTCGTATATAATATCTATCTTTTTTCAGTATGTATGAATTCGCATTAGAGTAGGTAAAACATCTACTTCGATATTTCTGCCGCCAGCAATGTCCTGGAATCTAAAACCGATTAGTACCAAAATTTAGGCAAAATCAAAAACTATTAGATTTCGGGCCTTGTTAAGTAAATATAAGTTACAGGCCACATGCGCTCCACTGTTGGCACAGGTTTTCGGAGAGGTTTACGGGCAAAGAAGTGCTCGCCGCGCTGCCCCAATGCGTTGGCAGCCCTCACATATCTTCGAAATATTTTTTCTGTCTGGTTGTCAGATCTAGGTCAGGTTATGTTCTAATATTTGCTGTGTCTCTGACACAAGTCATAAGTCCCATCCAAAACCGTATTTCACTTAAGCATTATAGGTAGGGTGGAATAAGTAGGTCCATCAGTTATTTCGCGTACACTTCTGGACATATCATCATCATCGTAAATGCCTGCCTTTATCTAAATTAATCATTACAATCGGTAAATAAATTTTCTATAAAATTATTAATAATAATTTATTAAAAATAATCCAAGCAACCATTTCAAACGTCCGAGGGCGATTTCTTTTGCTCCTCCTTCTCCTTCAAGAGCGGAGCGCTTCCACACATACGCATGTCTTTCGTGTACGGAATAACACCAACACATAGACCCGAAATAATGAGCCACAGACCAGCTGCGTAAAACGTCAGGTCCCAAGTGCCGGTTAAATCATACAGCATACCTGCAAATAAAGAAAAAACGATGCCGATTCAGAAGATAAAAATTAGTAAAAAAAAAAACTTTCATTCCGTGACAACTATGTACGTAACAACAAAGTGACAAACGAACTTACGTTCTAGCTAATGGTAAGTGGCTACTCCATTTACTGAACACCACGCACACACGCATCATTAACCAGCTTCAAAAAAAAAGGCTAATGATGCGTTGTCACCTCTGAGTGCTAAGATGGAATGCCTCACAGCCTGTAGTTCTACTGACTCCCTTCAGAGCGGAACACACTATGCAATCACTACAATGAGGGCATCCACGACTTTTTCTGCCACCAGGGCGGCGCCACTTTACAGTGAGGTAAAATATTTGACAGAGGAAAATGTAATCGTTAAGGTTTCTTTCTGTATTATTAGTTATATTTTATATTAATTACATTAGAAATGAATAAACCAAACTATAAAATATAACTAAAAGCCGATTTTTTTTAAAAAAAGAGTTATAAAGTGCAAAAAATAAAAAGGAAACCACTGAAGCATTTTGTTGTGTATTAATATAATATTCTAGATAATGATAAACTATTTTCATAAAACTAATTTCTCAATTAACTGACATTGTGTAACAAAAAACTTTACCTCAGTCGCAACTAGCGACATCTGTTGAGTGGAAGATTATTAGCCCTCATTTGGCGGCTTTAATAGGTAAAAGTGTGACACCTATCCAGCCAAACTCTTAAAAGCCTTCTACACGGTCGGGACCAACCACCAACCGTCGTGACCTTGGTCGGGCCAACCGATTTTTGTAGTCGTTCTACACGGTCGGGTGGTTGACTCAACATATCAGTTCTCGCCGGTATTCAAAGCGTAAAGACGTAAGGTAGTACTTTTAAATATGGCTCCTTGCTTTTCTAAACAACAAAAAAATTTACAAACATAGATTGCACGAGGACAAACATCCAGATCCGGAACAATTATTTGTAGACCATACAAATACATGTTCCGTGCGGGATTCGAACCCGCGGTCTCCAGTGCATCAACTCATTGTTAAGCCCCTGCGCCACGGAGCTGTCAAAGGTTTAGTTAGCGTTAACGTTTCTGTGCTTAAGCGAAGATGAAAAAAAAAAAGAAAAAAAAGCAAAACGGATGAAATTGTGGCTGAAAGAGCGCATTACTTTAAACCATCTCAATATTTTAAGGATTCTTGATTCTGTAGACTTTCGGAATTTTCTAAGAATGGATCAAGATACTTTTAATGAATTACTTGAGATGGTACGATCAATCATTACAAAATAAAATACAGTTATGCGTCAAGCCGTGTCTGCTGAAGAACGATTAATAGCTACATGAAGATTTTTGGCTACGGGAAGAAGTTATAGATCTGAGATTTAGTACAGTTACATCATTTCCATAGTGTCGTTAAACGTTCGCTAGCGACGAATTCCAAGTAGGCATGGGTAAAAAATATCGATATATCGAAATATCGATATTTTTTAAAAATGTAGCGATATATATCGTCGATATTTTAAATCGCGATATGTCGACACATCAATATTTATTTTAGAGTATCGAATTCATATCAATTTCGATATATTTTAAAATGTTGTATCGTTTTTTTCGTCGTGCAACCGTCAATAGAGAACATTTTGGACCTTATCTTTACATCATTCAAATGATGACGATATATCGATATATCGATATTTATCACGCGATATATATCGATACTGTTTAAAAATATAGATTCGATATATATCGATATATTTTTTCCCTTTGCCCATCCCTACTTCCAAGCGCGAACTGAGGTGCCTGTCGCTCTCGTCGACTTGTCGGCCAACAGCTTTCCACACGGTCGGCGTCAACCACGGACCCGACGTATCGTGAGTGATGCGCTCGCGACCAAGGCCGTCGGACATCAACCAAAATATTGGTCAGACAACCGATGTCTACACTGTCCATTTTTATATCAACTCGACCAAGTTCACGACGGTTGGTGGTTGGTCCCGACCGTGTAGAAGGCCTTTTAGGCAGAAGCGCGTTAGCGAATAATTCACGCTGTCACCACGTGTTTTTAATGTTTAGAACTTTAAAGGCTCAGCTTCGTGCGTGCATGCGAGCGTGCATGTGTGCGTGCGTGCGTGCGGTCGGGCGTTTTGGCGAGCGGGCGTGCGTGCGTGCGAGCATGGGTGCGTGCGTGTTCCGGGCGGTTGTGCGGGCGGCCGGGCGTGCGAGCGAACGTGCGTGCGTGTGTGCGTGCGTGCATGCGGGCGGGCGGGAGAGCGGGCGGGCGGGAGAGCGGGCGGGCGGGCGGTTGGTCGTGCGTGCATGCGTACAAGCGTGCATGCGTGCGTGCGTTCGCGGGAGCGAGCGCGAACGCACGCACGCACGCACACATTTAAATAATAGTTTGAAGTGGACTTTGATATGTAAAAGTGGTGCGATTTTGTGTATTAAATGTTTGCGCATGTGAACTATTAGTGGAAACGATGAAACAAGTGTTCCGATGGTGATGTGAACCTTAAAATAATGTGTATTCTCAGGCACCTTAAAATACTGTTGCCATCAGCTCAAACTGTCAACAATAGCTCCCAAAAAAAAATTCCCAATGTGACGCATTGACATATTGTGAAGAATATAGTACCTTGCTACAAATCTATTAATCTGTGCAATGTATAATAAAAGATAATTTCTTTATACTTGATACTGGCAAAAGTACAATCCATTCCAATCCATTACCAAAGAAAAAAATAAAAATGATATCTCACCACCAATAGGAGGTCCAATTAAATGTCCAATCCCCTGACTCAACAGTATCAGTCCATATGCCACAGTGAAATGGTCAATAGGCATCAGTTCCATTAGGATCGCTGGTGTATAGGAGTATGAGCTAGCAAAAGAAAGACCGAAGATCGCAGAGACGATGGTCAAGACCCAGTAATTTGTGATGAAGAACGGATACGTGGCGACGGAGAGGCCGCAGATGATCAAACAAACTGTATACGTTTTGGTCACGTTTATCCAGGGCTGGTCGCCTGCCCAGCCTAAAGCTACCTGCAATTGAAATAGAAACGCATGTAGATATGCTTTAGTTAATTGCTAAAACCTGTAGGAAAAACGATCTCATTCATGTAATATATCCTTTTTACCACTTTTCTATCAAGTCACTTTGTTGTTTGTCTGTATTTCTGTCCCTCGTTTCACATGGAATCTTCTAACTCAAATTTCGAGCACTTCCGATGAGCTTAGAGACTTGAAATTTAGAACACAGCGTAGAGTCGCATGACAATATAGGAATATGTTTAAAAAAATGTGGTAGGTACTTATATTATACTTTAATAATATAAAATAAAAAATCACTTGTTAAGTATTATCAGCCAATGCTTGACTAGTATCTCACCTGTTAGAAAGTGGTAGCCGTAGATGGTAAATGCCTCCTACTTTATCAACAGTCTATTCACTTTTGTCAACTAACTTTTTAATCGGATGGAAAGACAAGTGTTGACAAATTATTCCACTCTATACATAATACAGCAGTACGCATTACGAACGACGAAGCAATCCGTTTGGTTTGAGTGCGTGGAATGTTGACAACCAAAGAATATAAACTTGAAAAATTCACACAATCTGAACCATCAACGGCAATTTCGAAACAAGAGCAGTTAAATGATTATGACTTCGAGTTTTTGCATTTTTATAATTATTTCAGTTTAGGAAAATGCTGCTATCGTAAAGTAAGGTAAGTAGCAAAATTATAGCCTATTGTGTCACGTTGCTGGAACTACGCGTTTCTGAGACGGTTATGGAGTGCTTGATTATTTTCGTGGGTCTAGTTATTCCTCAAATTTGAAATTGACTGCCTCGTTGGTCTAGTGGTTGTATTAGTGCGACTGCTGATCATGAGGTCCCGGGTCCGAATCCCGGGTCGGGCCAAAAAATCAGTTATTGAGTTTTTCCATCAAGAAATTCTCAGTAGCTGCCCGGAGTCGGGAAGTTTGCGGTGTTTCACCCCCGTGCCTCGGAAAGCACGTAAAGCCGTTGGTCCTGCGTCTGATCTCTCTCCGGTCGTGTCGGTTTACCGTCCCATCGGGCTATGAGAGTGAGGGAATAGAGAGTGCACCTGTGATTGCGCATACACTTCGGCACTATAATCCTGTCCTGCGCCGATGGCTAGTCTTCGTTGAGACTGGCCGCCGTGGCCGAAATTCGGTCTAGAGGACATTATTATTATTATTATTCCTCAAATATGCAGGTTTCCTCAAGATGTTATGCTTTAAGAAAATTTTATATTTTGAGTATGGATTGAACTGCGGTTTATGACAGAGAGGATTAATATCTCTAGCGCTCTTTAATCTCTACATAAACCATATTATTGTAGAATGCAGCAGTGCCAGACTCGGCTGCTGAATTGATGACCACTGTGTCGTATCGCTGATGGATATAGTCAGGGAGAGCACTTTGCACTTTTTTCACACACATAATTTGTTAGTGAGAAACCTTACTGTCCCATATAGAGGCACTGTCTACAAGCATGTCTATGTACCTAGTGCGTCACTATGTAGCAGCAGGTATTTAAATTAATGTATTTTTTAATAATGCATTTTGTAATTATGTTGTATATTTTGGTCGTACTTAGTTGTTAAGAAGACATTGAACAACACGTGCATAACTTTTTTTGGTTTTTATATCACTTTTGTCATCGCAAATATATTAAACATACTAAAATATACTAAAACACAATATTAAGGAGGTGCAGATTTTTGAAGAACTTGTGAAGTCGCCTAACAAGAATTTCGTTACATTAGCGGAGTCTTCCTTGTCCTCAAACCTTATCAGGAATAATGATTAAAATATACAACATTTTCATAGAATTTAAAGCTGCTATACTTACAATTCCAATGCTGCTGGCAACACCAATGATACTGATCATCATTGCCCCACCCTCAACGTTCTCAGCGGTCATGTATGATTTGAGAAAGAAGTATGGAACGATGAACCACACGGACAGAATTAGGGAGGAGAGATTGAACATTAAGAAGTGGAATTCGGTGAACATCCTGAAGTCAAATGTGGATTTTGCTGTCTGCCATAACCGCTGATACCATTTCTGTGGAAATATTAAGCGATATAATTTATGTATTTATAATTATCAGTATTATCACCAGCTGGATGAAGTCGAACGCCTGTTAAGACGTTGCTGTAATTAAAATGGCATCGGTAGAAGGGTTGACGATTGCTGTACCTGACGTCTCGCCCCTTTGACACGCTATTCGTCGCCATTCTTTTACGTCTGGCGTAAACAAAGTAGAATTGTAGTATACTACTTTGTTTAACTATCAGAACTGTGAGGTCTTTCCGAAATTGCTCGTAGTTGCCTATTACAGCCACACGACGATAATAATATTTATCGATTATTTTGTAATTTGTTTATTGAAAAATATTCTTGCAGTTTTCATTTACTTTCTCATGTTAGATATATTCAGCGTATCTACTAATTTGTATTTAGAATCCTTAAATCACCCCGTCTTACCACCTCTCTGCATTTGGATAGGTTTATTACTCTGGTTCCGTACTTGGATAACCATCGAAGCCTTGTTGCAGAAGAATATATTTTGCTGTAATAGCTTACAATCTCAATATATACTATACATAATAGTAGTATAATTGTACACAGCTAATCCCCAACCTCACAAGAATGAGATCCAATTTCATTAATAGGTAACTTTAACTCAATAAAATCATACATACCATTTCATCATCTGATTCCGAACCAAGAGACCACATGGAATTTCTGTAAATATCCGGCAAAGAGGATGCCCTCAATTTATACCTAGGTATGTTCATCATGGCTCCTCTATACATAATAGTATTTCTGTACAAAGGCATATCTCTAAGATACTGATGGTCAGTAGAGATCTGTCTTGAGAGCCAATTAGTCTGCTGATATGACATTTTAGAATTTTTAATTTTTTTATCTAAATTCGGATCTACTTTCGTAACTGATTTTGTATCTTTATTGGTATTATCTGGACTAACAATCTGTTCTTTAGTTTTCCTATCAGATTTATTTGACATTTCTGATCCTGTGGTTTTAGGAATTTTAACCGTCACTGTTATTGGTAGTTTTGCGGGCTCATTTTTATTATCTGTTACTGATTCTTCGACGTTAATGTTGACTTCTGAACGCCTTCTTGTTATAAAATCAGGAAAATTTTGCAGTATTATAGTATACAATCTCTTATTGCTCATTAATTTCTCTATAACTTCAACTGGAACCTATAACATTTTCAAAATGTAATTTATTTTATTGAAAGGAATACAAAATAAAAATAAAAATTGAATCGTTAATATTACATACTTTCTCATTTTGCGTTATAAAAGTTGGTAAGTGAATATCAGAATGTATTCTCTTGTATGCCTGATCAGCGTTCATCTGTGTAGTCGCCTCAAGTTGCTTTTGCTCTGCGATACTAGTTGTAAGTGTCGCGAGTATATAATCAGGACTTTTTCCGCTCTTTATTAAAGCTTTAAATTCATCTGCACTTAAAAGTATTGATTCTCCTTCAATAGATCTAGACGACATAGAACCAACACTGGATGACCGTCTAAATCTAGATTTCAGTAGTCTTCTTTCTCTTTCTTGCTTTATTGTCAGCCATTCTGGATCTCTCATCAATGCACCACATACACACATATTAAGCAAAGTTCCAGCTAGCAGAACTACAGTGTTCCTCCAATCGTAAACTTCTAGCAAGTAATGTGTGAGTGGAGAGTAAACTAATGTTCCGAAACCAATTCCACAAGAAGCTAGAGAAACAGCTAAATTTCTTTTCTTATCGAACCAAAATGCAACGGACACAACAGTTGTTACGTATAATATACCCATTGCCAATCCACTTAAGAATCCAAACGTCAGGCATAACATTTCTACAGAATTGCTAATAGAAGCCAATAAAAATCCAATGGTTGATAATAGACCAGCAACCATGGTCATAGTTCTGCAACCATATCTATCAACTAACGCACTCATAATCGGTCCAGCTAATAATGGTGTCGCAATAAATAAGCTTCCTATTAAAGATGTCTTCGACTGTGTCGTTTCAAAATATGAAGTAAATTCTTCGTGTAGAAGACCAAAGGAAAACGCCAAGCCATCGGCGCAAGCAGATACAAGAAACGCGGCAACGACAACTACCCATCCCCAACCACCGTCGGGTATGGGGGGTAGTTTCTTTTCAAATATATCGTTAGAGAAAATGCTGTCCGAATCTTCTAAGCCTTCAAATTTCACTCTTTCAACCGCTGAAGATTCATCTTTTGTGTAATGTGGTACAATTTCGTTGCGTTTACATTTTGATTTCAATGAATTTATTTTATTTATATCATTATTAGTATTGAGAGAATTTGTTGTGTTCTTGGAATTCTCAACTTTTTTATTGGTTTCATTACTTTCCATTTTGCATGGGTACTTCGTTCGATTTACATAACTTCAACTAATGAAGGATTGTTTAGTCTGCAAATATCAAAGTTAAAATAAATATAACTTTATCATTTTGTACTTGAGGTACAGCACGAGTGGTTCAGCTCAACCGGGGAAGCGTCCCGCTCGCACAAAATATAGGCATGAAATACCAGCATTATGCCGATATGCTAGTACTTCATGCTGGTATTCTGCAATCATCACAGCAAATGAAATATCAGCATTTACGTTGGTATTTCATTTGGTTTGTTTTGTATTGTGAGTTTATTAATTAGTCCCCAGGGGTGACAACATGTCTATGTACAGTTTGAAATTTGATTCTTAATCTTCTATTCATATAATAAAAATTTAAATAGCAGATGTATGTACATTTTATATTTTTGTAATAAAAGCGATTGAGGGATACTAAAAATAAGTAATTAAATAGATTTCTACCATTTTTAGAATTTTCTGTCTGTCTGTCTGTTTGTTTGTTAACGTATCACGTAAAAAGTACTAATTTATATTATTAGAATTATTAAGGCAATTATAAAGTGTATCTTCGGGTACATTTAGTCTTTATTTCATTAAAATCAGTTCATTCCATCAAAAGTTATGATATATATTCTGAAGTGCGGGTAGGGAAGTATAGGTACTAATTTGCTCAAAGGTGGCTTTGGTTGAGTCATCAAGTGCATGTTAAACTAATATCATATCATAAATCACAATTAAATTGTGTACTATGATATATATATTATGATAGTATATATGAACTTACAGGGTTGTATTGGTGATTTTAATGATAATAGCACTGCGCCACGGAGCCGTTATCAGGAACATGCTGCTGCCCATCTCATGTTTAATTGCCCTCTGTCACTTCTTACAACACCCGCCCTGCCCATGATATGGGGGTAGACGATTTTCTTACTTCACTACATATTGCAGACTACAGAGTAGTGGACATATAATTTCCGCTTTTATTTTAACAAAATTTTATTAGCTTAAGGCGACCGCTCAGACCCGTCCAACTATAGGCCTATCGCGATCACCTCCTTGTTCTCCAAATTAATGGAATCCATTGTTAACTGCCAGCTCATCCGGTACCTTGAGGATCACCAGCTGATTAGTGATCGCCAGTACGCTTTTCGTCGGGGTCGATCAGCTGGTGATCTTCTGGTCTACCTGACCCATAGATGGGCGGAGGCAGTAGAGTCCAAGGGGGAGGCGTTGGCCGTTAGTTTGGACATTGCGAAGGCCTTCGATCGGGTTTGGCACAAAGCGCTTCTTTCGAAGCTCCCTTCCTATGGGCTTCCCGAGAAATTGTGCAATTGGATCACCAGCTTCCTTGCAGATCGGAGCATCAAGGTCGTTGTAGACGGTGCATGTTCTGACTGCAAGCCTATTAACGCTGGTGTTCCACAAGGCTGTGTGCTATCACCAACGCTGTTTCTTCTGCATATCAATGATATGTTGCTAACTGGTAACATTCATTGCTATGCGGATGACAGCACTGGTGATGCTCTATACACCGGCCGTGCTAATATTTCTCGGGAAATGGTCTCCGAGTACCGGAATAAACTTGTGTCTGAAGTCGAGTCTTTGCTGGACAAAGTCTCGGACTGGGGGCGACTAAATCTTGTCCAGTTTAATCCTCAGAAGACACAAGTTTGCGCGTTTACCGCTAAAAAGAACCCCTTTGTCGTATCTCCTCAGTTTCAAGGCACTCCCCTAGTTGCCTCAGCCAGTATCGGAATCCTTGGCGTCGACATATCGAGTGACGTGCAGTTTCGTGGTCACTTGGAAGAGAAGGCCAAATTGGCCTCTAAAAAGCTTGGCGTGCTCAGCAGAGCGGGACAGTATTTCATGCCGGCACACCGCCTGCAACTTTACAAGGCGCAGGTTAGGCCTCACATGGAATACTGTTCCCATCTCTGGGCAGGGGCTCTCCAGTGCCAGCTCCTTCCACTTGACCGCATCCAGCGCAGAGCGGCTCGAATCGTCAACGACCGAGCCCTTTCCGATCGGCTCGATTCATTGGCACTGCGAAGAGATGTTGCATCTCTTTGCATTTTCTTTCGCATCTACCATGGGGAGTGCTCTGAGGAATTGTTCGGATTAATCCCAGCCGCCAAATTTCACGAACCCACATCGCGGCAGAACTCCCGATACCATCCACACCATCTGGATGATTGGCGGTCCACCACTGTGCGATTTAGAAGATGTTTTCTTCCTCGCACGACTTCCTTGTGGAATCGATTACCATCAGCGATTTTTCCGGACCGATACGACTTAGGGACCTTCAAGAAAAGAGCGTACTCCTTTTTAAAAGGCCGGCAACGCATCTGCAATTCCCTCCCTGGTGTTGCAGTTGTTCATGGGCGGCGGTAGTCACTTACCATCAGGTGAGCCGCATGCTCGTTTGCCCCCTCTCCTATAAAAAAAAAAAGCTTGGATGGCTACTTGGATGGAACTATGTGACGAAATTTTTGAATGTGATTTTCATCCTCTTCAAAACGTGGGATTGATTTGAAACTTCGTACACTTACCAAGGACCGATGACAATTCAATAATTTAAATAGTTTATCCCATTATCCTTGCCAGTATCATCAGGATTTGCGAATAATTCATAAAACAACTACGATTTCTACTGTAAGCCGCGCAAAAAAACTATTTACATAACATAACATAACATAAACACTCACGCCTGTCACTCAGAGGGGTAGGCAGAGACTACGGACTTCCATTTGGCGCGATCCTGCACACCTCTCTCGCTTCCTTTACATCCATATATCTACGCATACACGCTCGTCGGTTAAAAGTACTCCTAATCTGGCCCATTTTTAATGTATCGCCGATTTGGTCGATAAAACTTCGTCTAGGGCGCCCCTTCCCGACCCTGCCGTTCACTTCTGCAACATAAATTTGCTTTGTCACTCTTTCCTCGTTCATTCTTTCTACATGACCAAACCACCGAAGCATTCCTTTCTTAATCCTTGTCACAACGTCATCTTGCAAACCACACTTTTCTCTTATCACACTATTTCTCACCCTGTCATTCAGATTCAGCCCTAGCATACTCCTTAAGGACCGCATTTCTACAGCATTTATTCTACTCTCATGCTTCTTCTGCCAGACCCAACTTTCACTACCATACATTAAAGTAGGGACTAACACAGCATTATGAATCGCCACACGTGCCTTATTTGACACATTCTGACTCCCCATAATAGCGTGTAGAGCCCCATAAACTCTATTTCCTGCGTTCACTCGTCGTTCAATATCCTTATCATATCTACCATCCCTGCTAAATAAACATCCCAACTATTTACGTTCCAAAAAAACATACTTTTGTAGTTAGCCGCACTAAAAATAGAAAATAAATAATACTCGTAGTTTATAAAAAAACTAAAAAAACACGCTTTTGTAGATAACCGAACTAAAAAGTAAAAAATAATTTTAAATAAGATTAAAATAAGAAAATAGTGATTGTTTTTATTGTAAAAAAGCGTTGGGTGATTGATGTCATTTGTTGTAAACATTTTTGTGGATATTTGTAAAATTAGCGTCATCACAAAATTATCTGAAAAAGCGCCATATTATATATAATGTAATTGGCTTCCCGGAAACGGCTCTAACAATTTGAATGAAATTTGTATAAAGATAGATGATTTAAATGCTTTCAAACTTTAGATAGATTTCATATTTCAGATATATTCTAATGCCAGGTAAGTTTCGGTCTCTATATATCTTATTAAAAATCGGCCAAGTGCGAGTTGGACTCGCGCATGAAGGGTTCCGTACCATCATTTTAATTTATTTTTATTATTTGTTGTTATAGCGGCAACAGAAATACACAATCTGTGAAAATTTCAATGGTACCTATTACGGATCATGAGATACAGCCCGCAGACAGATAGATGGAGGGACGGACGGACGGACGGACGGACAGCAGAGGCTTAGTAATAGGATCGCGTTATTTACCCTTTGGGTACGGAACCCTAAAAAGGAACAAATGCGTATCAAACCTTGTACGACAATTATCAATTGTTTTATCTAGAATCAGGGTTATCTATACAATCTGTAATGCAACTAGCGTTTAAAAATAGTTTACCAGACAGTCTAACAACGATAGCATCGTTTGATTGACTTTGTTTACACGTTACCAAGTAAATATATTTACTTACTGGCGACGATTAGATTAATGTGATGTTTAGATATTAAATAGATATATAATAATATATAATATTTATACGTGGTAGAGCCATGCTGCAGCTATATTACTGGTATAGTTGTAGCACGAATGGGTCTGCTCGACCGGGTAAGGACCATGCTCTCACAGAATACCAGCGTAAAATGGCAGCTTAACGCTGCTGTGTTCCGTATGGTGAGTGTAGAGAACCGCAGACCCTTTTTACTGGAAACGAGGCATTCCATCTTAGTCCTCACGGGTGACAACGCATCTGCATTTTGATTCGTAATCGAGGATATATGTAGATGTCTATGGGCCACAGCAACCACTTACCATCAGGTGGACTGTGTGCACGTTTGTCACCCTAATTCTATAAAAAAAGGTTTTCAAAACTCTCTACGCAGCCTAAACTACTTCTACTAAATACACAGAGCAAGCATTTCATAATATTAGTTATTAGCGTATAGAAATAATTACAATAAGATATTGAAGATTTCGTGCAATATTGTTTGTCTTAGAATAGTGAAATATGTATGCATCGCAGCCTATATATATATATATATATATATATATATATATATATATATATATATATATATATATATATATATATATATATATCTTTTTAATGTGGTAGACCCACGTTGCAACTATATTATGGTTGTAGCACAAATGGCTCGGATCGACCGGAGTAAAATATTACTTTAATACTGCTGTGTTTCGTATGATGAGACTAAATAACCGGAGATCCTTTTTACTGGAAACGAAGCATTCCATCTTAGTCTTCAGGGATTACAATTTATCTGCATTTTGATACTTAATCGACGATAAATCTAGATGTCTATGGGCCACATCAGATGAACATAGTCACACTTATTCTACAAAAAAAATTCCGCAGGTTTCTTGAAGATTCTTTTTTCTTTTCTCTCTTATAAACGAAGAGCCGTGGTTGCTCAGATTGTTAGCGCTCGCTGTAAGCTTCACAGTACTCGAGCAACCCGGGTTCGATCCCCGCCGGCACCAATGAAATTGTTAATTGCAATTTTAAGTGCTGATTTACCACGTGCTCGGCGGTGAAGAAAAACATCGTGAGGAAACCTGTATGTCTGTGAAATAAGGAGAAAAAAACATGCGTGAGTGTCGTGGAACACTCGATTGGAACGAAGTTCCTTTGCTAGTATATTATTGTTGATAAACGTATTATATTATTGATTAACAAATACAAATAAATGAATTAATAGCGTCTATTAAAATGAAGCGTAATTTAAAATAAAATAATATTTATTTCATGGCAAGATAAGAAAAAGTGCGAGGGAAATGGATATTATTCCATCTCGCTTCCAAGGCCATCTACACTACGTCAGAAGGGGTCGTGACGGAATAATTTTACACTTTTTCCACCCTAGCCCCCATCCGCCAATTTCGTGCCGTCTGAAAAGGAACTTCGTACCAAAAATATTTCGATAACATGTGGTGCTCGCCAATACGCATTGGGGCAGCGCGGCGGACATTTCCTTGTCCTCAAATCCTTTTAGAAATGCGCCCAGCAGTGGCACGTAGGTAGGCTGTAACTTTAAACGCTAAAAAACGTCAAATGGTTTTAATTGTCATCCTATGTTTGTATCTGGCTTGACTGCTCAATATATCAATTGCCCACGTACTATTATTTTGTAGATTTGTACAAATTAACTTTTTAAATACCTAGATATGCCGTCTCCCCCTGCATAATGGCCCTGTCTAGACGTTTTCGCTAGACGACTGTATGGATTTTTAGCCTGTGTCACTGCTTATCGTCAGGTGGGATTTTGCTAGTCAAGCACTGGCATACGAAGTAGTGGAATTTTTCTCGCCTATATGGTTGAAGCTAGTTTTGGATCGCCTAATTTTTCTGCAAGACGGGTCATATTACTACTGAGGAACTGGAGGATCAAATAACGCATAACTCCGAGGGCTGTCAGTTTTTAACCCGCTTTCGTGTGTCTGTTCGGGTCGAATTTGGAATTTGATTTTAAAATTTAAACTAACTTCTCGATAAGCTAGCGACTTGAAATCGGTGGACAATGTAAGGATAAGAAAAATAACGTGGTATATATCTTTTTTAATTTTAATTTTGTTATTGCTTATTTTAATATAAAAACGTGCCTATTCTACCCTGACTGTCATATTCCCCGGACTTACCTTCTTGTGATATTTATCTGTCTACAAAATTAAAAAAGTAAAAGACAAAACGTTTTAAAGCAAAGAAGACGCATTGGCTGCATATATTTCAGAGTAGTGTAAAGATGAGGGATCTGAGGAATTTTCCAAGTGGTTAAGACTAGACATGGGACGAGTACTCGGTTTGGATTCGGTACTCGGCTGTACTGAGTACTCGGCCTTAATTATATTCCAGAGAAAAATAAAGACAAAAAGCCAGTTTTATCATTATGATTATATTAGACACATTAAAACATCAGGAACATGAGAAGCAGCAAAAATATTTAGAACGTACATAAGAATGTATAATAGAAATTATTATTACTAATATTTAAAATTTAAGAGTGGAAGATTGTGATGCAAAGACACTAGTTTTCGGCCCTATTTGGGTCTAGTTTGTAAGGGAAATAACCGCACGCCTAGGTCTAAGATGGAATGCCCCTTCAATAAAAAGGGATCTCCGGTTCTCTACACTCACCATACGAAACACAGCAGTGTCAAGCTGCTATTTTACGCTGGTATTCTGTTAGAGCGTGGTCCTTCCCCGGTCGAGCCGACCCATTCGTGCCACAACTATACTAATATATAGCTGCAGCATGGCTCTACCACGTATTTCAACATATTAACCTATCTTGTATAATTTTATGGATTGATCTATGTAATTTTTTGTTTTACTATAAGTGCTGTCAAAATAATAATAAATAAATAAATATACCGAAAAATACGCGTTATATAAATTTTCCTGGATTTAATATTAAGGGCTAAAGTATGGCATTAAAACACCATGTTTTAAGAAAATACATTTATTTAGTCGAAATATTCAATATATTTATCAATACATTTCTGCCATCTCGAGGGAAGACCATATTATGCCTTAGCGATAGAACTAGCTCTAGGAATTTACAAAGTATATGATTGTTGTCATTTTGTACCGCGTCCCGAGAACAATTTGTTTTTCCTTGCAGGAAATAGTCAAATTGCGGAAATATGGTAATCGGTTAGGGCTAGTTCTGTCGAGGACGAAGAATGACGTACGATTTTTAATTACAAATCTTGTAATATCCCTGTATATAATGTACTCTGTGCTTGTAATGTTAAAACAGTTTATCGAGCAGTATCAGGTTTTGCGTTATCAAGGTGCAATAATGGCGCGCAACCCGGGTTCGTTCCCCGCCGGCAATGAGATTGTTAATTGCAATTTTAAGTGATTATTTACCACATGCTCGGCGATGAAGCTAATCATCGTGAGGAAATCAGCATATCTGAGGAATAAGAATATTTCGAAGACATGTGAAGTTCGCCAACACGCATTGGGGCATCGTCGCGGACATTTCCTTGTCCTAAAACCCTTTTAGAAACGTCTATAGGCTGTAACTTTAACTTTAATGACGATAATCAATGGACGAGTCGGGGTTAGTTCCCCGAGAGTTTCTTCATCATTGTTCGAAGTTCTTCGCGGTGGAATTTTCCTTTTATTGACACACCAGATCTTAAAAAGCCATAGTGAATTCCACCATGAAGTCACCACCAAACAATTGCCTGTGAGCTGTGGTGAGCTTCGCTTCAGCGCACTATCACGGTATCTGACTCAGGTACAGCCATAGCGTTTTTCGTTTTCGATTATCGTAGAGAATCCACTTTGCATCACACGTCACAATTATGTCCAAAACCCTTTCGTATCTGTAGCTAATCGTCAAAGCAAGGCAAGCTATAACACATCAGTTAATTTATGATATAAGCACTAGAAATGACTGCCCCATTTCTCAAGTATTTCTTTCCCTTTGGTACAAATAAGTCAATATTGTGGGTAAAATACTTAATGTTAAACCATGACGTCAATTCCTTAATTGTTCTATTTATAACTGAAGTACTGAATGTACACTACAAAGAGTATATTATAATCATTAAAAACACAATGATTATAATATATTATTAAAATATAATGATTGTATAAACTATGGCAAATTACGTAATTACATTATGCTTCAATGAAAAGTCAAACATAATTTTTGTGTAAAGGTTTAATTAATTCAACGCAACCACTCTATTACAATGATGACAAATACATACTTTAATCCCTTATATATATATATAGTACTGAAATCTCTAATATAGAAGGGTACAATAAAAATAATTTACAACAGGGTTGCTACTAAATTTGTAAAGTGAAATCTATGTGGATGTACGTACTAGAACCATGCTGCAGAGTAATTATAACTAAGTACAGCGTGAATCGGTCGGCTCGCCCTAGGAAGAACCACCCTCGCACTGAATACCAGCGTGAAATAGCAGCATACAGTTGCTGTTTCATGGTGAGAAGAGACCCTTTTTCATTTTGTAATCAGGTAAGTATACCATTTTAGTGTTTAGGTACGACGCGCTTGTTTTTTGATTCTTATTGGAAAAAAAATTACGTCAGTAATACACTATACTATATACAATATATTGAAATATTGTATATAGCATCCACTTAACATCAGGTGGATTGTGTCAATTTTTCATCGTTACTTTGTTTATGCCTTAGAACCAAGTTAAAACTACATATTAACTGGAGATTTTGGAACGAGGTTCCTTATCGGGCGGTACAAATTTGGCGGATGGGGACTAGGCGAGAAAAAGTGTAAGGTTTTTTCGTCACGACCCCTTTTGACTTAGTGTAGACGGCCTTGGCAGCAATGAGGAAGCGAGATGGAATAATATCCATTTCCCTCGCACTTTTTCTTATCTTGCCATGAAAGAAATATTATTTTATTTAAAATGACGCTTCATTTTAATATACGCTAGTAATTCATTTGTTTGTCATTTGTTAATCAATAATAATATACCTACTACGAAAGGAATTTCGTTCAAACCGAATGTTCCACGACACGCATGCATGTTTTTATTTTTATTGTAGTCGTGTAATATGTAGTAAAAATTTATGGTGACATATTGTACTTCCACCAACAGTCTAAAGCATCAAATATTTTTTCGGATTCCTCGACTGATAGATGAATTATTAAGTGGCGAAGCTTGCGAAGTCACTTATTGATTTCACGATGTCTGTCCGTCTGTCCGTCTGGCCGTCTGTCCGTCCGTCCGTCCGTCTGTCCGTCTGTCCCACGATTATCTCGAGAACGGTTTCGAATTTTCAAATTCTGTTTTCAGCAATCGATTACTGATCACCCAGGCATCTGAAACTCCTATTTTGAATTTTTTTTCCGTTAGAAACCGCTACAAAACTGATTGATTCGCCACTTTGCTATGCTGTTAGCTTGCTAGGTTTATTTTTATTGAAGTTATATCAACTGACTTTAAAGCAATTCTTAAATTGACTTAGTATGCATTTCGTCATCATCATCATCATCATTACACCACTGCTATAAACTACTACACTAATATTATCATAAGGGGGTTCAATCAGTTTTTATTTTTATTTTCTAGTTGTCATTATGATTTATCTTTTATTTTTGGAACTAGCTAGGCGAGAAAAAAGTGTAAGATTTTTATCCCATTTTTTATAGAATAGGGGTCAAGCAAACTAGCTGCGCACCTGATGGGAAGTAAATGACTACTACCGCCCATGAATAGCTGCAATACAGGGATTTCAGATGCCTTGCCGGCCTTTAAACGAAAATCCCTAAATCGTATCGGTTGGGGAAAATCACTGGTATGGTAAATATACATATGTAGGTCTCCTTTAGGCAGTGCTCCCATTTCCGTAGCTAGTGCCACCCTTTTACCTATTTCTGCCACCAAATAGCAGTGTTTGCAAATCCTAAAGGCCTAAAGGGCCATAGAGAGCCAGTATTATGCAATTACAGGCACTGTGGCATTCCAGCTTAGTCCTCAGAGTTGACAACGCCTCTGTAGCCATACATGTTTGAAGATCTCTGCAGGTCCCCATGGACTGCAGTAGTCACTTAGCATCAGGTGGACAGTAAATTCAGTTGTCACTTTTTCATTCATTCTTTATACGTGGTAGAGCCATGCTGCAACTATATTACTGGTATAGTCGTAGCACGAATGGGTCGGCTCGACCGGGGAAGGACCACGCTCTCACAGAATACCAGCGTAGAATAGCAGCATAAAGCCGCGTCTCCAACAAAGTTTTGCTGTCAACACAACATTTGCCAACAAAACTTGTTTCCATTTTCGGCGGCAACATCAAAGGAATACGCTTGTTGCCAACATTTGTTCCCTCGGTGGAGACGCTTGTTGACAGAAACATTTGTTGGCAACACGTGTCAGCAACTGTTGTGTTGGCAACAAAACTTTGGTGGAGACGCGGCTTAACGCTGCTGTGTTTCGTATGGTGAGTGTAGAGAACCGGAGACCCTTTTTGACTGGAAACGAGGCATTCCATCTTAGTCCTCACGGATGACAACGCATCTGCATTTTGATTCGTAATCGAGGATAGATGTAGATGTCTATGGGCCACAGCAACCACTTACCATCAGGTGGACTGTGCGCTCGTTTGTCACCCTAATACTACATAAAAATAAGGTTTTTTTTAAAAAAATATCCATTATATTCAAGATGCGTAAGTGAATTAATTAAGAGCCGCATGAAAAATAAATTTATTTCACTAAATTTGAAGTCACCTTCCTCCCATAATTGCGCGCACCGTCACTGCCACTATTAAACCCAACACCACTACCACCAATACCATTCTTATCACTAGATATGTACATTAAGAAACACACACACCAAAGTCGACAATATGACACGTGGTTCGTCGAGACATCATCAGTGATAGTGATAGAAGTGCTCCTCACACTTGATAGAATATAACCATTTTATTTTTCACGTGGATTTAGCAATATAATATTCACATCATATTTTTTTGGAATGTCAGGAATTCGAGCTCACGTCCCATGACAAGACAACCTGTCCACTATTCATTCGTTTAATGAATAAAATGACCAACACCGGCCGTACAACTAGGGTGGCGTTAATAGAAGAAATAACATAAAAAATAATAGAAAAAATAATTTACCTAACGGTATTACAGATTCGCTCAATTATTTTCATCACAGTTTCTCGCCTACAGATATCCGATCTCGTTAATTGACTGAAATAGCAAAGCACTATTTGTTTCACTTTAGAACTAACTACATGTTGAATAAATTACACACGTCCTGCCACTCCCATGTGCCGTGCTGAACTAGAAAATAAATAATATAGAATAGATTATATCGCTTGCTTGATGCGCGAATTACTTGTAGGGTGACCATTAGTCTCACCCTTTTTGATATGGTCCCATTTTTTATAATATTACCTTCAAGTAACATTCCCTGTTAATTGTTCACTGATCCTAGGAAAAACTAATAACTATGAAACTCATCTCCAATATTTAAGGAGGCGAAACAGTAGAAGATACTGTACCCGTACCAACAGAAATCGGTTGGCCCTGTGTCGTGGCACACGGCTGTTGGTTTTAACGTAAAGCGTTTATATCAGCCAGTACATCCAGGCAACAAGATGGCCTTCTTTTTAAATATTTTTATACAATTCTACAACACCTAGAGAATTGCAGATGCGTTGCCGGCCTTTTAAAAAGAAGCAAGCTCGTTTCTTAGAGGTACCTAAGTCATATCGATCCGGAAAAATCGCCAATGGTAAACGATTCCAAAAAGTATTCACGGTACAAAAATCGCACGGTAGTGGACCGCCAAACATCCAGATAATGTTGATGGTAACGTAAGTTTTGTCGCGATTTGTATTGGTGAAATTTGGTGGCTGGAATTAATCCGAACAATTCCTCAGAGTACTCCCCTTGGTAAGTACGACAAAAAATACAAAGGGATGCAACATCTCTACGTAATGCCAATGAATCGAGCCAACCAAAGATAACTCGGTCATCGATGATTCAAGCCGCTCTGCGCTGCGGTCTGCGGTCAAGTGGAAGGATCTCGAATTGGGCGGCCCCGGCCCAGAGATGAGAACAGTATTCTATATGAGGCCGAACCTGCACCTTGTAAAGTTGCAAATGGAGTGCCAGCATTAAATACTGTCCCGCTCAGCTGAGTATGCCAAGCTTTTCAGAAACCAATTTAGCTTTCTCTTCTAAGTAATCACGACACTGCAGGTCATTCGATGTGTCGAAGCCGAAGACTTGTATAATGATTTATCTATAAGCTTTTAAAAAAGTTACTTCGCAAACATCCGTTCTATAAAATAAAATGATGTGTCTTACATAGTATGAAGACCACCTCCCGCCCTCCCTCAATTGCGTGCACTATCCCCGTCACCACTAATCCCAACACCACTACACTAGGAAAGACATACCACTGACGACAATACGAGACGTGTTTCGCCTCTACACGAGGCATCCTTGGGTGATGTAGACTCTAAGATGGTTGACCGTTAAGTGAACGGTGAGCCAAAACAACTGCCTTTTATATAGACCGCTGACGCAACCGCTCCCTGCTTAAGGAACGAGCGACCGCGTCATGCAATAAAACTTGCGACCAATCCAACCAATCCAACCAATAAAAATGATTACCTATCTACATATATCTTCAATTAGGAATCGAAATGTGGATGCGTTGTTGACTCAATTCTAGTAATAAGGGTCTCCGGATCTCTACACTCATCATACGAAGCACAGCAGTCTTTACTATTAGCTATTTTACGCTGATACTCTGAGAGAGCGCGGTCCTTCCCCGGTTAAGCCAACCCATACGTGCTATAACCATATAGTTGTAGCGAGGCTCTACCACATATAAAACCATAGCGCATAGTGCCTTCATTTGCAGCACCTGGTTTATATACATACGTCGTTGTCGTTGATACGAACGACAACATAATATTTATATAATCCATATGTTGTCGTAGATCAATGTGATGATCGAACTCTAAATTAGGCAGTATTAAAAATAGCTAATTTTAATTCTCTTATCTTAAAAATTGTCGTAATCCATACAGTAAAAAGTAATTTCTCTAGTTTGGGGATTACACGCGTCATCAATCCATTTAGTGCGGGGCCGGTCTTTAATTTCTTTTATGAGGCTGCCACTTAAAAATCTTCCTTCCCCTTCAGGCTGTTGGATCTTCGAACAATATGGTCGCACATTGACACTTCTAACTATCCTGGTTACGAAGAAACTCTAAGCCTTGCCATCTACATAACTCGCTGTGTGACCTTGAGCTATCTCATACGGCCAGGACCGTGTCTCAGATCCATATGTTTATCACTGGCAACCCTTGATTTCAAGTATTGAGGTATACGTGACGGTAAGATGTGTCGTAATTCTCCAAACGCTGTCCAGCCGAGTTAAATTCGTCGATTGACCTCCCAATCGAAGTTAGACTTACTTAGTCGTACAGTTTACCATAGATTCACATAACCGTTAACAAATTCGAGCGTATTGATACCTACAATTACCGGCATAGGTATGCACGTGCGTACGACACAAATACTGACGCATATTTTATTTCTGTCTGTAGAAAGATAAAAAATAGAATCCGATAACAGCTAACGTTTTTTCTACGTGGGGCCTACGCATACCCGCCTCGCGGGGGCAAGGACTAGTTATGTTGGACTCACACTGACTAAAACTCCATGGTGTTCCACCTTCGCCGCATATTGGCACGGCCACGGGAACGCTTTGGCACACATCCGCGGCCCCACTAGCGCCGGCCGCCCCATGGCAGCCCCTTCTCGGGGGAGGACCTCTCCTCCCCACTCTCCTTCTCAGGCAAGGCGCACCAGGAACACAAGGCACGCCCCCCTCCACGGCCTCCAACTCCACCTGCCTATCAGACCCCCCGAGTCCGATACGCGGAGGCCATGGGGCCAGGAAAATCGAGCGCTTAATAGCACCCGCTTTCCAGACCCCAACGGTGGATCTGGTCTCTAGCTCCGCCGCCAACCAAGTTTCGGCCGCGGAGGGTAGGGAGAGCGGCGCCTCGCAATACCGACACTCCTCTCCCCCCGCGGCCCCATCATCACTGCATCAACGGTGCGGCCTCGTCAGAGTCGCGGAGGATAGGGCGAGTGGCGCATCGCCATACCAACACTCCTCTTCCTCCGCGACTCCACCTCGGATGCAGCGGTAGGGAGAGAGGACACTCCTCTCACCGCAGCCCACCAACACACATCCCAAGTGGGCTTGCCAAGCTCAGTCGGATTGGCCACCTCGGGCCGGCCCTACACCACGGGCCAGCCAAGGTGTTCCGCTTTGTTCACCGCGGGTGACCAAGCCACGGCTACTAACCCCCCCCCCCCACCACCACCACCACGACAAGGCGGGAACCCGTTCGGGGGGGAACAGCTAACGCTAGTTGTAGTGTTATGCTACTTACATTTCATTGTACACTATTTCTCCTTTTTCCTGCATTCATGTTTTGCATCACTTTATACTATTTCTCCATTCTGTTTTTGATTTTCTGCATTCATGTTTTGCATCACTTTATACTATTTTTCCATTCTGATTTTGATTTTCTGCATTTATATTTTGCATCACCTTTATTTCTATAGGATCCTGTAACGTTTTTACACAATAACATATCATTTTACTTCGTATTTTCACACTATTTAGTACTTTTAAAATAGCTGTCAATGAAGTCTTACCTTTTTCGGTCTTTTATTGAATTCTCTGTAACTCTACAATTTCAGGCTTCGCGCACGCTGCCGTGCATTAGTTTTTCCTATTTGAATAATATCTCATTTCTTACTTAAATGTAATAGTTTCTTAATAACAGTCCTAAAACTAAAAATTGCTCAATTTGACAACCATTGTTTATGTGGTTGTTATGGTAACTTTTATTCAAATTCGTCTCTGGTATGATGTTCTTCCTACATAAATACTCTTTGGCTGTAGGTCATTTACAATAAATTTCGTTTTAATTTAAATAATTTCTCGTTCTCTCTAAAAAGGTATAAAAGCCGAGCCATTGGAGAATACAGGACAGTCTCGCTTCAGTTCTCAAAGGAGAAACATCTACTAAAGGCCTTATCCCGGGGCCGCTTTGCCCCGGGATCCTGCAAGCCTCCATCTACATCCGGCGCATCCTGAAGTCGTCGGCGCATCCTGCAAGCCAGGCGCTGGGATCCTGCAGGCCAGGCGTCGACTCTGTCTGTGAAGATCCTCAACTCTGTCGGTGTTGAGGCAAACTCCGAGAAACTGAAGAAGGTCATCTCGGAACTCAATGGCAAGAGTGAAGAACTGATCGCGCAGGGTCGTGAGAAGTTGTCGACCATGCCCGTCGGTGGAGCAGCGCCCGTGGCCGCGGTCGCCGCTGCTGCAGCGCCGGCAGCTGAGAAGAAGGAAGAGAGAGTCCAAGAAGGAAGAATCTGAGTCTGACGATGAAGTTATGGGCTTCGGTCTCTTCAACTAAAGCTTGCTTAAATTAATTTTTTTTTCTCTTTTCTTCACTTTTACTGCGCTTTGTCCATTCCCTTTTGATTTAATTGCTTTCCCTTTCGTTCTTAACTCATTACTCATCATTCATTTATTCGTCCTTTTCATACCTTCAAAATTCTAAAACAAAACTTCTTCTAGTTTTTCAACTTATCTGGATTATATTTAGACCTACATATAACACTTCATTTACATTCATCACTCTAAGTTACATTCATCACTCTAATATTTTTATTCTAGCTATAACTTAAAAAGGTACAATTTTTAATTTTTATTTCTTAAACTTAACTTTGTACTTTGCACTTTATATAAAATTGTTTTTGAAAGCTGAAGCGAAATGAACCATAAATTTTCAAAACATTAATAACTGTTAAATACTTTTCTAAACATTTATTAACTGTTAATTTGTATATATGTATAAATAATCTTCTAAACATTTATTAACTGTTAATTTGTATATATGTATAAATACTTTTCTAAACATTTATTAACTGTTAATTTGTATATATGTATAAATATAACTGTTAATTTGTATATATGTATAAATATCACCATTTTCACCTTATTATTTTAATTTCTTTTTGTTTGTTTGTCTAGTGATCCAGTGTTCTTCAACACATCTTGCTTCAAGACCTCGAATTTTGGGAGCGGCTAACTACTCCCTTAATTTCCTTTACCTTTATCTTCACCTGGGAGCAGCTGACTACTCCCTTAATTTTTTATCTTCACTTAGGAGCGCATGACAACTCCCTAAATAAGCCTGAATGTCCTTTCGAAAACACACTTCTAGAGTGGTGTCTCTTCGAAATTTTTTATCTTCACTTAGGAGCGGTTGACAACTCCTTAAATAAGCCTGAATGTCCTTTCGAAAACACACTTTTAGAGTGGTGTCTCTTCGACTAATTTTTTTTCCACGCAGGAGCGGTTGACTACTCCTTAAATAAGCCTTAATGTCGTTTCGAAAACACACTTTTAGAGTGGTAGTCATTGAATGTGAACTCCACCCTTACCTGAATGCAGATGATGAATGTAAGAGATAGTATATCTGATTTTGACTGGTGATGTCTGTTTCTGCAAAGCTGTGTTTTTATGGTTTATTTTAGAATGTACATGTCAAAATTTTTGCTGAGTCAAAAATTTTCCAGGGTCGGGGGGAAAATGTAGTGTTATGCTACTTACATTTCATTGTACACTATTTCTCCTTTTTCCTGCATTCATGTTTTGCATCACTTTATACTATTTCTCCATTCTGTTTTTGATTTTCTGCATTCATGTTTTGCATCACTTTATACTATTTTTCCATTCTGATTTTGATTTTCTGCATTTATATTTTGCATCACCTTTATTTCTATAGGATCCTGTAACGTTTTTACACAATAACATATCATTTTACTTCGTATTTTCACACTATTTAGCACTTTTAAAATAGCTGTCAATGAAGTCTTACCTTTTTCGGTCTTTTATTGAATTCTCTGTAACTCTACAATTTCAGGCTTCGCGCACGCTGCCGTGCATTAGTTTTTCCTATATGAATAATATCTCATTTCTTACTTAAATGTAATAGTTTCTTAATAACAGTCCTAAAACTAAAAATTGCTCAATTTGACAACCATTGTTTATGTGGTTGTTATGGTAACTTTTATTCAAATTCGTCTCTGGTATGATGTTCTTCCTACATAAATACTCTTTGGCTGTAGGTCATTTACAATAAATTTCGTTTTAATTTAAATAATTTCTCGTTCTCTCTAAAAAGGTATAAAAGCCGAGCAATTGGAGAATACAGGACAGTCTCGCTTCAGTTCTCAAAGGAGAAACATCTACTAAAGGCCTTATCCCGGGGCCGCTTTGCCCCGGGATCCTGCAAGCCTCCATCTACACGTGAAGTCGTCGGCAGTCTGCTTCAAGCGCGGGGCCACACTCGGGCGCGCTACGACTGCTTGCTCCAGGCGCCGAGTGCACCTACTGCCCGCGCTACCTTCGGGCACGCTACGACTGCTTGCTCCAGGCGCCGAGTGCACCTACTGCCCGCGCTACCTCTGGGCGCGGCGACTACTTCTCCAAGTACTGAGCGCACCTACCCCAGGCGCTACGTGCGCCGGCTCCGGACGCTGCGTGTGCCCAGTCCAGGCGCTGCGTGCCGTCGCCGCTGAGAAACCTCAAGCTCTGCGTGTGCCTATTTCTACAAAAGCAGCGAGGCTCCAGGCTCCACTATAAAACTATATTGTCCTATTCTCCTATCTTTATTTTTTTTAAAACCTAATTGTAATCTCATTTCATCCATCATCTTCATATTTCATTTTTTTTATAAAATTGTAAATACCTTTTTAAAAATTTAAATATATTATTTTTTTGGTCTACTTTTGTTGTTTTGCTGTTCTTAGGTTAGGTTCTCTTTATTTTTTAATTGTCGCTTCACGACATAGTTCAATTACAACAAGACAAGGTTGTTTTAATACAGTTTTATGCAATAAATTAATTTATTGTTATTATTGCACACAAGTTGCACCTGGTCATACATCCAGAATAGGAAAAATTACGTGTTGTGTTCCACATGTTCCGTGCGTGATATCCACCGCGCTACGGAGCCGTAAGTGTAAATAACCTATAAAAGTAAAATAAAGTAAAGTAAGGTAAAAAAATACCTAAACATAGAAATTAAAACATTATCTAATTCATCGAAGTCGTTAGAGAACTTCTTCGTTCTGTTAAACCAACTACAAATATAATTCATATTTATATATATACACATATTTTATTCAAATATTGTAAATAAGTAAACTTTATTACTACACTAAGATTGCTCGCTTAAAGTTAATGATAAATACCAAGGTTATTCAAATTAAGTCTCGCTCTGTTGAAAAGCCTGGCGACATTATTTTTTAATAGAAATGAACTCCTTTAAAGTTAGATTACTTTAGGCATTTGAATATAATATGTTATATATATATATATGCTGTCATACCTTTCATTGTAATAATAACAGGACAAACCAGTTAACAGTACGTCTTTATTTATTTTTTATAAGACTGACAAAGGAGCACTCAGATACTGTGGCCGATAGACATCTAATCTATCCTCGATTAATAATCCATACCATGGCTAATGCAGTCTTTTGACACCTTAGATATACCGCAGAAAGATAAATAATTTTTAATTGAAAAAGTAAAAGTAATTCGCAGACAGATCAAAGATAACTGCTAATATGCTTTTAAAATAAGTCACTGCTAACGCAATATTAAATCGTCATCATTATCATTACAGTCCATCACAAATCTATCGCTGATCATAGGACTCCCAAGACAGTACAAGGAATATCATAATAGCCACTTGCACCCATCGTTTCCCTCCATTTAGTGCACTAAATGTAGAGTAAATCTAGAGTTTCAAAAGTTAAACGAGCCAAATCCCCTAGCTCCAATAATTAAAAATTAAAAATGTTGTACAACCGACTTCAATATAAATTATTAAGCATAACTCAAAAACTATTGGTCAGACCTTGATCAAATTTATATGAAACTACATGTGAAGCACCAGCTTTTAGATAAAAAAAGAATCATCAAAGTCGGTTCACCCAGTAAAAAGTTATTAGATAACACACATAAAAGAACATTCAGTCGAATTGAGTACCGTCTCCTTTTTGAAGTCGGTAGAAAAATAGAGTTTTAGAGGTTTTTATATGAGAGTTAAGTGACCGTCCCGGTCAGATGGTCTACCTGATTTTAAGCGCTATCCTACGCGCTATCTATGGATCAACAATACGAATTTTTTCTTTCCCTACTTGAGTATGGGAAGACCCAAATCGCATTGCATTGCAACCGTCGCCCAGAGGCAAGATGGTGGAACGTCTCATGTGCCAGTAATTTTACCGACACACAGACCTTTCAAACCCGAACAAAGCAATGCAAGTGCACTATGACTTGGCGGTCGAACTAGGCGTGAGTTCTGCTGCTACAAGGAAGGTAAAAATGATAAATGACTAATGGAACACACTATAAGTATTACATTATGTAAGTCTGCGTTCACCTCGAATGAATTTAAACTATTTTAAGTCCTTTATATAAATGCAGCGCAGACGTCACGCACTCACTCACCCTTTACGAGTATATGCTACCCGATGGGAATTTAAAAACCCCTAATCAAGTGGGAGCGTCGTCCTATGCTTCCCTTAACGGTGCGAGAGCCACACGAGAACTTTTTCCGAATCGATTGTTGGTTCTTCGAACTACATGGCCGGCCCATCGTCACTTCAGCTTACTGATTCGTACATTAAATTAATACAAACATCGAATGAAATATAGTAATATCAGTACATTACGGGATAAGTAGTTAATTGTCAAAAAAATCATACATTAATCACAGCTTATCACATGTCAACTGCAGGACATAGGTCGCCCCATAGGTTACCTACATCATAAAAGGGATGTTTACCACAATTGTCACTCGTCACAGTTTTTTTTTCAATAATATTGCGTTGTTAACAGGAAAGCGCTAATGTCCATCTCCTGTTTCATTTCTCTCTTTTGCTCGTGTACGGCTAGGACGGAACAAGTGTTTCTATGGCTTACAAATTAATAATTGTTCCGGGTCTGCTTGTTTTACCATATGCATGAAATGTATGTATTTATTACATATAATTACTGTTGCTGACGGCGAGGGAACCGCCGCCCCGTCGCCCCTTCATACCCCGTTGCGCCCCGCACACCCCGCACACCGGCAGCAGATGGACGACCAATCAGCGTGCAGCATCGTCGTGCGAAGCTACTCTCAGGCTAAGACGCTCTCTTGCGGCACATAAGAAGGGCGTTTTGGTCTGTGAGCAGTTCATTTCGGAAGCGGCACTCGAAGACCACAAGAGAAGAAACCTCAAGAGAAACCATCAAGAGAGAAGGATCTATACTCCATTGAAGACTCCCTTTGTGTATATAGTTAATTAGTGAAAGCCGCATTTGTAAATAGTTTAATCCAGTATAGTCTACAGTACCATCTTTTCATTAAGCAGTCCCCTAGCGTAATATCAGTTCAATAATCAATCAATACAGTCCACTAGCTACAGTAAATAAATACAGTCCACTTCGATCCCTTATCTTCTTGGTCCTTCGAGCCGGATTCAAGCCAAAAGATTCAAGCCAGAAGAAAGAAGGTAATTACAGAAGAGAGAAGATCATTAGAGAAGATCTTCTACGAAGAAAGAAGTTCGTCGACGAAGAGAGAAGATCGTCGGTACTAACTTCTTCTCTGTTTCTTACGACTACGTCATATACGTCATAATATTGTCTGTTTCCAGACAATTTTTGTTTCTTAAACCGCGTTTACGCGGCCAGGTGGTTGCTCCCTAACGGTGCCAAACTGTGACCATCTGGTAACGCCCTTGTGGCGGGAACGGCGTCCAATACGTGCGTCTTTTTGAAGACGATCGGAGGTCGCAACGTGGGACGTCATGAGGAAGACACGAAGCCAGAAGACACGGAACGACGACGAAACGTCGGTAGGAATACGGATATTCGAAGAAGCACCCGCGTCCCCGTCCGATTATCTCGCGTTGGCACAAGCGCCCTCCGCCGCGCCCCAGGCCCCGCTCGCGCCCGCATCTACGCCCGCGCCCGCGCCCCCGCCGCCGCACCCCGCTATGTCTACGACCGATCGTTTGGGAGAGGTTAGCACATCTGCGCCGCGCACAGACACACTCGCCGCGATTATAGAAGATCTTCCGAAAACAGAAACTAGTTCGATAGTACGTACCGTCGCGCCTGTAGCAGACGTTGTACATACCGCCCCCCGTCGGTCCGTTCAGTCCGTTCAGCCCGGTCGACAGTTAGCGCGATAGCAAAATTAAAGCAAATCGAGTATAATGCCGCGGTGGAACTAGCTGCAATTAGAAGGAAGCAATTGCAACTCGAAGAAGATATTATCAAGAAGAAATACGCTAGGGACATTGCTCAACTGCGGGAAGAAACAGATAGGGAAAGTCTAAACGAAGACGATTTAGTAGAAAATAGGGTACGCGTTGATAGGTGGTTGAGAACGTAGATACTGTGCGGGGGGATCCGCCCTACCGCCCGTCTCAGCCCGCGCCCCGCATCGAGATAGAGCAAGTCCCACCGAATAGGGGAATCGGTTACGACCACGCTGAAGATGCCCAGGGGAGGACGGTAGCGAATGATGTTCAACCGCGCCGCGTAGATACGATACAGAGGGACAATGGAGTCGCCGTAGAAATGAACCAGGTGGATCGCCGTGTACGGGTTACGTCGCCGTCGCGCGTCCAACGCCGCACTCTATCGCCTATACATAGATCGCCACATCGCCACGCGGATCGTAGATCACCGTCGCCGTGTAAGGATGTAGGTATACATAGATCGCCATCGCCACATCGCCACGCGGATCGTAGATTATCGTCGCCGTGTTACAAGGATGTAGGTGTACATAGGTCGCCAGCGCCACAGCGTAGGCTAGAGGGAGACAGGGATAGAGATAGGTCGCTTACTGCGCGAGGGAAAGATAGGGGTATAGAACGACTAGCGGAAGCTTTAAAAAGCATGATTAGAGTCAGGCCCGCCGCCGCGAAATAAACGCAGGACATGCCTATTTTTAACGGTTCGGCCGCGGAATGGTTAGCGTTTAAAGCCGCGATGAAAGAATCCACGTGTTTATATGGATTCACAAATACGGAAAATATGGCAAGGTTAAGGAATTGTTTGCGCGGTGAGGCTAGGGACGTAGTATCGGCACTGCTGTTTACCGCAAAAGATCCAGCAGATATTATGCGAACACTGGAGCAGTGTTTCGGCCGCCCGGAAGTAATTATAGACCGTGCGTTAGAGGAATTAAAACGCCTTCCGCGCCCGGGTCAAACCGCCCAGGAATTAAATTCGTTCGCTATTAAGTTACAGAATATAGTGTCTATTATGCAGAACGTCGACGGACTAGCAAACTTAGCCCTCACTTACGGTCGCGTTGGTGCGATTATGCGGAGCACTACGCAAGTGCGGGCGAACCGGACATCGTCACGCTATCCCGATTCATGATGAGAGAGGCTGACCGTGCGTTAAGTCATGCCTATACGTCCGTAGCGCCGACTAAGGAATCGCCCGTAAGACGAGAGGCGCCGCCGTCGAAAAGAGTTATATTGACACGCCGCGTAGAGGATAGGGCTCGCGACGTAAAGACGTTCACCGCCCAGGAGGACACCGGTAGTGCCTCATGTATGTATTGCGGGGGTGAACACTCAATCGCCAAATGTAGGAAGCTAGCGCAAATGGGTTTGGACGACCGGTGGAAGTGGGTTAAGGAAGATGGGGTGTGTTTTAGGTGTTTAAACAGCAAACACCGACGCTTTAGATGTAAAGCTAGGAAATGCGGCGTCGACGGCTGCAACGCCCCCCACCATGCCCTCATTCACGCCCGCAAGGCCCGCGCACCTGAAACATCGGCAAAACCGGATGAGACCGTGCTCGTCGCGTCGAATGTTAATAGTAGTGCGTCCGTTTTATTGATTTACTATTTCGTTAACCGAGGACGACTTAGCTCGCGAGTTAGGAGCGGAAGGACCGACGAAGCCGCTTAACATTCGAGGCGTGAATAACAGTCAACGCGAGGCCGATAGTAGATTAGTTAGCATAGGCATACGTGGCAAGACGCGCAGTGAGATGTATAATATAAGTGCGCGGACAATAGCAAATTTAAAGATAGGTTCGCAGTCTGTGAGTAGGGAGTGCTTACGGTTAAAGCACTTACGCGACCCACCGAGTTCGGTTTGTTACGACGACGCGAAGCCGAGATTATTATTAGGCGCCGACAACTGGCATTTAGTACTTACCCGTAATTTGAGAATAGGACGTCGAAGGCAGCCTATTACTGCATGTACGTTACTAGGGTGGGTAATACAGGGAAACGTGCCGCAGCTAACGTGTAGGGAAGACGGCGAGACCGTATTACACGTCGTAAGCACTAGCGGACGGTCGGATGAGGACATCGAGGCGCTCGCCAGTCCGGGTAGGAAGATTTCACGACTGCCGAGATGCTCCCACGCGGGGAGTAATAGGGAACCAACCGCGCGACGATAAGGCATATACGCATCACGACGGTAGGGACAGGCCTACGTTCACAACGGCCAAGGCGAAAGTCGCTCCGATTAAGGCACAAAGTATACCGCGATTAGAGTTGCATGCGAATTTAATAGGCACGCGACTCGCGGAATTCGTGCAAGGCGAGCACAGAGTGGTAGCCGATAAGATAGTGTATTGGACAGACTCCACTACGGTGCTCCGCTGGATACAAAATGATACGGCGCGTTACACCCCATACGTGGCTCATAGGTTAGGGGAGATAGCGGAAAAAACGTCACCCGAGCAATGGAGGTGGATACCGACTGCAGAAAACATCGCAGACCAGGCGACGCGCGTGAACTACGTAAGCAAGGAAGAAAGTGACAGGTGGTTCACAGGCCCACCATTCCTTTACGAAGACGAAGACAGATGGCCTCGTCGTCAGGAAGAGAAAGCAGGAGATGATGAAGAATTGTAGGAAATTGTGGCGCACCAGAGCGACACCAAGGACGCTCCACACCTGCCAGACATAGAAAGATTCTCTTCCTACGATAAATTGATCAGGGCCACTGCATGAGTACTACAGTTCGTCGATGCCATACGAGGAAGGGCGCACGGACTGACATTGCAGCACATCCAGAGAGCAGAGCGGATGTGGATAGAACACAGCCAACATGAAAGCTTCGCTGAAGACATCAGTCGACTTCAGCGGGGGAAGAACCTGGCAACCAGCAGCGCGCTAAGGAAGCTCGACCCCATATTGGAAGATGGCGTACTACGAGCCAGAGGAAGAATCGACGCAGCCGACATTGACAGCCAGATGAAGAGGCCCATCATATTAAACGGACGCCACCATTTCGTGAAGCTGCTTGTGGAAAAGGCGCATCAGGAAGCAAGCCACGCCAACAGGGAGAGGGTGTTCACGACCTACGCACCAGATATCATATCCTCCGATTACGACCAACAGTACGAGAAGTGGAGCGGAGATGTCTGCGATGCAGGGTACGCAAGGCGACACCACGGCCAGCGGTTATAGGAGACCTACCACCTGAACGATTAGGGGCATTCGCGCGACCATTCACCTACACCGGAATTGATTATTTTGGGCCTATAACAGTTACGATAGGACGTCGGCATGAAAAACGGTGGGTAGCGTTATTCACCTGTTTAACGACGCGGCGGTGCATTTAGAATTAGTACTCCCTTACGACGGACTCGGCGATATCGGCATTGCGGCGCATGGCGGCTAGGCATGAGTGGCCACGGGTCATATACTCGGACAATGGGATAAATTTTCATGGGGCAAATACCGAACTGCAACGGGCGATGGAAGAGTGGACACCGCAGCTGAAGGACTACGCGCTGACCCAGCAGACAGATTGGAAATTCATCGCACCGGGTGCGCCGAACCAGGGAGGCGCATGGGAGCGTCTCGTGCGCTCAGTGAAGACCGCATTCGAAGCCACTCTGCATCAGAAGAGCCCACGGGATGAGACGTTAGCGACGCTCCTGACAGAAGCCGAAAACACGGTAAAATCTCGACCGTTGACGCACGTACCGGTCGATATCAACGACGAAGAGGCGCTGACACCCAACCACTTCCTGCTGTTGGGACCATCGAGCCTAGCAGTCACTGCGCCGTGCACAACTAGTGATCGTCGGGCGTGGAGAGCGGCGCAAGGACTCGCCGATGAATACTGGAGGCGTTGGGTTAAAGAGTACCTGCCGACGCTGATTGCGCGCGGGGACTCTCGAGATGCTCAGCAGTGCCAAATCCAGGAAAAAGACCTCGTCGTGGTTGCAGATGGCAACCTACCCAGAAACGTGTGGCCGCGGGGAATCGTGACGAAGACCTTTCCCGGACCGGACAGCGTGGTGCGCAACGTCGAGGTGAGGACCAGGGGCAGAGTGCTGCGGCGGCCGGTCCGGAAGTTAGCCGTCCTCCCGAAGGAAGCTTAGGCTCGCAGGCTGCGCCGGGGGGAGGATGTTGCGGACGGTGAGGGAACCGGCGCCCCGTCGCCCCTTCATACCCCGTTGCGCCCCGCACACCCCGCACACCGGCAGCAGATCGACGACCAATCAGCGTGCAGCATCGTCGTGCGACGCTACTCACAGGCTAAGACGCTCTCGGCACATAAGAAGGGCGTTTTGGTCTGTGAGCTGTTCATTTCGGAAGCGGCACTCAAAGACAACAAGAGGAGAAACCTCAAGAGAAACCATGAAGAGAGAAGAATCTATACTCCATTGAAGACTCCCTTTGTGTATATAGTTAATTAGTGAAAGCCGCATTACTAAATAGTTTAATCCAGTATAGTCTACAGTACCATCTTTTCTTTAAGCAGTCCCCTAGCGTAATATCAGTTCAGTAATCAATCAATACAGTCCACTAACTACAGTAAATAAATACAGTCCACTTTGATCCCTTATAATTACATTAAGTGTATGCATAGAGTAGAGTAGATTAAGAGTTTAACAGTGGTAGAGCCACGCGGCAGCTTTTGCTGACGCACGGATGGGCCGGCTCGAACCGGGGTGGTACCACGACCTCACAGAAAACCAGCGTGAAGTAGAGGTTTACCTCTGCGTTTCGCTCTATATACAACTATCCATAGTCAAAATATTGAGATTAGTTCAACAAGTGAAAAAAAAATCCTAGAAGATGGCTCTCTATTCCGGTATATTTTTTTTATAGGATTAGGGTGACAAACGAGCACACAGTCCACCTGATGGTAAGTGGTTGCTGCGGCCCATAGACATCTACATCTATCCTCTATTACAAATCAAAATGCAGATGCGTTGTCACCCGTGAGGACTAAGATGGAATGCCTCATTTCCTGTAAAAAGGGCCTCCGGCCACCTGCACTCACCAAGCGAAACGCAGAGGTAAACCTCTACTTCACGCTGTTATACTGCGAGGTCGTGGTACCACCCCGGTTCGAGCCAACCCATCCGTGCAACAGCAAAAGCTGCCACGTGGCTCTACCACTGTTTGAGTGTATGTATGTCTTGTCAATGCTTTGTTCTAATAAAAGAGTAAAAATGCATTCAAAAACATAATGCAGGCTTCCTTATAATAATATTGTCCCTACATATTAGCTTCACGTTAGTCAACATCTCAACGCGTCCAATTTATCGTTTCAATTGTAAATAGTTTAACAAAGGCTATCCCGAGATCCCGACGTTTTCCCGACCTCGTCCCTTATAAAAGCTAATACGTACGTACCAATGACCTTAAATCAAAATATGAAAGCATAAGATTGCAATATAAAATAAGGAAATAAAATATATCCTCTTTTATAGGATTTAGCGTTTGCGTCGGAACCCATGGATCACGGGAAACATTTTTGATATTTGAGTAAATTAATATGGGGCTCGTCTATGTAGTCTATATACTTACTAGTTGGATCGAGAACGAGTGAGAAGTTGCATCACTCTAACGGAGTGTCATGTCGATGGTGGCGTGGTATAGTTGGGGGTATATCGAGAAACTCCCACATGTTTGTGCAGTATAAAGCTCCCTGTAGGCGCCGTGCACAGAAGATACCGCCTAAGTCGATATACGAGTGCTGAGACTCGAAGAATGACAGTATCGTGGTTCTGTCCGTTGTAGTAATTCTTCTAGTGTAGGCAAGGAAGACGGTGTTGCTGAAAGGCTGCTCTGTGTTACGATGAGATGGGTAGTGTAGCTGTTGGTTTGCATGCTTTGGTGTTATCATGTAATTACATCCCTCATGTTACACTACTGTGTCATTGTGACGGGGACATATTATGGTATGGTCGAACTGTATAGTGTAACACCTCGCGTACTGGTAGCCCGTCCTTTCCGTTACGTGGCCACCTAATTAGTTTTGAACTAGGCAAATTATGTAGAAAGCTAATGTTGATATTATAGTGTTTGTAGTACCGTGTGTCAATTTTTTCTTTATAAAGCTACCCTGACTGGCACACCAGTGGCCACTACACATAGCTTTTAACTTGCTGCTAAGATAATTAAATAATTAAAACCACAAATTCAGAAACTGTTAAATTAAATGGAAATTATTTAATCCTTGCTTCCTTAAAAATGTGACAAAAGTTTTATATTATTTTGAGACTATACCGCCGCCCATGAACAACTGCAACACCGGGGCAACCAGGGGAATTGCAGATGCGTTGCCGGCCTTTTAAAAAGGAGTAGGCTCTTTTCTTGAAAGTTCCTAAGTCGTATCGGTCCGGAAAATTCGCTGATGGTAATCGATTCCACAAGGAAGTTGTGCGAGGAAGAAAACATCTCCTAAATCGCACAGTGGCGGGCCGCCAATCATCCAGATGTTGTGGATGGTATCGGGAGTTCTGCCGCGATGTGCGTTAGTGAAATTTGGCGGCTGGGACTAATCCGAACAATTGCTCAGAGCACTCCACAACAACACAACACAACTGTTATGAAGAAAATGCAAAGGGATGCAACATCTCTTCGCAGTGCCAATGAATCCAGCCGATCGGAGATGGAAACAGTATTACATGTGAGGCCGAACCTGAGCCTTGTAAAGTTGCAGGCGGTGTGCCGGCATGAAATACTGTCCCGCTTTGATGAGCACGCCAAGCTTCTTAGGCTTTCGACTCCGAGAATTCCGATACTGGCTAAAGGAAGAAGAGGAGTGCCTTCAAACTGAGGAGATACGACAAAGGGGTTCTTTTGAGCGGTAAACGCGCAAACTTGTGCCTTCTGAGGATTAAACTGGACTAGATTTAGTCGCCCCCAATCCCAGACTTTGTTCAGCAAAGACTCGAAAAGACTAGTGTTTGCGCCAAATGTTAATTTTAAAAATGACACCACGGGGCGCTCGCGACGCGGTGCATTCCTAACTGGTATGACGTGTAGATTAACGGGTCTCGATTGCCTCGGCGCCACGCGCCTCCACTCAGTCTGCTATCTCCGTTGAACCGCGTGGTCGCGTACCGACAGCCTCTTAATTTGAGTTGTCCGTTTCGTAAGTTTACGCGATAACGAGGCTGGGTTGAGTTTGATTTGATATAGTACGGAGACATTTTTCCTTGTCGGTTAAAACGCTAAAAATTTGTGACCCGCTAGGATACCGCGTTCGTATTAGATTATAGATTGCAGTTAAGCTAGTAGAACCGCGTGGTCGCGTGCCAAAGAGCCTCTAATTCGTGTCGTCTTTGTTAGTACGTTTACGTGACAACGAGGTTTTTTCTTGAGTTTGAGTGATTAACTTAACCTCGGTTGCAAATAATATACGTCAATTTGTATAGTGATTACATGTTGAAGTGCATTTGGCAATATTTATTTTGCTAATTTAATATCGTACGAAAGAATTTTTGCTTTGTCGTGTGGAACGCGAAACTTTGTGACCCGAGAGAAGGTCGCGTTCGTTTTCAAGAAGTAATTTTGTGCTAAGTGAACATGAGACATTGAACTTTGACCGACAGTTCTTAAGTTGAGCAGGGTGTCACTTGTTTTAAGTTCAATTAACGCTGATTTAGTTGAATTTGAAGTTAATTGAATGTACAATAAGGTTGATAAACTAATATAGTGAAATAAAAGCAGAAGGTTTCAATTGGTGAACGCCCACTGGAGGGATCGCACATTTTGGAGAAAAGCAGCGCCTGTGGATCTGCTGTCCGATTACATTGGGACGTCAGGTTACACATATACACACTTTCTAACACACTACTTATATACACCTCACTTACCACCTGACGTCGCCTTGTGGTCGACCCTACCTCCGGAATTCGGTAAGTTTGTGTTGCTTATCAGCCCTTCTATATAATAAGTCTCCATAGGCCATTTTGGGCTCCAACCTTGGTTGCTCGTCGAGTGTTCCGCTGATGGGCCCCGGGATAGTCGAATTTTGTTGGGGCAACTAGGGGCGTGTACAACTAGAATACTAGTAATTCTATTAAACCTTACTAATCTCCTCTTAAAGCACTTCTGGTAAGCTTAAAATGCTTGTGTTAGAAGTGGTTCACGACAGTAGTCGAATGGCGGATTCGAACCCACGACCTTTAAAGTTCGCGGTCCGCTCCATGCCATTAGGCTACTGACGCTTCTCTTGTTGAACAGATTGTAATGAAACTTCACGAACAGATAGATACCAATGTTATAATTGATATTGGTAACGTTTTTCTAAAAACTACAAAATATTTTGAAAGTAACGGCCCTTCCGTCCGCTGATGGGGCCCAGGATAGTCGACTTTTGTCGGGGCAACTAGGGGAGTGTACATTAGTGATAGCAGAGCGTGGTTGCTTGGTTCTCCAATCAAGCCCGGCCGTAATATAAATAAAAATAGTACGTAATAAAAAATAAATATTTTTTTGTTTTGTTAGCCGGTAGGTGGTTAAAACCACGCCCGTTGGGCTGCGCATGTCGGAGTGTAGTTTGGTTAGGGTTAGGTACCTACGCGTCAGGTATTTCGGGCAAGTAGATTGAATTGCCGAAGGGTCGGTCGCTTCAGCGAGGCATCTTTGTTGGCCGACTGTGTAATTTGCATACAATTTAATAGTAATTGTATTTAGTAGTGATGCCATCGCACAAGCTACCGGTGCTTCGCCTGCGGGCGGAACTGCGTTGGGCCGCGAATGCTCATAATTTGATAGGGCGACCGGATCGGGTCTATAGTTTAGAGAATCGGCTCGAGCAGGTCACGGGCCGAAGGACCGTAGTGGAGGAGGCTTGCACTGAGCTCATGGCCTCGGATTCGGAACAGGGAGTCCTAGACTCCTGCCTCGCAGACTACGAGCAATTCTTTTCGCTCACGGACGATTTGATCGAGGCGGGGGCCAAGTATGATAACGAAGCGCGGGAAGCTCGGATGAGTGGCCTGCCCGAGTCCCCTCGGAAGTAGCCTACTCAGCCGGAGCTGTTAGGACGACTCCCAACTCTGGACCTGCCAAGATTTTCCGGGGTCCTCTCCGACTGGCTGACCTTTGTTGGTCTTTTTGACAGCCTAGTGGACGCCCGGAGGGACTTGACACCAAGCCAAAACATGGCGTACCTCCTAGCCTCACTGGAGGGGGAGGCCCTGGGCGTCGTCGGCCATTTGAAGTTGTCGGACGACACCTACCAGACTGCCCGGGACCTCCTCGCTGGAAGGTACGCCAACCTCCGGCGAATTGCGGACGAATACATTAGGCAGCTTCTAAGCCTCCCGCTGCTTAGGGACCGGGCCAGACTACGTCCGGACCTCGTGAATCCAGTCTTGGTGGCCTGTAATGCGTTGAGGCGGCTGGATTTACCGGTGGATGAATTGTCCTTCTTGTTGCTCCACACCGTGCTGTCCCGCCTGCCTCTCGACCTTCGGATACATTTTGAGGAGAGGTACGGCGGGGACGGCGCCTCCTGTACTCCGCCCTTTAGTGATCTGCTGCGGTTCTTGGAGCAGCAGTGCCGGCAAATTGAGAACGCGGCGGGCACCGTCGACGACTTACGGGTTGCCAACCGAGCCGTGCCCAGTGAGAGGCGGAATCCGCCGGGCAAGTCGTTGTCAACCCCCCTAAGGCCGATCGAAGCTCCCGCAGGAGGGCGCCGCTCCCTACCATCTTACAGTGACCTAGCGACCAGGGAGGCGCCCCCCTGCTCTTATTGCCGAGCATCTGATCACAGGGTGACGTCGTGCCCGTAGTTATTGGGTAAGCCGGTCCCGGCGAGGCGAACTATCGCCAGGGAGCGCCACTGGTGCTACTCGTGTTTGGAAAGGCACCTCCAACGAGACTGGCCGCACCAGCGGCCCTGTTCGCACTGCCAGGGCAACCACCATGCCGTTTTGTGCCTGGGTGCGAACGGCGCTTCCTCTCGGGGCTCCGCCGGTCCCTCGCCTCCCACGAGCGGGGGCGCTCAGCCGCGCCCTCTGTCGGACGACGTTCGGCGCTCGCCTGCCGACCACCGTGCCCCTCGTTTTGAAGGGGGTCCCTCCCCCGACCATTCGGGGTCGCTCCCCCAGGGGCGGGGGTGTCGTCACCCCCCTCAGAGTGTGGAGAGGAACTTTACAGCCACTCAGCATTCAGCAAGACCCTTCTCACCCTCGTTAGCTGAGTGGCCGCGACTGGGGTACCACCGTCCCCCCTTTGATGGAGGCAGCCCCAGCTAGGTAGCTGCCGCCCTAGCTCCCACCACGGCCGCCTCCACTGAGCCTTTGAGCCGTCAACAGTCCACTTGTCAAACTGTTCTATGGCCGACGGCGTCAGTGAAGGTGTACAACCCGAGTGGCGACTGTTTAACGGTTCGCGCTCTATTGGATTCGGGTTTACAACGCTGTGTGGCCTCCACTTGGTTGGTGGGAAGACCAGCGCCCCCCTAGAGCTCTGAATGCTTGAGACAAAAAAATTCTTTGGTTTTTCTGCGAAATGTTTCGTAGTTGTAGCGGGTGTGAGTAAAAAGTTGAATTTAATATACTCCTTGAATACGAGTACATTATTTTTTGTAAAGATATTTAATCATTATGTTTGCTTTATTGAAAGGAAAATTGAAATTGAGTAACACTATTTGTGCCGAACGAAATAAAGACCAATCCTCTCTTTTTTCTTCACATTTTTGTTAGCGTTGTCGAAGATATTTATTTTGGAAAAAAAATTTTGGCTATCTCTTATGTTTATCATTTTGCTTAATTTATCTGTTTTGATCTATGCGCATCAAGAAATAAATTTATTACAATTTATTTTCAAGTTTTACATAGTAGTTTTGAGTATTGATGCCTTTGAAACCTGGTTGAAATATAAGCATAGAACTACATGTTATTAAAAGAAAGCTAATAATTGATCTAAAGAGCATAGGCTATTTTGCAGCGGGAGTTTTGGATTTTGGCTGGCCGACGCACCATTCGGAGTGTCCTCTTTAAGTGCATACCTTGTTATAATCTGAAGACCACCGTATCGCAGCCTATGATGGGTGACTTGCTACCCGACCGCGTCAGGGCCATCCGACCATATGCTGGAGTCGGAACGGACTTTGCTGGCCCCTTCCTCGTCAAGTCCTCCAACCTTTGTAACGCGCGTTCACATAAGGCACACATAAACAAAACACACTTCACATAAAAAAAAATAAGGCCTATCTGTGCGTTTTCGTGTGCCTCGCCACTAAGGCCGTTCACTTAGAACTCGTAAGTGCCCTCAGCACTGAAGCCTTTGTGGCCACGCTGGGCCGCTTCGTATCGCGTCGCGGTTTGCAGGACCTGATCCGGTCTGATTGCGGAACGAATTGTAGCGGCAAGGATAGATATTTGAAGGAGGTCGTCGAATTTCTGTCCAGCTACAGGACTTATTTAGGTACTGTGATGTCCAAGAAGGTCATCCAGTGGAAATTCGACCCTGCGGCTTGCCCACACTGGGGCGGTATTTTTGAGGCCGTGGTTAAATTTGCAAAAACGCGATCTCCGACGCGTTATTGGCGAAACAATTTTGACATTTAAGGAGCTTGCCAATGTATTCTGTAAAATTGAGGCGGTACTCAACTCTCGGCCCCTCTGTCCCCTCTCGTCCGTTCCGAATGATTTGGAGGTTCTAACCCCGGGCCACTTCCTGATTGGCCAGCCGCTTAACGCCCAGCCCGAGTACCCCTTCAGGGAAATAAACTCTTCGCGGTTGAGCAGATGCTGCAACAGATGACTCAGAGTTTTTGGCACCGATGGTCTCAGGAGTACCTACATCTTTTGCAGCAGCGTTCTGGCAAGACGGATCCTCCTTGGGTTGGAGATCACGTGTTAGTTAAAGAATCCAACGCTTTGCCTTTGTATTAGCGCCGTAGGTTTGCCTTTGTATTGGTGTAGTTAAGTTATCGTATGGATCGGATAGGGTGCCTTGGGTGGCCGAGGTTTTGGTTGGAGATTCGGTCTTACAATGTGCCGACGCGACCCTATGCCGTTTGCCAATTTACTCGCGGACGCGGAAAAGTCCTTATGCCCGGGACGGGGGTTTGTTTGCGCCAAATGTTAATTTTAAAAATGACACCACGGGGCGCTCGCGACGCGGTGCATTCCTAACCGGTATGACGTGTAGATTAACGGGTCTCGATTGCCTCGGCGCCGCGCGCCTCCAGTCAGTCTGCTATCTCCGTTGAACCGCGTGGTCGCGTACCGACAGCCACTTAATTTCAGTTGTCCGTTTCGTAAGTTTACGCGATAACGAGGCTGGGTTGAGTTTGATTTGATAAAGTACGGAGACATTTTTCCTTGTCGGTTAAAACGCTAAAAATTTGTGACCCGCTAGGATACCGCGTTCGTATTAGATTATAGATTGCAGTTAAGCTAGTAAAACCGCGTGGTCGCGTGCCAAAAAGCCTCTAATTCGTGTCGTCTTTGTTAGTATGTTTACGTGACAACGAGGTTTTTTCTTGAGTTTGAGTAGTAAACTTAACCTCAGTTGCAAGTAATTTACGTCAATTTGTATAGTAATTGCATGTTGAAGTGCATTTAGCAATATTTATTTTGCTTGTGTTGTAATTTAATTACGTACGAAAGAATTTTTGTTTTGTCGCGTGGAACGCGAATCTTTGTGACCCGAGAGAAGGTCGCGTTCGTTTTCAAGAAGTAATTTTGTGCTAAGTGGACATGGGACATTGAACTTTGACCGACAGTTCTTAAGTTGAGCAGGGTGTCACTTGTTTTAAGTTCAATTAACGCTGATTTAGTTGAATTTGAAGTTAATTGAAAGTACAATAAGGTTGATAAACTAATATAGTGAAATAAAAGCAGAAGGTTTCAATTGGTGAACGCCCACTGGAGGGATCGCACATTTTGGAGAAAAGCAGCGCCTGTGGATCTGCTGTCCGATTACATCGGGACGTCAAGTTACACATATACACACTTTCTAACACACTAATTACATACACCTCACTTACCACCTGACTTCGCCTTGTGGTCGACCCTGCCTCCGGAATTCGATTAGTTTGTGTTGCTTATCAGCCCTTCTATATAATAAGTCTCCATGGACCATTTTGGACTCACCCTTGGTTGCTCGTCGAGTGTTCCGCTAATGGGTCCCTGGATAGTCGACTTTTGTCGGGGCAACTAGGGGCGTGTACAACTAGAATACTAGTAATTCTATTAAACCTTACTAATCTCCCCTTAAACCACTTCTGGTAAGCTTAAAATGCTTGTGTTAGAAGTGGTTCACGACAGTAGTCGAATGGCGGATTCGAACCCACGACCTTTAGAGTTCGCGGTCCGCTCCATGCCATTAGGCTACTGACGCTTCTCTTGTTGAACAGATTGTAATTAAACTTCACGAACAGATAGATACCAATGTTATAATTGATATTGGTAACGTTTTTTCTAAAAACTTCAACATTTTTTGACAGTAACGAAAAATTTATATAATACACATTATATACATTAATAGGTCCTACCTAGACGACGCCAGGGCGTGTCGCTAGTTTCCAATATATTTATTAGTTTATACGCTAAAATACACATAATTTTCTACTACAGCACACACTATACAGATTTTGAAGGATACCAAAAATTTGCAGTATTCCAAATTCCAACCATCTAGGTTTGTTTAATAGGATAAGAGTGACAAACGAGCACACAGTCTGCCTAATGGTAAGCGATTGCTGTGGCTCATAGGCATCTACATCTATCCTCGTTTGCGAATCAAAATACAGATGCGTTGTCACCCGTGAGGACTAAGATGGAATGCCTCTTTTCCAGTAAAAAGGGTCTCCGGTTCTCTACACTCACCATACGAAACACAGCATCATTAAGCTGCTGTCTTACGCTGGTATTCTGTGAGAGCGTGGTCCTTTCCCGGTCGAGCCGAACCATTTGTGCTACAATTACATAATTAATATAGCTGCAGCATGACTCTACCACGTTTAAATGTGGAGTAGTTTTTAAGATACGAGCGATCCCCATATACTATATCCAGTGAGAAACAATAGAACGAGTGTTCAAAAATCACAACTTTTAGCACTCCCTGTCACACTGATTGATCATCATCATCATCATCGTGACAGCCTTTAACAAGGTCATAAGTGAACATAGACCTCCCCCAAGGAATGCCGGGTCACCACTCCATGCAGTGAGGTGCCACCCTCGCTTACCCTTACGAGCCTGCCACTTTTTAATTTTTGGTACACCTAGCGTGCATTAACTTGAAACCCAGTCGCGATTCTACAACCGGTTAGAGCAGTCTCTTCATAACGATGTGGCGGCTCTAATGCTGAAATATCTACCGCACCTTTTTTTCAACAACAATTGGACGTTATGGACCCAGTGTTTCTTGAGCAGATACTGACGACTACCATCACCGAGGACGAGATCATCGAAACGAACAAGGTGTTAGCAGACTCAGACGTGGCCAAAATCCGTCTTGTCACACGTCACAGGAATGGACGCGGTAAGAAAGTCCTGCAAAACATCTTCAGACTATTTAATAAGACATCAGGATCGGACATGCCAACTTTTCTTTGCATGTGATGTCAACAAACTGCCTTCCGTGACGTTCGATCGTGTAGACGTGACCAAATCGTTGAAAGCCGAAGCCACCGAAATACGTTATTAACTTGAAGAAACAGAAGCAAGCAACAGAACTGAGGAAGGAAGTCCTTATGTTGCGCAACATAAATGTAATATCTGCGAATTTACCGCCGCGAAATGTAAATATGACACGTAGTCGTAACAGTAGAATATTATTTCATCGATGATTGCGACTCCGTCACCCGATACAACCTGTCAGCGGGTTGACGATCATGATACTAGGGTGATCTCGGTCGCGTTGCATCACTCAGCTCTTGACTGAACCTACAAATATTCCTCCGCCAACACCAACCTCACACAAGGGAAGACGTCCTGGATGGATGTTCCGCAAATGTCTGCCTGACGTGTCGTAAAATTTTTGAACTTCACGCCCGGCACCCTCTTGCGATCGAAAAGGAAAGAATGTGGATACTAAATCAGGTATCGTGGTGACTCCAAATAAGATCGCTAATGACGGTTTTCTTTTGTTAAGAAGAGACGTCGATCGAGACACTTCTGAAACCAGCCTAGGACAGCCACGGTTACCGTAAGTACAATTTTGCTTGTTATGAAGCCCAACATACAAGTCTACGTTTTCCGTTTGGACACAAGTACGCCGGGATAAGACGTCCTGCGTTTTATAGAAAAACAAAGAGAGTCAATATATCCATCTCGATTTTTCGAATTTAATCGTCAAAGACAAAAAGCAACAAACCTATTTTTTGACCAAAATAGACCAAAGTTTGAAACGTCAAACTTTGGTCTTTTTTTACTATGCCAATTGTGCCAATGCCAATATGGAATTAAGTACTCTCATATATTCGATTTACTAGCAAAATGTCTACATAAACGAAACGAAAAATTAAATATTATTATATTAAAACATAAATATAAGTAATAATATATAAATAATAATAATAATAAATAATTATAATTAATTTTAAGGCGTAGGGAAGTGACGACCCCATCGCCCGCTGACGTAACAGTTAAGTGACAAAACTGCTATGTCAGCGCAGTCAGTCAGCGCCTTGCCAAGAGGTGAGAGCGCCGTGCCTCGGCAGTATTGAGGGCGCAAAGGCCCGTTTGTGCTTACGGCCACACTATTAAACGGCGCCGGGTCTGGGCGTCTCCCGTTAATTGACGCCCATTTCAGTGGATGATGGATAAAAATAGAACGCGCATAGGGCCGCTGCCTGGAGGTCGCCGGGGCGCGTCTGGAGCTGGCGCTGGACGCGACAGCATGCGAGCCGCCAGCCGAGCGCGAGGTGCTGCAAGACCACCTAGCAGCCCCTCGCGTCCGTCTTCCCCACCAGACGGCTTGGTGTCGGCGGGGTCCTCTCGGACTCGGCAAGCGGCACCCGCCGCTGGTGGAGTACGCCGCATGCGTTGGACAATAAATATGAACATAAACGCATTGTGGGCAAACGCAAACGTACTATAGGGAGAAAGGGGAAGAAACTGGAGGGATAGCGTATCGGGCTCGGATGTATCGCTTCTTTGCTGAGCTTGAGCCGTCAGTTCCCGTCACAGAGCAAAACCTGGCAGACCGAGTTCGGTACATCATACGCTCGAAAATATTTGATTATGCTGAACTCGAACGACTACGGTGTGAGGCTATTCCCTCATTGAATGAACCGGCTATAGCAGGGGATGCGGCTCCTCAGGCCACAGACCAGCAGCCACATATAGAGGGCGCCATGGATCTCCCCGCTCTGGTTGATTCAGGCGATGATGGAACGGTCACCCAAGAACTAGAGCAGATGAGGAGTAAATTGGATGAGACGATTGTGGAAACGCGCAGTACGCCTCTCGAAAATCGACCGCGACTCCCGCGCATACCCCTAAGCAAGCGGAATCGGACTGTCGTGAGGGCTCTCAACCCAATGCTGGTGACCTATTTGGAAGCCAGCCGGGACCTTTGCGACACGGACTCAATTCTTTTTGGCGCCGCACTGGCAGTCTGCCGTATTGTTGGCGCCAAACTTCCCACGGCTGGACGCGCTACTAGACAAAGAAGCGCCATCCCAGCCTGGAGAAGAAGGATTGAGGGCCGTATCGCAAAGGCAAGGGCCCTCATCGGCAGGCTGATAAGCTTCAGGTCAGGCAATAACAGGCCGAGAATTGTGCGCACCGTCAGGATGGCGTTTGCTGGGACAAACATCAGTTTGTCCCAGCCGGATATAACGCAGAAACTGACGGAGCGCATAGACGACCTGAAGCAGAGAATCGCTGCTTGGGGGAAGCGGATTCGGCGATATACCGAGAGGTCGACACGGTTCAACCAGAATCGTCTCTTCCAGAGTGATCAGAAGAGGCTCTATGAATCACTGGAGCGACCAATGCTACGTGGAACGGGCCCAGCACCGAATCAGGCCGACAGTATCGAATTCTGGCGCGGCCTGTGGTGAGAGCCCGTAAACCACAGCGAGGGCCCTTGGATGGAAGTTGTGGCGAGTCAGTGTGCGAATGTTACGCCCATGGACCCCGTCATCATAACGCCGGATGACGTAGCTGAGGCGGTCCGTAGGGCCGGAAAGGTCGGGGGCTCGACGGGCTGCATCACTACTGGCTGAAGGGGTTCGTGGTGTGTCACGCTGTGCCCGACAGTTTCAAGAGGCTCTCGACCAAAAGTCGCTCCCGAGCCTCTTCACTACTGGGATCACTCATTTGGTTCCTAAAGACCGGGATTCCACAGACCCGAGCAAATACCGCCCCATAACGTGTCTAACTACCATATACAAGACACTAACATCCATTTTGAGCGCGAGAATCACTCGTCACCTGAACTTAAATCAGGTGAAGTCGCGCGCTCAAAATGGATGTCGGGGCGGTGGTCGTGGAACCAAGGAACCACTCCTCATTGACGCGGTCACTGGCAAGGTAGTTAAACGCAACCGTCGGAACCTCCCCGCCGCCTGGATAGACTATAAAAAGGCATTCGACTCGGTGCCTCAAACATGGCTTAAGAGGGTCCTTGAGCTGTATAAGGTCAATTTTACAGTTCGAGACTTCCTCGGGCAGTATATGGTGCAATGGAGTACGATCCTTTGTCATCTAGGCGAGCGGATGACGGCTGCGGAGAACCACATAAGGATAAGAAGGGGTATCTTCCAGGGCGATTGTTTGAGTCCAATCTGGTTCTGCCTCTCTGAACCCTCTCAGTACCTTACTGGAGGGTTCCGGGAGGGGATTTCAGCTTCGGAAAGGAGTTACAAAAGTGACCCACCTTTTCTATATGGATGATCTCAAGTTATTCGCCTCCAGTCGCTCTCATCTTGTGGAATTGCTAAACATCACTTGTGATTTTAGCAATTCTATTAGAATGGGGCTGGGGACGGATAAGTGTGCGGTCCTCCATGTTGAAAGGGGAAGGGTTGCTAACTCTGAGGGCATAGACTTATCTATGCCCATCAACATAAGGACCCTTTCCGAGGCTGAAACATACCGATACCTGGGTATGTCACAGAACATCGGTGTAGATGAGGCGGGTATGAAACAGTCAGTTTGCGATGTGTGTTATGCACGCTTGACCAAAGTGCTTAACAGCCTTTTGTCCGGTGTGAATAAGACGCACGCATATAATGGTTGGATCATGCCTGTTTTCATGTATACCTTTGGCATGCTCAGGTGGACTCAGACCGGGCACAGTCAAGGATATTTTTGGTCGACATTACCATTCCTTATGACGAGAACCTCGTGAAAGCCGAAATAGATAAGCTTACTAAATATCTGGACCTGGCTCACGAGGTGACCGACATGTGGGGTGGATTGCCGGCCGAAATTATACCTGTAGTCGTCTCTGCAAATGGGTTAATTCCAGTCAGCCTCTCGGGTCATCTGAGGCGACTGGTGACTCCGTGAAGGACCGCTCCAAGCTCAAATGCAGAAGGCGGTGCTCCTCGATACCGCCCGCATCGTCCGCCGGTTTCTTTCCCTTTCCCCCTAACCCTCGGCCGTCTGGTCTCCTCTGCCGAGGGCTTCCATCTGGTTGGGTTTTTATATATTTATGTATTTTTATGTATTTATTTTATTTTATTGATATTTATGTACCTACGTTTACCATGTTTATTTACAATTATATATTTATATTGCCCAACCAGATGAGAAAACTTTATAGATACCCCATAATAAATAATTTGATGATGTGTTTTATGCACGCTTGACAAAAGTACTTAACAGTCTTTTGTCGGGCGTTAATAAGACACACGCATATAACGGTTGGATCATGCCTGTTCTCATGTATACATTTGGCATACTCAGGTGGACTCAGACCGAACTAAACGCTCTGGATAGAAAAGTCCGCACTATTATGACGTCCCACAGGATGCATCATCCCAAATCGTCGGTAATGAGGCTGTACTTGCCGCGGAAACATGGTGGGCGCGGCTTTTTAAGCGCGCTTACCATGCATAATCGCGAAGTGTGCAGCCTCCGCAATTACTTTCTGATGAGAGCGGATGATTCATACTATAGGGACGTTATTTTTTGTGATAAAGGACTTACCCCTCTATCCTTAGCCAACGAGCAATGGCAAGACCCGGCAGTACAGAGCATTTCCGACCGGGAGACCGTATGGAAGGAGAAGGAGCTCCACGGGAGGTTCTACAAGGCTCTAAATGAGCCTTTCGTAGACTCAGTTGCCTCCCTCCACTGGCTACGTTTTGGTGACCTCTTCGGGGAAACCGAGGGTTTTGTCTGTGCAATACAGGATCAGGTTATTAAGACCAACAGCTATCGGAGATACATCCTAAGGGATGGCACCGTCGACATTTGTCGAGCTTGTCGCCATCCCGGTGAATCACTTAGGCATGTCATCTCCGGTTGTTCGGCGCTTTCTAACTCTGAGTACTTGCATAGGCACAACCTAGTAGCCAGGATTCTACACCAGGAGCTCGCTCTGAAATACGGTCTCGTGGATCGGAAACTGCCTTATTATAAGTACATGCCGGAAGCCGTGCTCGAAAATGACCGCGCCAGGCTCTACTGGGACCGGGCCATCATCACAGACAGGACTATTCTTGCGAATAAGCCTGATATTGTGCTGATGGATCGGGCACAGTCAAGGATATTTTTGGTCGACATTATCATTCCGTATGACGAGAACCTCGTGAAAGCCGAAACAGATAAGCGAACAAAATATCTGGACCTGGCTCACGAGGTGACCGACATGTGGGGTGGACTGCCGGCCGAAATTATACCTGTAGTCGTTTCTGCGAACGGGTTAATCCCAGTCAGCCTCTCGGGTCATCTGAGGCGACTGGGACTCCGTGACGGACCGCTCCAAGCTCAAATGCAGAAGGCGGTGCTCCTCGATACCGCCCGCATCGTCCGCCGGTTTCTTTCCCTTTCTCCCTAACCCTCAGCCGTTTGGTCTCCTCTGCCGAGGGCTTCCATCTGGTTGGGTTTTTATTTATTTATGTATTTTTTATGTATTTATTTTATTTTGTTAATATTTATGTATGTTTATCATTTTCATTTACAATTATATGTTATACAGCCCAACCAGATGAGTAAACTATATAGATACCCCAATAATAAATAATTTTAATATAATAATATTACTCTAGAAATATGTAGAATATATGCTAGAATTACTATTCGAGCGACAAAGTGAATTTTTTTCTTAATTAAGTGAATATGATTACCTATATTACCGATACATATTCATTAGCCAAAGTAATTATTATTAAAAATCATCTGGTACCCGGCGCATTGCTGTACTGTAAGTAAATTGTACTAGCAATAAGTTGACAAAGTTTTAGCGCAGTCTGATGAACTCATCATTTGTATGGGTGCACATAAAATACAAACAAAAATAATATTAATTTTTATATATTAGATATTCGTATTGCAAACTTCAAAACCTAATAATTACTGAGGTATATTATAGGTACACTAAGTTTTGATAATCACACATGGTACTGAACTTTTTTTCGCCAAACAAATTCTGTATGAAGTGATTGTAATGTGAAATGCATTTTTTGTAAATGACGATATAACTATATGATTTCAAAAGCCTTTGTGTCGCAAGTGTTTGAATATCTCCGCCAAAAATATGCAGCAATTTAGGTCCTGCACCTGTTTACCCCGTGCCGGACATTTGTCATTGATTAATTTCTAGTGATCCGATCATTCAAGTATTCATTCGTCTTACGAACCGGGTCAGTCGGGTCGATCTTTCAATTGGGTCATTTCGAGTTTCAGAAGGTATTCTGTGTCTGTGATCTGTGAGACCCGCTTGATAATGTCGGTCGTCGGACATACTTTTTGGTCGTATCTGCTGTCAATCGTTTGATTTGGAACCACTGACCTTTATATATGGACTGGCTACACACCGTGACAAAATGAAGCGATTCGATTTTCGCCATTTTGGCGCTGACATCAATAGCATATGTGTAATAAATACTAAAAGTGGGTCAAAAAAACGTGCAATAGCCAATACTAGTATTCTTACTCTAGGGTTTGTGAATAAATAACAACAGTAATATTTTTGATAACTATCAGTTGTCGGCGACTTTGGTTGTTAACAGATACGGACTAGGAACTCGACAACCGTAATGAATTTTACTGTTTATCAAAACTCAGTAATTTAAAGTCAAACATGTTGGTAATTTTACGATATTAAGATTAGTAACAAATTTTTAAGCACCTATATTATTAAAGTTTTTTTTTAAATATTAGCTGTAAATTCACTTACTAATTTTGTGGAATGTTATCCCACTTTCCTTTTGGTAGTTTTACAAATTACGCACACTCATTATTCCTAAAAATAATTCTTATTATATAACTAAAATAAAATATATTCAAACTACACCATTCTTTCATTATTTCGTTTAAAAGTTCAAAATACAGAGATACGATACAACAGACTAGCATATTAATATGTCAATTTTAGTTCCCGGTACGAACGACGGCTGTGCTTTAAATCAGCATAAACATTTTGTATGGTATAGGTAGGCAGTCCGCTGTACATACATATAGAGGCCAGTGCAGTGGAGTAGCTATGTAACCAAGGGCTCCGGGGCAAAAATGAAACTAAACTAAATACTTTAAAGGTGCAAATTTCATCATCAGCTCCTTATTGCCCACTGCAGGGCATAAAGCAAAGCTACTTACTACTAAATAGTATGTGTAACGCAGCAGATAATATTTAATCGTTCTTCTTAATCCTACTAATATTATAATCGTGAAAGTTTGTGAGGATGTATGGATGTTTGTTACTCTTCCACGCAAAAACTATTGAATGGATTTTAATGAAACTATAATAAAATAGCTCATACATCAGAATAACACATTTTAAGCTATAATTCATAAAAATATTGTGTAAATTGGCCAAATATAACGATAAATGTTAAGTAAATCTGAAAAAAATCTGTCATGTACGAGCTATTTTGGCGTGAACACGCAAAAACCTGTGAACCGATTTGGATGGGACTTTCACTGGCAGATAGCTGATGTTATAAGAAATAACTTAGGCTACTTTTATTTTAGGGTAAAAAAACCACGCGGACGAAGTCACGGGGAACTTTGTGAAAATTTGTATTTGTTACGTTTTCACGTAAACTACTGGATGGATTTAAACGAAATTTTGCACATGGATAGAGCTCGACCTGTGTAAGACATATGATACTTTTATCCCGATAAAAGGATCTCGTGGGATAATTTTCAATGTTGGTCTATATTAGACGAACGAAGTCGTGGGCGGCAGCTAGTAAAAAAAATAAAGGGCCTTTTGAGCATGGGAGACCTGGGGCACTGCCCCGCCTAGTCCTACGTGTTATGTGGTAGAGATTAAAACTCTTTTAAAAATAAATTTATTTAATTAATTTAACTATAATATAAACTAACTTAAAATATTGAAGTTGAGTCAGAGAGTTTGGAAATAGAATTGTGTTGTGGGATTTTTTTTTTTTTGCGCCCGAAGCAATTGGAAAAGGGCTACCACGGAGGGAGGCGGAAAATGCATTACGCATACCACGACAGCCGGTCTGTCCTGGTTATGCGGGACTCACTGCCTACCGGGGGACCTAAGTGATACCCGCTAAAAACCGCCTTTGGGGAGTGGCAACTTAGCTGTTTAAAGCTTCTTATGCCGAATCGGAAGCGACCCTCTTTTGGGAAAAGAGGGCGCAGATGTTGTGGGATCGAAGGACTTGGTTTTTATAGTGTAGGATCGCGGGAAGCTAGGAGGTAGGGGTAAAGATAAGGGAATAACATTATGCTTGTTTGTGTTTATCGTTAACTTATTCTAAGATACAATTAAGGATGGTAATTTTGGAACAGTAAAAATTAGTATTTAAATATTACAATCTAATTAGTTTGGTTTCTAGGTAAACAATGTAATTAATATAAGAATAACAATATAGGAGTATAGAGGACTTATAATATAAAGTAAATAGTATATAACACAATCACAGAACACAATTACTCTCTACCAAGAGAAGAACGCCAACTTTATACTAAAAAACGGAAACACGTGTTTACGAGTGTACACGAAAAGCGCTACGGTGGACGCCCATACAAAACTTTTTTAGCGGGAATTTCAAACCTTTGTATTCTGTAACTTTAAACTTTTTATTTAAGGCTTATTCGAGTAATTTTGGCTCAAGCCTCACAAACCTATGGGCTAAATTCCCATGTTTTAGAGAGGTTGCACCAAAATTACCCGAATATACTTTAGATTAGTATGTGGGATAAAATAAAACGATAAATAAGTATAGTTATGTAATTTTATTTTCTGGAAAACAGATTGTTTTATAAACAACACATTATTATTGATCTTTTTTATTGTTTTTCTACATAATATTTCCACGCTGGTTACTGATGTATAACACATGTTATTGTCAGAGAGTTATTCTTCACAGAACATTAACGTAAATTTAAATCAGCAAAATTCTCACGGTGAAATCTTTACTCAGCCCAAATACATGATCTGAAACAGATAAAATTCGATTTAATATAGTAATAATTCCTACAAATAACGATCAATACATTAAAAATGCTTAAAGACTTACCACAATATTGTTAAAAGTTTTTCTTCTACTATTGTAAGAAACCCGCAGAAAGCTATTAGATGATTTTGTGCTTTTTGTTTGCGCAGCGCTTAATTTACTTTCGATTCTGATCACACATCGTCAATAAAAAATTTAATAATAAATTTATAGTCAATATCTCTTAGAGTCAACATCTCACAAAAAATATTTACAGACACAATCGCGAAGAAACGACTACAAACGAAAATGAAGTATTCTGAACCGAAATAACTGAATTGCAGCAAAAAGCAATAACAAATATTAAAATCTAAACCTATTAATTAAATTTTAATCAATTTCAGAAAATATTTTCAATATGAAAGACGTTGACAAATAAATGTCATTTTTTTCTTCTTTTAATTCATGCCTTCTCTTGATAGAATTCTGCTAATATTAAATAATTTAATTTAAATGAATTAAATTGTGCAAATCTCACAGTAATATATATGTAATTATACTTTAAAGAGCAAACCAAAAAAAAGTGTAACACATAATTAACATTTTTAGTTTCTTTCGATATAATATGAATTTGTGTATTTAATTTTTAAAGTGGCAATCTAAAACAACATGAAGGAAAGAAACAGCGATATTTTTTCTCGCTTTATTTTAACAAGCCCAACACAAACATTGACAAAATCATGATTGTGTGCAGATTTTTCAGCTTTCATACAAAGTTGCCTCATCCTGAACACAATAATAGAACCTATAACATAACACCTCCCCCCTTAGAACAAAGATTGAGCGGTTTTGCTCGATTTTTGAATGTAGTCAGCAGCTTCGTCTTCGTCTTCTGATATGCAGGATGTTGTAGCAGTGGTGTTTACCGATGACATGGGAACTTCGACGTGTTGTTGGCGACGAGAACGGTCAAAACAGTTATTAAAAATTTGTATACAGTTGCCATGTGGATTTATGGGCATGTTATTCCATGGCAAGCACTTGTAACATTTGTAACAAAAATATGTTAGCATAATAATGCCAATAATCATACCAAATATGGAAAATTTTGTTGCATGTTTTTCTGAGAATGTAGATTTATTTTCTTTAAGTAATTTTGAATGTATTTTTATTTGGTCTCTAACTGAGTTAAGAGAGTCGAGTTGGATGTTGTTGAGCTGGATTGGTGCAAGTTCTGGTTGTTGTAGTTTAATTTCTTCTGGGAGGCAAATGTGTTCAATATCCACAGAAGTAATAGGATGACTGATGTTGATCGTTTTAGTGTCTTCAGCTAGGAGTGTAACAAACGCGGTGTACATTTTACATCCTTGTTCTAGAGTGATGATACCTGCTCCAGAGATTTCGCCGTGAGTTGTTTTGCTTTTGCACTCTAAGGTATACGGAGTCTTGCGTTGGAGTATGTATATCCAGTTGTTGTTTTTAAGAGCTTGAAAAGTATTGATATGTGCTGAAAATGTAGTAATATCACAAACTTCAGGAACTTGTTGACTCGTTGTTGTTAGGATGACAACTTCGCATATAGGTCTGGTGTTGATGTTGTAGATAAGAAGATCCCTGCAGACTTTGGATTTCGTTGCAAAGTCTTTGCATTTGTCCAGTGAGCTCATAACGACGTATTGTTGTCTAGTGGTACTCATGGCAAGGTATGTTTGTTCGGGAAGGATAGTGGAATATAAGGAGGAGTCAGGATGTAGCATAGGGATAGAATATAAATGGTATAATATAAATGTTTCGTTTTTAACTAAAGGGAATTCTAAGATATATATAATTTTATTCATATAAATATAGGAAGTAATAGAGGCAGATTCGAGAATTTTGTGTATATTAGGTAATGTTATTGGGGCAACTAAGTTTTTGTTGAGCCTAGCGGGATTAGAAGACAGTAATTATTTGTGTAGGCGCATAGTTGATATTATTGACGGGTGTATTGCATTCGATTTAATAAAAAGTATACTTGTGGTGACATCGTCAATATCTCGTTCTAAAGAAACTATGGTTTCAAGAATTTGAATTGAAATGGTCGATATTTCTTCAAGGATAGTTAAATTAAATATAAGTTTGTTTGTGGAGGCGAAATATAAATTTATCTTGTTAATATTTTCATTAATAACATATTCATCATAAGAGATTTTATGTACTGTTTCATTAAAATTTGTGATTGTTGAAGAAATAATTTGTAATTGCTGTTTTAGAATATCATTAGTAGATATTTGTTGTTTCTCTAGCTGTTCAATGCATTCGTTATAATGTTTAGCATCTTTTGCGTCTGGAACACCAATGAGCCATTTCAAAACTGAACCTAAGCCGTCTAGCATTTCACGTTTGGATCGCTTGTTATCAGTGTAAGAATTAAGTTCATCGAGTCTAGAGTCTATTCTGTTTACGTTTATTTTTATAAATGAACTAGTAGTGATAACGGTGGGTAAATTTGAATGTGTAGCGATAAGAGATTGGTAGTTATTTACGAGTCTTTTGATAGAGTTGCGAGCTAGGAATAAAGGTTCAAAGTTACGATATATGATAAGTTTCCAGGAATTTTCAGATATTAGTATTTCATCATTGTTTTCGAAATAGAGTCCAGAATTAGAGGGAATGGGTTTTATGTGGGTATCCCCATCAACAAAAGTTGTGGAGTACCTAAAAATTAGAATAATCCTAGTTAATTGTTTTGATTTCCTTTAAATTTAGTTATATAATAATTCTTAGAAAATAAGTAAACTTTGTATAAAATGATGTAAAGTAATAATTTAATAATAGAACAAATTGTAAAATTAATATATGGGTTGTTTATAAAATTTAAAAGATTTTCATTTAAACTAAGGGTCTTATTGTTTAAGGGATTAGGGTGTGCCATTATTTGAGCCACCCTGCAATAGAAATAAAGTTAAATATTTTATGAATAATTACGATCTAGTCTTAGAGTAAATGTTATGATGATGGAGTGAAGTCATGCAATGGTCTTAAACGATTCGCATGTACTAATTTGTTTTTTCCAGATTTTTGTATAACATAATTTTCATTAAAACCTATTCTAACAATAACATGAGGGCCGTCCCAAAGGCTATTTAAGTTGTTTGGACTTGGGACTTTGAGCATAACTTTATCACCTACGTTAAATTTGGCTATATTTTTAATATTACTGTCATATCGCTCTTTTGCCTTTTCTTTCATTGATTCAACGTTTTGGCGAGCTACGTCACGGGATACTTTGAGTCTTTCGTTTAAATCTCTTAGGTAGTCATGAGTTGTATAGTCGTCATTAGCTTTTAGAGAATAAAGCGAACGCGGTTTGTAGCCAAAGAGTAATTCGTGTGGTGTGAATTTTGTGGATTGATTTATTGATGTGTTATGGCACATAACGGCGAATGGTACGATTTGATCCCAATTAGATTGGTTACGTTTGTGGTACATTCAGATGTGGTCGCGTAATGTTGCGTGGAATCGTTCTAAAGAACCGTTAGTCTGAGGGTGATATGCGGTACTAACTGTGTGAGTGGATCCTAGTAATTTCATCAATTGTTTGATTACGCTATTTAGAAATTCTATACCTTGATCGGAATGGAAACGTTTAGGTACGCCGTAATGTTGACAGAAATTTAGAATAGATTTGGCTACTGTTGTTGCTTGTTTATCTTGAATAGGGTATGCTTGAACGAAACGAGTCAAGTCATCTTGTAGTGTGAGTATGTATTTATTAAAGTCGTTAGTTATATCTGAGTAAGAGACTAAGTCAATAGTTACACGTTCAAAAGGTTCAGTGGAAGAAGAAGTAATAACCATGGGAGCTTTATATGTCTTACGTTGAATTTTGTTTCGTTGACATATTTGGCAATTATCTATATAATTTTTAATAGTATCGGTCATTCCTTTCCAGAAATATTCAGATCGTATTTTGTGTGTCGTTTCAATAATGCCACGATGTCCTGATAAGGGATAATCATGGAAGGTTTTAAAGATTGATTCTATCTCTTCTGGAGCTGGAGTTTTAACTTTATTTTCACATATGGTGATCTTGCATTCGTAAAGGTCGGCTAAATAAGCTGTTATGTGTAATTGTTCGTTTCCTTTAAGTTTACAAGTGGGGTCATTTTTTAAGTCCGGAACGTAAAGTGATTTTGATTTATGGTTTTGTAGACAAGCGAGTAATACTTTAAAATAGCTCTCAGAATCCCAAGGATCGAAGTGAGTGGGTCTCGAACAGCCAAATATAATATTTTGTTTCTTATCTGAAACTAATAAATCAGTTTCGTAAAGTGTTCTGGGTTTACTTAAAAATGGGTCCACTTGAGAGCAAGTGGAAATTGCTTGTTTGAAAAGGGTATTTTTATCGGAAAGTTGACACGAGATTGGGATAAAAATGTTTTTGTGACGTTCGTTTAAGAGGCAGTCTTGGGAAATATGGAGATTTGGAGTATTAAAAGTGTGAGAGTCGATTTCTAAGTAGTGTTGAAAGTTTAATTGTAAATAGTCTTCCGAAGTGTTTGGGTCGAGATGTGTGTTTTTGTCGCTTTTTGTGGGATGATTTATGTTCGTGTGGAGAATAGGCGGGCGTGAGAGAGCATCTGCATTAGTGTTGTTCTTACCTGCCTTATATACTATTTCATATTCGTATTCTTCGAGTTTAAGTCGCCATCGAACTAACCGACTACCAGGGTCCTTTATCGAGAAAAGCCATGTTAGCGGTTTGTGGTCAGTTACAATTTTAAATTTTCTACCAAACAAATATGGTCTAAAATGTTTAACTGCCCAAACGATAGCTAATAACTCTCTTTCGATAGTGGAATAGTTTGATTCCGCTTTATTTAGTGTCCGAGATGCATATGCTATAGGCCAGTCCTTGCCTATTTCGCCTTGCGATAGCACAGCACCTAGGGCGTTTATAGAAGTGTCGGTGGTCAGTATCAATTCTTTCGTGAAGTTTGGATATTGTAAGATGGGAGGGTTAGTAAGAAGATGTTTGCATTCATTGAAGGATTGTTGTTGGGTTTCACCCCATATGAAGGTAGTGTCCTTTTTAAGAAGGCTAGTTAAAGGTTTAGTAAGTTTGCTGAAATTAGGAATAAACCGACGATAGTATCCTGTAAGGCCTAGAAATGCCTTTATATCTCTACATGATTTAGGAATAGGGAATTCTTGAACTGCCCGAATTTTATCGGGGTTCGGCTTAACGCCTTCGTTCGAAATGATATGGCCAAGATAAGCAACTTCGCGTCTAAGAAATTCGCATTTGTCTGGTTGAATCTTTAGTTGATATTTTCTAAGTCTAGAGAAGACTTTTTCAAGTTTTTGTTCATGCTCTTGAAGGCTGGAAGCAAAGACAACTATGTCGTCGAGGTAAACGAAACATCTTTCACCTTGTAAGGCATACAAAACGGAGTCCATTACACGCTGAAATGTCGCAGGTGCGTTTTTTAAACCAAATGGCATTCTTTTATATTCGTAATGGCCAAATGGTGTACTAAAAGCCGTCTTAGATATATCTTTTTGATCAACTTCTAGCTGATGAAAACCTGAGGCAAGATCTAATGTGGTAAAATATTGAGAATGACCTAATTTGTCTAGAATATCTGTGATATTAGGAAGAGGATAACTGTCTCCTACTGTGACTTCATTTAACTTGCGGTAATCAATAACTAATCGCCATTTCTGTTTCCCAGATGCGTCTAGTTTCTTAGGAACAACCCAGATGGGGCTACTCCAAGGAGATGAACTAGGTCTGATAATGTCTTGGTCTAACATCTTTTGGACTTGTGATTTTACTTCTTGTTCGTGTACATGAGGAAAGCGATAGGTTTTCGTGTGAATTGGAATGTCAGTAGTGGTAGGTATTTGATGTTTTGTATGATTGCTAAATGTAAGGGAGTCGCCTTCGATGAAAAATATGTCGGGGTATTTGAAGACAATTTTATCTAATGAGTTCGATTCTTCTTTGTTTAAATGTTCGCGTCTAATGAGGTTGAGTACTTGCTTTTGTCTATCGGTGTTGGATGTGTGATTAAGATTATTAATTGAGTGTTTATTAATGTTGTTAGTTTGTTGATTTGGTTGATAAGGTTGAACTTCGATGTTGGGAATGCTAATTACTTTATCGGATTTGTTTGTATTTACACAAGTAATAACAAATGAGTTGTTTTTGACTTCAACTAATGCGTTGGGAATAACAATACCGTTATCTATTATTTGTTTTTCGACTATTGCTGTCCCGGAATTTATATTATTTGTTCTACACATAATTACACTCTCGGAACGGCTAGAAAGGAACTGGTTATTAGGGTCGATTATATTTTGAGGATTTTCGTTCAAATAATGTAGGTTGTATGATCTGTCACGTATTCTCATTGTTTTAGAATGAATATGAATGCTGCAATTGTTCTTTATCATAAAATCGTTGCCTAGGATACCGTCTGCTTTAATGTTAAGGGAAGCAACATGAAAACGATATTTAGGTAAATAATCTAGAGATATTTCGGTGGTGCCTGAGGTTGTAATTGAATTTTGGCTACCGGAAATACCTACGATTGACACGATGTTTAATTTATTTAAAGGTGACGAACCTATTTTATCCCTTTTTATTACCGAGATTCCTGCTCCGGTGTCTATTAGAAATGTCACTGGTTTGTCTTCTATGTGAAATGTACAGTGTAAGAGGTTATCGGGTGGTATATCGTTTAAGGCAGATATAGCAAAAGATTTTGTATAACATTTGAATTTGGGATGTTTTAATTTAAGCTTTTTAGTTGTAGGTTTTGATTTCGAACGTGGTTTATTGGAAACAGTGGAATTTGTGGATATAGGAGGTGTAGGAAGTGCGCGTTGGGCTTGATTGTTTCTTATATTATTATTATAAGTTCTTTTACGGCATTCTGTAATATTGTGCCCAATATTTTTACAATAACTACATAATTTTGTAATTTGTTGCGGTGTGTGGGCATTATTTTATGTGGTTTGTGTATATGGTAGATGAGTTCGATTTATAGGCTTAGTTGTATTATTATTATTATAGTAGTTATGGGTATGGTATGGTGGTTTTGAAAAAGGTGGTGAACGCGTTGTGTTTAACTTAAATAGAGATTGCCTAGCCTTGTTCATCGCACGAATTTTGTCTTCTTGAAGTGCGAATCGGCCTGCTTCGCAAAGGGTAGGGAATTCTTTTGTTCTTAGCATTGCTCCGATATCGGAGCTAATACCATTGACAAAAACGTTAAGAGCCGTTTCTTCCGTTGTGGCTAAGCGACCTAGTAATGTCTTATCGCATATTTCGGCGTTTAACTTCTCTATTATTTTAGAGCGACAAAGGTCAACTCTGTGGAAATATTCAGTTAGTGTTTCTGTAGGTTTTTGAAACATTGATTGCAGTTCGAGATTAAGGTGTGCTATGGTTTTGACGTTAGAGAATTTTTCGATAAGGAATGTTCTTAAGTCGGTCCATGAAGCATGTTCTTTACTGTGAACGTCTGCCGCACCCGAACCAGTAATATTGTTCAACGCGTATACTAAAAGTACTGACTTCTGGTCCGCTGAACTAAGGTCAAAAGCTGAATTGCATGACCTAACGAATCTATACACTTGGTCGTTATTGTCTGTGTCGAATGAGGGAATTAATTTAAGTAATGTGGTAATGTCTAAAGCCATCTTAGTGTTCTTTGTTTTACACAGGTAATACAATACAATAATATGAATAATAGTGCCGTGTAGTGGCGGTCAAGAATATCCACTACCCCATATCCTCCCGTGGGTGTCGTAAAAGGCGACAAAGGGAAACAGGCGGGAGATGGGCAGCAGCATCTTCCTGATAAAAGCCGAAAGTACAATAAAAAAACTGCGGTTGCCAACCCGCTCGCCAAGCGTGGCAACTATGGCAAATACCCCCCAATGATGAGATGAAAACAAAAAATAGACGGCCCCTAGTCCCCGGCGGCCCCGCTATTCCTGGCTACGGTGGCGACCATGGTAACGGCGGGGCAGGGGGTGCTAAGAATCTCCGGTGGAGGTTCGGTTGCCACCTACGACGACTCGACCTGGCAACGTACAACGCACGCACCCTGAGGACTGACGAGAAGATCGTGGAGCTGGAAGAAGAGATAGACAAGTTGCGCTGGCATATTATAGGATTATCCGAAGTCCGAAGAGAGGGGGAGGACACGGTAATCCTCGAATCCGGCAACTTGCTCTATCACCGGGAGGGCGACCATCTGTCCCAAGGAGGTGTCGGATTTATCGTCCACAAGTCTCTCGTTAACAACGTTGTAAAGATCGGGAGTGTGTCAACGAGGGTTGCGTACCTTATACTCAGAATCACCAAACGGTATTCGCTGAAGGTCATACAGGTTTACGCACCAACCTCGGCACACCCCGATGAGGAGGTGGAGGAAATGTATGAGGATATCTCTAGAGCCATGCATTCCTCCAAAACCCAATATACGGTGTTAATGGGAGACTTCAATGCAAAACTAGGCACAAGAGAGAACGGTGAGCTGAAAGTAGGGAAATTTGGAATAGGGCAACGGAACCCAAGGGGCCAGCAGCTGGCCGACTTCATGGAGAAAGAGGGACTCTTTATGATGAACTCTTTCTTCAAGAAGCGGCCCCACAGGAAGTGGACCTGGTCGAGCCCCGACGGTTCGACAAAAAATGAGATTGACTTCATTATGACGACCAGACGACAACTATTCAGTGATGTCTCAGTGATCGCGAGGGTGAAAACCGGCAGCGATCACCGAATGGTTAGAGGCACACTGAACCTAAATGTTAAGTTGGAGAGGTCTCCTCTGATGAAGTCAACGCTCCGTCCCCCTCGTGCTCTAATCCAAAGTCCCGAAACCTTTCAGCTCGAGTTACAAAACCGTTTTCAGTGCCTAGTAGACTGCAATGAAGTGGACGATATGAATGACAAGCTCGTGGAAACTGTCCATGCGGTCGGAGCTAAGTTCTGCAAGACCCGCCGCAGAAGAACACAAAAACTCTCCGATCACACTCTTAATCTCATGGCTGTTAGACGAGAGATGAGGCTACATTCTTCAACAGATTTGACAGCATACAGGCAACTGAACAGACAGATCTCTAAATGCATGCGGCGAGACTTACGCAACTTCAATACAGCTCGTATTGAAGAAGCGATCGAGCGGAACCAAGGCTCCAAAGTCTTTGCCAGAGATCTGTCTGCCAGAAAGAGCCAACTGTCAAAGCTGAAGACCGAATGTGGCAGCATCGTTTCCGAGGCACCTGAGATTTTGAGTGAGATTGAGAGGTTCTATGGGCAGCTGTACACGTCATCGTTGGAGCCACACGCAAGTGTGAGTAACGATCCAAGAGCGAGTCTTATTCGACACTATTCCGAAGATATCCCGAACGTCAGTCTGAGCGAGATTAGAATGGCTCTCCAGGACCTTAAAAACGGCAAGGCCCCAGGCGAGGATGGAATTACAGCGGAGCTTCTGAAAGCGGGTGGAAGACCAGTACTTGAAGTCCTTCAGAGGCTCTTTAATTCCGTCCTCCATGGTGGCATTACACCGGAGGCGTGGGGCAGAAGTGCGGTGGTCTTGTTCTTCAAGAAAGGTGACAACGCTCTCTTGAAGAACTACAGACCGATTTCCCTTCTGAGCCGCGTCTACGTGCTGTTTTCGAGAGTCATTACGAATCGTCTCGCGCGCAGACTCGACGACTTCCAGCCTCCCGAACAAGCCGGTTTCCGAAAGGGCTTTAGCACCATAGACCACATACATACCCTACGGCAAATTGTACAGAAGTCCGAAGAGTACAATTTGCCGCTATGTCTGGCGTATGTGGACTATGAGAAAGCCTTTGATTCCGTCGAAATTTGGGCGGTGCTGCAGTCCCTTCAGCGGTGCCAAGTTGACTGTCGGTATATCGAAGTGCTGAAGTGTTTGTACAGTAGAGCTACGATGGCTATCCGAGTACAGAACCAGAGTACGAAACCTATCCAATTGCAGAGAGGTGTAAGACAGGGTGACGTTATATCCCCGAAACTCTTCACCGCTGCATTGGAAGACGTTTTCAAGCTTCTGGACTGGAAAGGATACGGAATTAACATCAATGGCGAGTACATCACTCACCTTCGATTTGCCGACGATATAGTCCTCATGGCAGAATCGCTGGAGGAACTAAGCACTATGCTCAATGACCTCAATAGTGTCTCCCAACGGATAGGTCTTAAGATGAACATGGACAAAACAAAGATTATGTTTAATGTCCATGTCACACCTATGCCGGTAGTTGTTGGGAGCACTAAGCTCGAAGTTGTTGACGAGTATGTTTACCTGGGACAAATAGTCCGACTAGGTAAGTCCAACTTCGACCGAGAGGTCAATCGACGGATTCAACTCGGCTGGGCAGCGTTCGGGAAGCTACGACACATCTTCTCGTCAGAAATACCTCAAAACCTTAAAACAAAATTGTACAACCAGTGCGTGTTGCCAGTGATGACTTACGGAACTGAGACGTGGTCCTTCACTGCTGGCCGTATGAGGAAGCTCAAGGTCGCTCAGCGAGCTATGGAGAGGGCTATGCTCGGAGTTTCACTGCGTGATAAACTTAGGAATGAGGATATCCGCAGTAGAACCAGAGTAACCGACATAGCCCAACGGATTAGTAAGCTGAAGTGGCAGTGGGCCGGCCATATAGCTCGAAGAACCGACAACCGATGGGGAAGAAAGGTTCTCGAGTGGCAGCCTCGTACCGGTAGGCGAAGTGTAGGGCGTCCCCCCACAAGATGGAGTGACGACCTGGTAAGACATGCAGGAAGTCGATGGATGCAGGTGGCTCAGGACCGTGCTTTGTGGCATTCTTTGGGGGAGGCCTATGTTCAGCAGTGGACTTGTGAAGGGCTGTAATGATAATGATGAATATGAATAATTGATATAATAGTATAGTATAATATAATAGTATATGACTGAATAGTATGATTATATATATATAAAAAAATATAATGTAAAATGAGGTGGTAGATGTAGGAAAAATATTTTGGTAAAAATGGAAAATAGGAATTTGAACAAACAAGTTTAGCCACTTACCACAATAACAATAAAATGTGGAGCTGCATGGTTCGGCGAAGTTCTTCAAAAGCCTTCAGCTACCGTACGTTGTTTTCTTGTTGGGCGATGCTGTCCCGTCGAATTTGGTACGTTCACTTCGTCTTTACGCGATTTAAGCGAATGAATCACGCGAGATCCTACCGACTGCGCCAAATTTGTTATGTGGTAGAGATTAAAACTCTTTTAAAAATAAATTTATTTAATTAATTTAACTATAATATAAACTAACTTAAAATATTGAAGTTGAGTCAGAGAGTTTGGAAATAGAATTGTGTTGTGGGATCGAAGGACTTGGTTTTTATAGTGTAGGATCGCGGGAAGCTAGGAGGTAGGGGTAAAGATAAGGGAATAACATTATGCTTGTTTGTGTTTATCGTTAACTTATTCTAAGATACAATTAAGGATGGTAATTTTGGAACAGTAAACATTAGTATTTAAATATTACAATCTAATTAGTTTGGTTTCTAGGTAAACAATGTAATTAATATAAGAATAACAATATAGGAGTATAGAGGACTTATAATATAAAGTAAATAGTATATAACACAATAATAGAACCTATAACATAACATACGGTAGCTACGCCACTGGGCCAGTGTCCGGAACGTTGAAAAAATGTAATAGAAACAGAAACTTTTTTATTCAATACAAATTATAAATAATACTTATTGAAAGTCACTCTTTTGTTTAATTACCACTGGTTCGAATGATTTAAAATAAAAAATTTTGTACAGCCGACTTCAATATAAGTTATTTAAGAATAACTCAATAACCATTGGTCTGACCTTGATCAAGTTCATATGGGACCACACGAGAACTATCAGCTTTCATATAAAAAAAGAATCATCGAAATCGTTTCACCCAGTACAAAGTTATGAGGTAACACACATAAAAAACATACAGTCGAATTGAGTACCGTCTCCTTTTCTGCCGACTTCCAATTGTTCACCATGAAACATTAATCAGGAAATTAATAATTACAATCAACCACACTGATGCAAAGCGGGTCAAAAGGACGAGTTATTTACAATGGACGCATCATGTCTACCCACTATCCCGTGCAACAGCAAACCAGATAAGAGGGTACGCATTGTTCTCTTTTGTCATTTTTCTTTGTATTTTGTGAGAAGCTATAGTAAGTATTGAGATTTATAAATGAGTCCGTATTTTTAATTTTAAGAAGGCCTGTTATATATATATAATTCGTGGCCTATCGTACGAAAATGTATGTGTCGTTTTACGAACGCGGTAAAATCGAAAACTCTTATTTTTCGCGGTGGGCTACTGTTTAGTAATATTTTGCTCCGACAGCTTGTACGGTTTCTTCGAGTTTATCACTGATATCTTCCGAGTTTTTGGGATTCTGCTGAGATTGTTTTTGCAATATTTTGCGTCCACTACATGGACGGTTTCACGAGGTTATCATTACTAACTTCGGAAGTTATTGAGTTTTGCTGTGATAGATCTTGCAATATTTAGCTCCGGCGGCTTGTACAGTTTTCATGAGCTTATCATTGCTATCTTCCACCATATAGTACCTAATGTGGTTCACAGACACCAATATCTATCCCTCGATTAAGAATCAAATAATAGTAGATCCACGGTGTAGTGGCGGTGTTAGAATATCCACTACCCCGTATCATCCCGTGGATGGTGTAAGAGGCGACAGAACGAAACAAGCCAGGTGTTGGACGCCAACCTCTCTCTGATAACATCTATTCTTTGTTACGTGGTAGAGGCACGCTGCAGCTGTATTATGGTTGTAAAACGAATGGGTCGGCTTGGCCGGGGAAGGACCACGTTCTCAGAATACCAGCGTAAAATAGCAGCATAATACTGCTGTCTTTCGTATGGTGAGTGTAGAGAACCCGGAGACGGTTGACAACGCAACTGCATTTTATATATATATATATATATATATATATATATATATATATATATATATATATATATATGTAGGATAAGGGTGACAAACGAGCACACAGTCCACCTGATGGTAAGTGGTTGCTGCGGTCCATAGACATCTACATCTATCCTCGATTAGTATTCAAAACACAAATGCGTTGTTACCCGTGAGGACTAAGATGAAATGCCTCATTTCCACTAAAAAGGGTCTTATTTTGATTCTTAATCGAGGATAAATGTAGATGTCTATGGGCCACAACATTTACTTACCATCAGGTGGACTGTGTGCTTGTTTGTCACACTTATTGTATAATAAAAAAAAACAACAAAATGTTTAAAACTGCAGTTGTCAATCCACCTGCTGCTGGCGCCGCGGATATTGATTTACTTTTTAAATTATAAAGGATTAAACTATTCTAAGATTTAGTTTTTAGTACCTAATGCTTCTTTAATCATCATCATTACAGCCCTTCACAAGTCCATTGCTGAAGATAGGCCTCCCCAAGGAATGCCACATAGCAAGGTCCCGAGCCACTTGTGCATTCACCGACTTCCTGCATGTTTTACCAGATCGTCACTTCATCTAGTGAGGGTACGCCCTACACTTTGCCTAGCAGTACGAGACTGCCACTTGAGAACCTTTCTGCCCCATCGGTTGTCGATACTTCAAACTATATGGCCGGCTCATTACTACTTAAGCTTACTAATCAGTTGGGCTACGACGGTTACTCTGGTTCTCCTGCAGACACCCCGAACATAGCCCTCTCCATAGCTCGATGAGCGACATTGAGCATCCTCATACTAATGCTTTTTTAATATTTGGCGTTAATTTATTTTGTTTATCACGTACTACCATAAATTATTTTGGTTCTGGTTAGAGTTAAAACAAATACTAGGTCTAGCCGATTTATTAAATTTAATAAGCAGGCATTTATTGTGCTATTTTTACAGAATGATTTATAACTATTAACTATTTCCAACAAATTATGCATGAGCGTCCAAATTTTACTATACACGCCAAGGTTTGTTTTAGATAAACATTACCATGTTTAATAATGATTTCATACAAAAAGTAATATAAAAATAACTAAAAATTGAAACTATACAATAAATGGCAAATATTTTAAAGGAAAATAATAATTCATTCACATGGCAGCTTGCATTCTTGCTACATACGTAATAATAATATTATAATACATAATATAAACCTAAACTTATGAAACTTAAGGGCTAAAATTGATACAGCAATTGTTAATAATTTTTAAAATTCGTTACATGATTTCATTGTACATTGTAACTTGAGGTCCCCTACTATAGGGGAATTCCTAAGCTTGTTACCATATGTCTCAAATTATTTTGTAATATCTTAAATATTGATATCTTAAATAACAAATAAGTAAAATTAACGTACGTATTTCAGCATTTTCTTTATTAGCAACAATGGATTAATCCGATTTAAAAATTTGAGTGGGTCAGTATGAAATGGATTTTATTCGACTGAGATCAAAATATTAACCACATTAATTACTACCCCATATTATTTAAAACGATAGAATTCTTTCGTAATAACGATGTATATTTTAATTAATTATATGTCTATTTATCTAAATAAATAAAGTAAATTATGGGTCGAAACAAGCACTATTTTCTATTTGAATGCAAGTTTTAGTGAAAAAAAAAAATAGTGGCATATGTTCACTTTGCCAGTTTAACAGTAAAATATCTTCCTGGCAGTACGTTTGTTATTTGCACCTGTTACTACATACAAATAGTATTTTGTAAAAAAAAAACGCGTGGTGGTTCCTGTATAGCTTATAATATGATATATGATATGCATATAAAATATTGAATACAACCACAAGAGAGAAAATTCATTGATATTTTGAAATTAGTCCAAAAACTGTAAGTAAAAAGTAAGCTTCCACAACATTTTCCGTCACCGAGGCGGCGCCATTTTGGAATGAAATAAAATAATGGACAGATCTCACGGCGGGAAAGTTAAATTATTAGAATTAAGTATAATGATTAATAATTCTTAATGAAATATAAGATTTACTTTGTATTCATTAAATTATGAATGGACACACCACTGGGAACTTGTTTTGTGTATATTTATATACTAGAAACCAACAAAAGTACGAAAACCTTTTACTTAAAACACATGTTCAGTGATGATGACACTATGAGACTATGTCTGACAAATAAGTTCACCTCAGTCCGAACTAGCGCCATCTGGTGAACGGAAGGTTATTAGCCCTCATTGATGATGACATTGCAAAGTGAAGCAATGTTGTCACAGCAATAACTTCACGAAGTAGATACTGAGGAACACGCCATTTTTCAAAAAATAAATCTGTTTTTTAGGTATAATTTCATTATTTGCACGTGATTTCACGAATTCATATTTTTTACCTTTAAATATGAATTGCAATGCGGGAAACAAGAAATATATCAGTTAATTCATATTTTTATATCTATATACGCAATCCATTGGATCATAAAAACGATGACGAAACTATTGAATGGGTTAAAATTGTAGAAAAATAATTGTGCTGTGACAGCTCAAATTTTGAAAATTTTACGTATAAGGCAGTACAAAGTTATTTAGGAGACTTATGTCTATGACGCTCTTATAACAAAATATGGTATATTCATTACGGGGACTAACACACATATTCTACGTACAAGTCGCGGCACGTAAGTCTAGCGCTGAACGAAACGTGGAGGGGATAGCTGCGCAAGAGTACTGTCGCGCACTAATTGAATTGCACGAATGCGACTGGAGAGCCAATCAGCGCGTGCGAAAGATGCACGCCCGCCCCACGACCCGCTGGGGTATGGGGTAGTACCTCATGATACCTTATTTTCGACTTATGCACAATAACGGTCACTGCTAGACTTTCATGCCGCTACTTATAGCTTGCGAAATGTTTCTAAATAACACATAAATCACTTACAGGCTTTGTACTTTAAAATATTTACGATAAGAAGTTCAGAGCTTGAAGTTTCATTATGAAATTCTGTTAAATAAGCACCATAAGTTCAGTTAAATTAGAACTGATCAAGAGGCAAGATGCCAGAACCCAAAAACACAACCATAATTTCGGATAAAAAGTTGCATTAACGGCTCTCTTAGCTACAATGTGCGTTTATAATGTATAGTTACTTAATTATTAGTTAGGTTCAAGTACAAAATCTTTGCCTCGATCTAATTAGAAGCGATAAAATTAATTCTTACCGTAATATATTCTAATTGATGACAATATTTTTTTTAATAATTTATTTATAATTAATATGTAATAAATATCTGATTTAGGAAGTAGAAAAATGTAACCGCTCATTTCAAGGCTTCCACAATATATATATATATATATATATATATCTATATATATTTCAAACAACAATCAAAATACTTTTAAGTTCAATACCAATTTTCTAAATTTTATATCTGTTAATATTTTTTATCTATAGTCATTGTAGAGTAGTCTGTAGGGTTGCTAACTTTTTTATTTCAAATGTTAGTATATTAGAGATTTTACATGTAAAAATATAATAATTAGGTAGTAAGTTTTAATAGATGGCAACCCTAACAGACTTCTTTCCGAATTCATGTATTTAAAAAATAAGTGAACTAAAATTATATTTAAAACACAAAGTTGATTTAGTGTTATATTTAATTATACAATCAAAAGCATCATTTCAAATTGCAAATATGAAAACAGCATTGGCAGTAGAAACATTTAGAAAATCTCATCTATCCGACAATTTAGCTAGAGTAGAAAACATTCAACAACGACTGTTACAAACTAAATTATTTATTTAAGAAGTTGAAATCATCGTAAAAGCTTTATATTTTAATTAATTTCTGTGACACCTATCTACATACTCTGTTTATTATATTTGCTTTCGACGCCGGATCCTAAAAATAAATTTGCTTACATGAGTTGTATCAATTCATAGAGTTTTTAATATATTTATTTAAAAAAGAAAATGTTCTTATTGATTTTACTTGAACACACAGCCCAAACCTTTAGATTTAGAGATCTGAATATTGGACAGTAGCTGTCTCTTATGACGCAGACATCCAAAAAAAAACATGCGTGAGTGTCGTGGAACACTCGTTTGGAACGAAGTTCCTTTGAGTAGTATATTATTATTGATAAACGTATTATATTATTTGATTAACAAATACAAATAAATGAATGACTAACATCTATTAAAATCAAGCGTCATTTAAAATAAAATAATATTTCTTTTGGCAAGATAAGAAAAAGTGCGAAGCAGATGGATATTATTCCATCTTGCTTCCTTATAGCCGCCAAGGCCGTTTACACTACACTTACACTTTTTCTCACCTAGCGCGCATAAATTTGTACCGTCCGATAAGGAACTTCGTTTCAACAAAGGATTTTGTTTAAATTCAACCTCTAAGAAAGTAAAATAGGGTGTTTTATACAAAATATTTCATTAGATCTGATGTAACATAGTTAATTAGTGGATTTATTTACACTATTTTTAAATTTTCTACAAAAAATTAAAAATACATTTATATCATTCACATACCCATATCTCACTTAGACACACTAAATTATGTGACAAAAGTCTGGAGAATGTATGACCTTCAAAACCTCTGTCTAAACGCAAAAATTCTTTTGATATCTATATATCGCTTAAAAGGCATTTACACAGCAAATGCTTTTAACTTACTTGGCTTTTGTGCTTCGATTTAGCTTCAGACCAACAGGCCAAGATTATATTCTATAATCGTTACCTACGTTACTAATCGAAAATTATAAAATTCAATCGACGTTGTCACGTGTCGAAAAAATAAGGATGTTCTTTGAATTACGTCTTTCATATATTTAATGTCGTATTTCCAAAAAAAAAAGGTGGATATTTAGTCTAACTTTTCATATGTTATATTCCGCAAACAGTTCTGAATTGTTTGAATAGTTTGTGTATTTACGTATACCGAAATATAAGCAACATTAGCAATATTAGCGGAATATTGGCGGATGAAATATAGAACACCGTTATTATGATAAAAGCAATTTATACACAGCTTTTCAGTCATTCTAAGCTAGTGCTTGACTACTCCCACCTGATGGCAAGTGGTGACGCAGCCGAAGATTGTAAAGCGCCCTGACTCACTTCAACATTATTTAAAATTAAAAATGTTGTACAGCCGACTTCAATATAAGTTATTAAGAATAACTCAAAAACTATTGGTCTGACCTTGATCAAATTCATATGGGACCACACGAGAAGTACCAGCTTTCAAATAAAAAAGAATCATCGAAATCGGTTCACCCAGTAAAAAGTTATGAGGTAACCAAAATGAAAAGCCTATTCACTCTTGCTTTGATTGATTTAATGAAGATTTTATTTAATACGCAACTTTTCAATGATAACACTAGGGGACAAATAACTTCACCTGTCTCAACTAAAGACATCTTATTATTAAGCCCTCATTGCAAGCTGTCATAAATGGTAGAATTTTTTTTTGGAGTTGAGCCTGGTATCTAGACCTTTAGGCCAAGTCTTGAGTATTTTATTCGGTTTATTATAATTTCCCCAAGTCTTGTCTTTATGTATTATTATCCTTCATAGTTCACTGCTTTACAATATGTTGATGCGTCACATTGTACAGATTGATGCCCTTGTGAGATTTTGACGGCAACTTTAGCCAGCAGGCAGCTGACAGTTGGCAATGGTATCTAAAGGCGCCTATGCAAACAGCTTATCTTGAGAATCCATCACCATCAGAGCACTTGTTTCACCGTTTTTACTAATAGTTCTCATGCGTAGACAGTTAATACATAAAATCGCACCACTTTTACATATCAAAATCCACTTCAAACTATTATTTAAACTATTATACAGGAGCAGCAAACCGCCGCCGATCAAGTTCCCGCCAAAACACCTAAATGGTAGAATTGGCTTACATACAATTGCCGTTAGTAAATAATATCTAGCACACGAATGTAAAAACTCTGCAGTCGCTGTTGGACCTGCTGCTTACATCAGTTATGGCGATAAAAGTAATAAAGTGAAATTTGGCTTTTTTTTCAAATACAATCCCCTTTTCTTCATTTAGGGAGATATTTTGATTAATGTGATCAAATTTAAAATAATAAGATCTTTCGCAGTCCATTTCTATTATTGGCGACTATATTGCTAACAACATAACATATGGCAACACTAAATTATTTATAAAATCTATAAAAATATTTGTGAATGCCATCTCACATAATATCGTCTCTGTGAAAAGCGACGATTTGTGTGTTAAAAAATAAGATTGTGCGGTGCCATTCTCGTAAGATTCAACGCATTCAAAACACAAGCATGTCTCTTCAACCCGAAAATAATCTAGTTCATCTTGGCTCCTTCTTTCAGAAATGTATTACTGGAATTCGCCGGTCGCCTTCAGTTGCCCTCAAACCCTCAACTCCAGGGTTTTTCGAACCTGAACTTTGGGCGGTTCACCGAGTCCAGGGCCAAAGCAGCTGCAATGAAGTTAGGTATCCTTGTAAAAGTGCGGCAATACGTCACGCCGGGACAGTTGATTACACTATATAAAGAGCAAGTTCGGTCATGCTTGAAGTACTGCTGCCACATATGGGCTGGTTCCGCAAAATGCCACCTAACGGCTTTGGACTAAATGGATAGGTGTGCTGAGAGGTTTATTGGTGACTCCAATATAGTTAGATGCAATTTTATCAGCCTCGAGCGCAGAAGTAAAGTAGCCAGCCTTTCGGTTTTTACAGAATAGATTGCGAGTGTGTGAAGGAATTACATGATATAATTTCTTTTATTCCTCCTTCTCCATTCCACAGCCTAAAAAGAACATACAGTCAGTCATCGCGTTTAATGTTGTCGGAAAAGCCGACATAAACAATAAATTGCTAGGGTTGTCAGTACGAGAAGTAATAAAAGAATTAAAAACAGATTTTTTCATAGTATCGGGTAACAAACGAGCACACAGTCCACCTGATGGTAAGTGGTTGCTGTGACCCATAGACATTTACATCTATCCTCAATAAAGAATCAAAATGCAGATGCGTTGTCACCCGTGAGGACTAAGATGGAATGCCTCTTTTCCAGTAAAAAGGGTCTCCGGTTCTCTACACTCACCATACGAAACACAGCAGTGTTAAGCCGCTATTTTACGCTGGTATTCTGTGAGAGCGTGGTCCTTCCCCGGTCGAGCCGACCCATTCGTGCTACAACTATACTACATAATATAGCTGCAACATGGCTCTACCATTTATGCACATTATTTCACGTTTAAACAAATTAATGTGTATGTGGAAACTGATGAAACCAATTCTTTATCTTTAAATGAGGACGACTCACAGTTTTTTACCGCACATGTAGTGTGAACTATTTTAATTTATTTGCGTCACAGGACAACCATAGCGGACAGTTCCCGAGCTACTGACAGCCGCTCGGGAACTTTCCGCCTGCGTGTAACCCCGCACCGCACCGCACGGTTGCCCCGTCTAGGCGCCCTCGATGACCGACTGTTAGTAGTAGTTAGCTGTGTCCATTCCATGATTGGACCACCAGACGACGCGGGTCTCCACCCCTTTCTTGTCGACATACCACGTATTCGAACCAGTTTTTTTTGATTTGCTACGTTCATAATGCATACAGCAAATGGGTGGAAAAATTTGCAAGCATCCGTCTTACTCTTGTTGGTGTCTTGAAGGCAAGAGTGAATAAGCTTTAGTCAAGCCAATTTGCAGTGCGCTTCACCATTTTCGGCTGCATCACCACTTATCATCAGGTGGGACAGTAGTCAAGCACTAACTTATAAAAGTAAAAAAATTGAACAGTAACTTTGTTATTTGATGTTAATTGAACCTGTATTTGAAAACATCAAAAATATTACATTCCCAGTATCAAGTATACAAAGAATTTTGTACATAAATAGGACGTATCACTATATCCACTTCACACACATCCAACAAGCAGTCAATGCTTGAACATAGAGTTACGAAATTGGACAGATTTGTCGTAATTTACTTATTAGCATGCACAAAGTACCAGTACAAAAAAGCGGGAAAAATTTGACTATTAACTGTAGGAGCTTCTGATTAATTTTGTCAAATTCAACTGTATCAAGTAAACGTAGTTTTTAAGCCAATAAAAATAATTGGTTAGGGGCCATTCAAGTATTACGTAAGCACTAAAGAGAGGCGGGGGTCTTTGATTTGTTTATTTTTGATGACATGGGGAAGGGGGGTATTTGGATGATGATTACGTCAGCAATATTTATTTATTTACTTTTTCGGATTTTCCGGATATGGATTCGGACCTGGATCATAGTCGTACCATTGTACGGCCATGATGTAGGATTTAGCGTCTGACAAAAATTCTGCTTATGTAATACTTGAACTGGACCCTCCTTAATTGTGTGTAAAGAACATAACTACATGCGCAAAGTGTATATCTCTTTGTCCCTTTTACAAACTCACGTAAGCAAATCAAAAAGGCACCGATCAAATTAGTAATTCTTATTCTAAATCCATCTCAGCTTTTTTCAGTTTAAGTCAATTTAAAATAACATTCTCGTTTTGATTTCAAGTCGAAAAGCCTTTTACATTGGTAATTCTGTGTAAAACGTGTCAATTTACACTATATTTTATTTTAGCCGACCGACACTCAGTAAATGTGCATCTTTAATTTAAAGAAAAATGTCATAAGTAACACAAAGTGCGGTCAGCTAATAAAATGATGGTACGCGATATTTTAGAATCTGTCAGAGGCACAAAATCGTGAATGTGATGACTTATCAAAACATCTCATTACCAACACCATCGATTAGTTAATAATTCATTAACATTGGAACTGTAAGAGAATGAATTGAATATTTTACTCGCAAACTTATTTCCTATAACGATACGATAACTTTAGAGTAGTTCACACTTGATCCTTCGCCGTGAGCCGATCTTATTCCCTCTCCTATACTTTTTGCCGCGGCTCTCCTTATCTTTGCGGATTTCTCGGACTAAGGTGTAGAAGGCATCATCGACGCCCATTCGTGTCTTGGCTGAAGTCTCTACAAAAGGAACACCGTAACTTCGCGCTACCTGAAAATAATAATTGAGCATTTAATTTTATGACTTTGAATATTCGATACAAACGGATCAGCCGGACTGGGAAGGACCATGCTCTCACAGAAAACCAGCATGGCACAGCAGCATAATGTCGCTGCTTTTTGTATGGATGAGTGGAGAGAACCAGGTGCCTATTTTAATGGTAATGAGGCACTCCATCTTAGTTCTCAGTAGTTCGTATTTGATTGTTAAATGATGATCAATGTCGGTCTATGAACCATACCATCCATTTATATATAGAATATTAAAAAAATTAAGTTTTCATTTCAAGACTTCAACCATGTCTTCCATGTCAACCATTAGATCTTCCCATTATAAGTGCTAACCTTAAATAAATGTTTTTGTTCTGGAGGTACTTGTTTACTTTGTTACTTAATAAAGTAAATTTAAATACATGCCATAGTGGCATCAATTGTAATGAAACAGCTAAAATAATGATTTAAAGTGGTTTTCCATGTTTAATTTACTCTCCGGACATAGTGTTACTTGCAAAGCGGAAGTTAAATAATAATTGGAATAGGTTATTGAAAAGCACTCAAAATATAAAAGATGACCACTATGTTGCAATAATATTCCATTGTAATTGTCTATTATAAACACAAGTAATTAATTTTTCAATATCCATAGTCATTTAGGTAGATAACAACACTGACAAAAACAACACAATAAAGACAAATGATTAAATTAAACCATAAATACACTCAATTTGCACTGTAGACGCCGACAATCTGGCGATAAATTCCAACAAGTTTGGTCTCAACGGTTGATCGGCCGTTTTAGTTCGTTATTGGACAATGATGGTCGTGTTTGTGTATGCACTTTTACAAGTGTTTGATTCGATCGTCTGAGTTCGGAGCCGATGATGATCGAGGTCGATGACGGATTAGGTGTACGCAAACCCTTAGAATGGGGGCTAATAATTTTCTACTCACCAGATGTCACTAATTGACACTGACGTATAAAGTATTTTCTTACACAATGTCATTTAATTGAAAAGTTAGTTTTAAATAAAAGTTTATCAGTTTCTAGAGGATTATATTAATACAGAAAACAATGCCTCATGCCTGGTTTGCTCTTTAATTTTTTGCACATTTTAAACTTTTTTTAATTTTTCTACTTTTATGCATAATTATAATTTGGTTTAAGTATTTATTTTTAATCTTATTAATATAAAATATAATTAATAGTACAGAAAGAAACATTAACCTTTACATTTTCCGAATAAATTAACTTCCCTGCTATGAAATCTGTCAAATATACCTCACTTTTAAGTGGCGCCGCCCTGGTGGCAGAAAAAGTCGTGGATGCCCTCATTGGCCATGCTTGTACACAAGTGCATTCAAATTGAGGATCAGGGATGACTTCCTCCGTGTTTTTGATTGTGGGTTAGATGAGGGAACCACCAACCATATTTTTTTAACTATCCTGAATTATTTTGTTCACTCCATGATCATCCCGACATCCCTCATCCTATAAACTTTGACTCGCTTTTAATCTACACAAACTCTCCTTTTGTATATATATATTCTGTGTGATTTCATTAACACCAATAGCATAAATCTTTAATGTTTGTTAATACTAATGCAGTTATAATGAAAAATTTCAATATAAGTTGTTAGTTATAACTCAAAAACTACTGGTTAGACCTTGTTCAAATTTATATGGGACCATGTGAGAAGCACCAGTTTTCAAATAAAAAAAGAATCATCGAAATTGGTTAACCTAGAAAAAAAGTTATGAGGTAATACATATAAAAAAGAATATACAGTGAAATTGAGTACCTCCTCCTTTTCGAAGCCAGTAGAAAATAATATAAAATATTCTGAATTAGATATCTTTCACCTAAACTAATAGGTGGGGGAAAAAGTTTCTTCATATTTTGTTTGTCTAAAATTGAAGAAAAATCTCTCTAAATGGTTTAAATATATTTATATTAAAACCATTTAATAGCTATACATTATAGAACATTACGAAAAAGAAATATAAAAATTAAAAACATTTTCCCACCATTTTTCAATTGTTTTACTGTCTGCCAAAAAGAGTGAATCTAACAAAGAAATTTGACACATTCTGAAGTTTTATTACAAAAAAGGGAAAAATTCAACTCAAGACAAGAAAAAAATTTGTGAAGTTTATGGACCTAATGCAGTGTCAGTAAGAGTAGCACAACGTTGGTTCAAGTGTTTTCAGTCTGGGAATTTTGATGTCAAACATGCAGCTCGCTCTGTTCGTCCTCATATGGATAAAGTCAATGCCATTTTTGAAAAAAATGGAGTAAGATCGGCATATTAGTAGTTACAACACAGTCAAGGAATTAAGGATTAACCACAAAACAGTTTTGACTCATTTGAAAAAGTCTGGCTATACAAAAAAGCTCGATATTTGGGTACCACACGAGCTCTATTGAAACATAATAAAATCGAACCATTTTTGAAAAGATCGATCACTTGTGATGAAAAGTGGATCACTTATGACAAGAACATTCGAAAAAGATCATTGTAAAAGAGTAGTCAAGCTCCACAGACTAGCAAATCTCAGATTAACATGCAATAAGGTGATGTTGTGTGTATGAAATAGAGATGTTACGGAGGTCTGATTCCGATTTCGAAAGTTCAGAACTTCCGATTGTTATTGCACCTCCAATTCCGATTTTGGTTCTGTTAAATTTTAATCGGAAGTTATATATCGGCGGGCGATGCACAGTGGTGGCGGCGGCCGCAATCAGCGTGTACAAACAATTTTATACTTGTCGCCCTGGGAACCTCCATCCCTCGTGCTGTCTGTCGATTACTCTTTAACTTGATGTTTTGTTTCGTATTTCGCAATTGGCATGTTGTGCGTTTGTGCTTCATTTATACCTATTCGAGCTTTTGATTAGTTTTAGTAGTGTTTTATTAGACGTGTAACAAATTTATTTGAATTGGACAATGAAGCCAAAATCAAGAAAAGAATAGAATAGAATAATTTTTTATTCAATATGTGTAATTCTTATTGAAAGTAATTTTTTTACTTTACCACTGGTTTGAAAAAAAAACCCTCTGTCCTGGGAAGAACCAGCAAGAAACCCAGCGGGACTTTTTTTAAAATAAATTTTACAATATAAATGATTACAAACTATTTACAAAATTTATTTTATGAACTGCTTAGAAGCAACCACCTCATTCCCAGGGGTTATTATCAGGTGCCATTTGAAGTTATTTCAATGAAGTTTCTGAGAATACGACAAGGTGTAAGCTATGTGAGAAGATATATTCACAAAAGAGAGGTACGACTATTTCCTTAAAACGTCATTTAAAGTCTGTGAATGCCACTAAATTTGAAGAATTAAAAAAAATTGAATCTGAAAAGAAAAATACAGTGCAATAGACTTGCCCTTAATAAATCTCTTTTACCTTCACCTCCGATTCCAGTTCCGATTTCGGTTCAGACAAACAAAATTTAAAAACTTCACTTCCAAATTCGGTTCCAATATAACCACTTCCATAACATCCCTAGTATGTACCATCGATTCCAATGTCTACGGCCAGACTTCATCAACAGAAAAGGAGTGGTATTTCATCATGATAACACCAGATCACACACATCTTTCTCCAAAATTGAGAGAGCTTGGATGGGAAGTGTTAACGCATCCACCATATAGTCCTGACCTTGCACCCTCAGATTTTCACCTGTTTCAGTCTCTTCAGAATTCTTTGGGTAGTGTTAGGTTAACATCAAGAGAGAACTGTCAAAACTACTTGTCACATTGTTTAGATCATAAAACCCAAGATTTTCCAACTGGTGGGCACAATACTGCCATGATTAGCAATAATGTTGTTATTGTACAAATTCAAAAAATTTGACTTGTTTTCAAATAATTAAAAATTTAGTACAACCGACTTCAATATAAATTATTGAAAATAATTCAAAAACTATATTGGTCAGACCTTGATCAAATTTATACGGGACCACATAACAAGCTTTGAAATAAAACAAGAATCATCGAAATCAGTTTATACAGAAATGTTTGAGGTAAGACACATAAAAAAAAGAACTTACATCCAAATAGAGTGTTAATTTATATTTAAGGGTAAATTATCTACACTCCTATTATTTTCTTATCTTCAAAAATTCTAAATGAAGTCAAAGTTGGTTTTTAAAAACAATACAATGTTTAAATATCAAGTTATCAAGACTAAAGTGTACATAATAAAGTGATTATATTAAACAAAGTTCATATCAAAATAAAAACAATGTATTTACCACTATTTTGTATATAATTTTATTATAAAATTGAATACCTGATATTTTTAGATAAGAGCTGTTGTTTATATTTGTAGAAAATTTAATTGTAACATAGTATAATTATGTATATTGGTAAACAATATTTACCTCTCGTGCTTGCGTCATGTCCACGGCCCACGCCTGGAGATCACACTTGTTGCCTACAAGGACCATCGGTACTTCTTCTGCATCCTTCACTCGTTTGATTTGCTCCCTGTATGACCCAATGTCCTCAAAACTTTTTGCACTGTTCACTGCGAAAACCAACAGGAAACCTTCACCTGTCCGCATATATTGATCCCTCATCGCGGAGTATTCCTCTTGACCAGCCGTATCCAAGATATCCAGAAGGCAAGTTTCACCGTCAATCACAACTTGCTTTCTATAAGAATCCTCTATTGTAGGGTCATATTCGTCTACGAAATGGTTTTGTATCAGCTGTATAGTCAATGCAGATTTACCTACGCCACCAGCCCCTACCACTACTAACTTGTACTCGGTCATCTTAAAACGAGATCTAAGGAATATTTTTTCGTTTAAGTAATGTCACTCACTCAACCAAACAACGCCCCACTGAGAAACGCCACACCTCTGATATTACTCACATCGGCATGGCTGTCACGGCCTGTTATGTATGTTATTGCACTCACTGTACCCGTAAATCGGCTAATTAATGTATTATTAGAGGCAAATGCAATAAATAACAATGAGGCAGTTCACTCACCCTTTCACCACAGATTAAACAGAATGAGCAGATAATATGAGCATAGATTAATATAATCTGTGTAACTGTGTAACACGTGACACAACAGAATGCAGAAATGTATCTGCATAAAGCCCGCTTTTCACTATGGGATACAATATAATATTTATTACATCTCGAGGTATAAATTAATATCGCTCACCATACTTTTAAATGGAACCGTTTACACTGAGCTATAATATATATTGCATCTCAAACTACAAATATTTTTTCGTTCGACCCAGATCGACCGAGCGATATTTTCATATTATTTTTCGCTCCCTGTACCCCGGACACCGATCCGTTGTCCGCACCGCCGCAGAACAGTGTGCGGGGTACAGGGGGTAATCCAATGACAAACGAACACTGATTAAATGATATAGGTACTCACAGTGTTGAAAGCCAATCGCGATATATAATTTATATTTCGGGATATAATATATATTATATCACATAGTGAAAAGCCAGCCTAATGGATAATTTTCATTTAAATTGTTTGAAATAAAATTTACAATATGTTAAAATTATTAGGAAAAGGTATAGGTTATGGGACTTACAGTAATATAATTTTATATGTTTTATCATACATATATACTTTTTAGTGTAGTCATGGGAAAGTAATTTTGCATAAATATAAGAAATCGGACGGATAACGTTAATTACTTAAGCCTCTAACTACTTCAATGTTTTTGCCAACCAATCATTTTTTTTTGTACAAAATGATCATAATATGACACACAAATCGCCGTGATAATTGTCAAACGCGCTATAAAAACCGTTCGCTAAAGAGCTTTTTGAAATGTAAGGAAAAGGGTAGTATGTAAGGTTTTTCCGCGGGGCAAAATGTTCAGCCCGGGAAGCGATGGATATATTCTATACTAGTTGTTCCCCGCGACTTCGCCCACGTGTAATCTATTGCGATAACGTAATTTAGGCTTCGATCAGTTTCGTTTGTAGCGCGTTGCCACATCACTTGCTCAGAATGAAAATCGATGGTGCAGCCTAGTAGTCGACAAAGGTGCAAGAGTTAGAAGTTGCCTATAGTAAAATAAGTAATAAGCGAGAGTGCTGTGGAGCGCAGACAAGAAGTGAGGGCCAGAACCGTTTCGGAATCTGTCAATCTCAAGGCAATGTATTGAACTTAGTAAATCCAAAGCTGCTGTATTTCGTATAGTGATTGTAGAAAACCGGAGTCATAATTGACTGGAAGCGAGGGATTCCATCTTAGTCCTCAGGGATAACAACGCATTATTAATTTTGATTCTGAATCGAGGATAGTCGTGGTAGATGTTAATGAACCTAAGCATCCACTTACCAAAAAGGGGATTGTGTGCTCGTTAGTCACGCATAATCTATAAAAAAGATGTATTATTTTGCTGACTTTATTATTTTTCTCTTTGATTTTACTAATAAATAATATAATATTAAAAATGGGTAAAAGTAACTGATATGAACTGATGTGATGAAATGATACAGATCTACAGAATCTTCGGAATTCAGCAGCGGACTCTTAAGCATATTGTCACTACAGTCGATTTGGCTCGGTGAAATAATTACTGCCTTGCCTCGATGATTCGTTTTTATAATTCATTAAATATTTGTACTCCCACATACATTATATTATTCTTTTTCTCCCAGGTAATTTTTCGTACAAAACTTAAAAACACGTTTATATAAAAAAAAATAGTATGTATCATTTTATGTAAAATTTTACATAAAATAAATTTTAGGTATTATTTATTATTTAGAAAAAGTATTCCACTATCATTATTAATAAGAGAGAAAAGTAAAATGTAAAGAGAGACAAGAATTTGTGTATTTATTATTTATTTATTTACTTTTATATTTTTCTTTTTATAGGATAAGGGTGAAAAACGTGCACACAGTCCACCTGATGGTAATTGGTTGCTGCGGCCCATACACATCTACATCTATCCTCTGTTACAGATCAAAATGCAGATGCATTTTCACCCGTGAGGACTAGGATGGAATGCCTCATTTCCAGTAAAAAGGGCCTCCGGCCACCTGCACTCACCAAGCGAAACGCAGAGGTAAACCTCTACTTCACGCTGGTATTCTGTGAGGTCGTGGTACTACCCCGGTTCGAGCCGGCCCATCCATGCGACAGCAAAAGCTGCCGCCTGGCTCTACCACTGTTCAAAATATATACTTATATTAGTATTAGTATATATATATATATATATATATATATATATATATATATATATATATATATATATATATATATATTAATTAAAGAAAATGTCAGGAATATTATTTACATGGAAGACAACCCGTATTACCCTGAATAGTAATAGTGCTGTATTACAGTGTATTTTTTCAAAAGTGGTTTCCAGGTAATTTTCATCAATAATCAAACCTAAGTAATTTTCTCTATCAGTTTTGTGTACAGACATTTACGTTTAAGGCACATAATTACATATTTTTATTTTTAGCACTATAAATACGATATAGAGTTAATATTCAACAGTGACTAGTAAGAAAAGGAGAATCTGGATTAAAGAAGAAACGGAACAACACAATATTGAAATATTTAGAGCTAAACAGTGACATTCTTTTTAAAAGCTTCACACGAAATTGCGGAGCCAAAAATTATGAAACATAACACTCATTATCTAATGTTTTAACTTTGTCTTCCGCCATTTTTCAAATAGTTTTGTGCACGAAATTGAATAGCTTCAAAAATTAACTAAATTTTTACCATGATAATTCTAAAATTATAAAAAAATATTCATATAACATGTTCCTGGGAATAAGCTGAAACTACTTACCTTTTGTTGGATTTTTTTAATTGTTAATTCAAATGTAAAAAAATCGCAGATGACTCTACCGATAAAGTTAAAAAAAACTCTCCAAGAATCAAATGAGAAAGTTGTATTTTAGAACTATGGAGAAAAATACCTACCTTTAGAGAAAAATATTTACTCCCATTGACAGTTTCCCGGAATTTTATTTTTAAAATATTGTTAATATAAATAGGTTAACTAACTTAAATATATACCCATTTATATATAAAATATAAATAGGTATATACTTAACTAAATATATACCTATTTATATTTTATTTTATAAAATGTTTTGACGGGAAAATAGGTAAAAACGGGGACACGGAGTACACAATGGCTGTTTTATTTTTCATATAAGTATTACTTCTGATAATTACAAACATTTAATACCTAATTAATTACATTATAGAGGTTTATTTTGACATTCGACTTAAATGTGAATGTAAACTTAATAATTTAAGTAAGAAAACTTGTAGGAAGCAGTTAAATAAGATTGCTCAGTTTAAAGGCCAATATGTTTATGAAGCTTCATCATGCTTTATGTTTATATTCTTTCATCTGTCCCTGAAAAGTATAAATAAATAAACTTATTATTATCATTTTAGCTGCATGAATTTTAAAAACATAATGATTTTAAAAGAGTAAAGTGCACCAAGTGTCTGAGGATACAGATGAACTCTCTATTCTCTCAATCTCTGTATGTTAAGAAAATGGTCACTCATTCATGGACTGACCGTGGCTAGTGTAACTTAATCTCGCATATCTATTGATCCGCGTAGCTAATACTTAACCACGAGTTCCTCTTCTCTACTACTAACGCTGTAGGCGATGAACCACGCTATTTAAGTTCTCGGCACAATGTCGTCGACCATCAAGCATGAATCGGGCATCGAGCGTTGTGAGTATCAAATACTATGGAATTAATACTATCCTGGCATATTCAACTACGCGTCTCATGCGCGGGCGTCTAGTGGCGCTTCAAGAGAATTACTAAATATATTATACTAGCTGTGCCCACAGTGCTGTCATCACATGTCCGAGGTGCGCGATATGACCTAGTTCAAGCATTTTATAACGGCTAGGGTTTAAAAGTCGTTCGCGCGCCCAGTCAAGTATTGAATTATTTTAATTTTACATTATCACTTAAACTATGCGTCCAAATAACATGGTATAAAGAACAAAGTTTATCTTCATAAAATTGTCTTGATGATGAAGTAACTTTCATTCGTAAGGATAAATAAGCCATGCCTAATAATAACGCTCATAAATCACTTTTAAATTTTAAATATTTTTTGTCACAAAATCCCAAATTATGGCTTATCTATAAGAAATAGACATATGGTATTGCGGACTTTTTTTAGACGGAGTAAAGGTCTATATTTTTCTAGAACATTGTATTTACGTATCCCTAGCGATAACACCGGCATACGCGGATAAATCATTTCGGGAGTTTTTTTTTAATAGGATAAGGGTGACAAACGCTAGCTTACAACGAAATTTTGGAAGAAAATGGTTACAGAATTATAAATAAGATAGACCGAAATTTTTGTACTAGGGAAACTGAAACAACTAAATCTATTATTGGCCATCTATGTACGAGCCTTAATGAAAAATATTTTCACTTTGCTATTTTAGAGTCACCCATTTCAGATCACAAACAAATATATATTGAGGTTAAAAAGTATGTGCCGGCTCCTCTAAGTAAATTACAATATGAAGCTGTAAACTACGCGAAACTTTATGCAACTATGCAGAATGACAAAGAAACAAATGAATCTAAATCATATGATAAATTAGAAGAAAGGCTGTTAGACAGTATAAGAAAGAGTATCATTAATAAACAAAAGATTTTAAGCCCCCCACGACAAGATTGGATAAATAAAGAAATAATCAATGAAATAAATAACAGAAATATTCTATGGAAACAATATAAACAGAACCCCAAAAATCTTGTTATAAAAAATAAATTTATAGAGAAAAGAAATGAAGTGACAGAAAATATAAAGAAAAATAAAGCAAACTACTACTTTAAAGCATTTATAAATTGCAAAAATAAACCAGGTTTTTCGCCAGTGTTGGCTCGAATTTAGCAAATCAAATAAAAAAAAACCTTACATAAGCTACAGTAATAAATATGAGAGTGATTCTGGATTTGACTCGCAAAAACTTAGCCATCTAGCACCAGCAACGGTAGATGAAATTTCTGCAATAATTGAAAACCTAAACACTAACACTAGCTCAGGCTTAGAAGGTATTAGTTCTAAAGCAATTAAATGCGTCAAAAGTTTAATAATAGAAGAATTAACAGGCTGCATTAATGAATGTCTAAAGATAGGAGAGTTCCCTGTCAATCTAAAGATTGCCAAAATCACCCCAATCTACAAATCTGGGTCAAAATTAGATCCTGAAAATTACCGTCCTATCTCAGTTCTACCGGTACTCTCAAAAGTCTTCGAAAGAATTATTTACAATCGGCTTGAAATGTCCTTAACGTCAATAAATTTCCTTAGTAAGAAACAATATGGTTTTAGATCCAAATACAATACACTACCCGCCACAGCAGACCTTGTAACGAAAATAAAGCTGAATTTAGATAGGAAAAAAATCGCGCTTGGTGTATTTATAGATTTTAAAAAAGCTTTTGACACAGTGAGTCATGAGTTGCTAATACATAAGCTTGCTAACATTGGTTTAACTAACACTGCACTAGCAATTTTCAAATCGTATCTAAGTAATCGCCGACAAGTAGTGAAAACAGGTAAAACACGAAGTTCTTTCAAAACTGTAACGTTTGGTGTACCTCAGGGTTCTATCTTAGGACCCCTACTGTTTCTAATATATATAAAGAATATCAATAAGATAGGCTTAAGTGGGGATATAACTTTGTACGCTGATGACACGTGTCTTTTCTATTATGGTCACTCAATTGAATCTATTGTATCGGAAGCACAAAATGATTTGGATTCACTAATTTAATGGTTACAGAGCAATCTGCTATCGATCAACACAACTAAAACTAGCTATATGATTTTTGCAGCTAAAAACAAAAAGATTGGTGACTATAGTCCTTTGATGATTGACGGCATAAAAATTAATAAGACAGAGCAAGAAAAGTATCTAGGTCTTATTCTACAATTTATAATTCCATTGTGAAACCACAAATCGATTATCTAGTGGAAAAATGGGGTAATGCAGCCAAAACTAATCTAGCAATACTACAAACTGCTCAAAATGAATTATTGAAAGTTTTGTTTCATTTTGATTATTTTACACCGACAGATAAGCTTTACAGACAAATTAAAGTAATGAACATATCGCAAACATACAAGTACCAAAATTGTATATTAGTACGAAAAATTTTAAATAAAGATATACACACAAACACAACTTTTTCAAAGAGAATACAACTACACAAAATGAAACTTAGGCGAAGCAACGTTATTGAATTATTAACACCACGAAGAAATTTCGGTAAAAAATGCATAATGTATGAAGGTTCACAAATATATAACAAATTACCTAAAGATATTAGAGACCCAAAATCAATGCACACATTTAAAAGACTACTTAAGTACAATCAATCATCATACAAAGACTAAACAAAGACCTATCTAAATAAATAAATACTCTCATGTTCAATAACTAACATAAATAAATACATATCTAGATTATTTCCTTCTTACACTCTAAAAATACCAATTATTTAAGTTATTCAGAAATAATAAATAATATAAATATTACAAATTTTACTAAATATATAAATTATTATAACCGACACTTAATCAGATTTTTTTTCTCTCTAAACTATTGAATCTAATCAACTGTACCACTCTACTGTGCGAGTCACATCCAGTAATGCTTATATATGTAATCGGCACAAAGAAGTCGGCGGTCGAATTTGCACAAAACGAGCCATCGTTGTCGCTAGAAACTTTTTATAACCACCTACATTTTGTATTTTTCGGTAGTTTAAATTATAGTTCAAATTATAATTTGCATTGTTACATTGTACGAATAGCCCAAACCAAATTTATATTAAGCTATAGATATATAAGTCTCAAAAAGTGAGTGTAAAGTTCTTTGAGATAATAAAGTTCTTCTTAAACCGTAAACGAGCACACAGTCCACCTGATGGTAAGTGGTTGCTGCGGCCCATAGATATCTACATCTATCCTCGTTTGCGAATCAAAATGCAGATGCGTTGTCACCCGTGAGGACTAAGGTGGAATGCCTCATTTCCAGTAAAAATGGCCTCCGGCCACCTGCACTCACCAAGCGTAACGCAGCGGTAAACCTCTACTTCACGCTGGTATTCTGTGAGGTCGTGGTACCACCCCGGTTCGAGCCGGCCCATCCGTGCGACAGCAAAAGCTGCAGCGTGGCTCTACCACTGTTGAAACTGTGCTTTTTCTTCTGACTTGCTTAACAAATATCCACATTTAAGGCTAGGTGAGTAATATAGCTTCATGCTAGTAGCCTATTCTATTCCACATGAATCTGGCTATAATATACAAAAATAATTTTTCAAATCGGACTGGTAGTTCCAGAGATTAGCGCGTTTAAACAAACAAAAAACTCTTCCGCTTTATTATATTAAGTATAGATTTAACTACGCTAAAATATAATCCAAAACTCCGCGCCACCCCTTGGGAAAAATAGCGTGACGCTATGATTATTGCACTAGTGTGACCGTGAGGTGCAGGTGGTGAAGTAAGGATATACATTTTTTTGGTTGATAAATAGATACATAGTTGGGTACATAATGGCTTAAATAGGAAAATCTCAAGATTTATTATCTTTAATGTACTACATTATTATAATGTATAAAAATCTGTCTCTATTTTTATCTAAAGTTTTGAAAGTAAAATTTTTGTAATCTTTTTATTCTAATATTTTCTTTTATATTTCTCAAGTAAATGTTTGTTGCAAATTGTTGAGTTTGTCTTTGGATTCCAACCAACCCGTCCAATTAACCTTAACCATTTTTTCTAATTATAGAATGCGAAGGGAATTTGTTTAACAAACGAAAAATAAAATTACATTTATACAACGCAAACCGAGGATATAATTTCTTGCTGTGTGGGCAAGTCTATCGGTTCAATATAAACAGTCAAGATACTTAAACATCGACATTAATTTTGATATATGATTGATGATGATATTCTCGTAACATTTAGTGTTGTTCAGCCTTACACTCTGCTATAATAGTTCAAAATCTGACAAAAATCTACGATTATTTTCTGCAGGATATATAATTTTGGAGACTTCACGACTTTAAAGCTGTCAGCATTTCTTCCCAAGAAGCGGTTCAATGTAATTCATTGGAGCTTTTCTCGTAAAATTGGGCTATTCTGAATCTGTTCCGAATCTAACGCTGTGTCTAAGATTTTTTTACTATTAAGTTTGATGTGAAGGAAGCTTTTCAAAACTCAAGTTAATAAAATCTAACTTAAGGTCCACAATGAGCCAAGCGGAACTAACCAATCTTTTCATTTTATCTTTCGAAAATAACAAGAAAATAAACTTTGATAATAATTAGAATATTTTAGCGAAAAAAAGTCCCGTTAGCATGTATTGCATTTTTTGTTTTATTTTGGGGGGTGCTTGATAGAAAACCGCCCTGGATGTCAACCCACGCTATGTCGCCACTAGTTACCGTAAGATTTAATACTGTACCGAAGCAATCATGTAATCAAAATATTAAACGGAGTTTAATTATAACACTATTCAACACTTTCCATATTGAAAAAAAAATACGCATTTCGTTTTCCGTAATACTGTATATACTATTAATATCCTCAAAATATTGTATCATGGACATTCTATTAGAAAGAAATGCAACGCTTAACTCGGTGCCTTTCATTCATTTCAAGGTCACTGATTTAGGTCCGTTTCTCTAGTATGAAGTGTGCACTCCCTATATTTTACAATCCCCTTGGTAGGTGTTGAGCCAGCCAGTAATTTTAAATAAAAATCGTTGGTCGTTGATTGTTATGTTGATTGGTATACTCTTCGGTCGTTATAATATTTGCCAAAAAATAACGTTAAGTACGTATTATGTACAATATATACATACTACACCTACTCATTAATAAGCTGTTTTTATTTTATGAAAACATTTTTTTAGTATTCTTACAACATTTTTAAGAATACAAAATGTCTGAAAATATCAAAAGCAATGTTGTTGAGGCAGAAAGTTTGGAGGAAGCCGGGATTTTAGAAGCTGATGTTGGTGCTAAATTGTGAGTTATTTCTTGTTGTTAATATCTTTACTTTCTTTTCATATCATAATGTGTAAAATACAGAGATTACTAACAGGATACTTGTTAAATATTATATACAATAAAATGCCAGCAATGCATTTGCAACATTCCTTTGGTATTTTGGATATTTATGGGTGATAGTTAATAATTTCCGTCATATTACGGGAAATTTCATACCCATTCTGTATTTTGTGCGAAGGACCTCGATGATTAAAAAAAACGTGTGTGTGTCCTGTATGTACGCATGTAGGAAGTTATACTTCTTTAGTGTAACAAAAAAATAACTAAAAATTATTTAAGATCCTGGTGACGATTACATTAGAATAGAATAATTTTTTAGTCAATATTGATTATTACATAATACTTATTGAAAGTCAATTTTTATTTACCACTGCTTCGGAAAATACCTCTGTCCTGGGAAGAACTAGTAAGAAACCCAGCGTGACTTCTTTTTTTCAAACATATTTCACTTACGTTTATACAATTTTTTAATGATTTTTCATAGAACCAGCATGGTGGCGATCACCCTATTCCCAGGGGTTATTTTCATTCATGTATTCCTTGATATTATAATAACTCTTTTGTACAGTTTTTCTTTAATAAAACTTTTATACTGGTTTATTGACAAACTTTGAATATGTTCTGGGATTTAGTTGTCAAAGCGTATACATTGCGATTTGAGACTAATTAACAGCTCCGTAGCGCAGTGGCTTGGCATTGAGTTGCAGCGCTAAGGGTCGCGGGTTCGATTCCAGCACAGAACAAGTATTTGTATGCCCTACAAATAATTGTTCTGGGTCTGGATGTTTGTACTTGTGAAATATATGTATAACTGCCCCCACGATACAGGAGAAAATTTTAGTGTGGAGGTAACGTTTTAAAAAAAATTGTAATTTGTTTTTATTAAGATTTCAAACTTTATATTTACTCTTAATATTGTTTCACAACATAAATATACATCCATCACGTCTTTTGATGGATAAAGTTAACCTCTTTTATCTTTATAAAATGCAAAACTGCGATACAATCTCCACACTTAAGTTTGTTTTACAAAATTCTTCCTCTCTATCCACCTTTAATATATTGCAAGACAATTTTTTTTATGTTCATGGAAAGAAAATCACTTAATGCTAATATACTTTGAACTTTCAAATGGCAGAGTATTTTTATTACATAAATATAATATAATATGTGTTGAATAATTTTAGATCCTATACTTACTTTTGAGCGTGTTCATTTTTTAACACCAGTTTTCCTACTCATTGGACCTTTTTAAACCTCGTAAGTGAATCTCGGAACAAAACCCGTTCTATAGTTACGAAGAAAAATATAGATAGACTAACGCAGCATCGATTTTTGTTTTATATGAGGTAAAGCTTGTGTCTAACACATAAGTATTAATTGATACATTTATTTATTGTATTACATTATATTAAAATGATACATAAATGGAATGGTAGGCCTGGGTATTTAATTTTTATCGATATATTTTGACACACTGTCCTATCTCTATTATTAGTTCCGCACTTCTACTATCAGCGCCAAAATAGCGAAAATCAAATCGCAACATTATGTCAAGGTGTATTGGTATAGCCAGTCTAGCGGACTTGTATAGAGGTCAGTGATATTGCTTGCTTATGCAAAATGAATTTCGTTTTTAATTATAAGGCTTCCGATAAGCAATTTAGACACATTTAGCTATTATTTAATCAGTTGTTTAATCCTTCTTACGAAGATTGAAGAACTTAATTTCGAAGCTAGTTAATAGAATTTGTGTTCCCCTTATGAGCTTTAAATCGATAGAAATTCTGAGACATTCGGTCGAAATTATTGAAATATAATCTATTATCATATAAATTAATTAATACAGCATTGAGAGAGCATAATGTACGCTTTGTGATTTTTCTGCATTTAAAAGCAAATCGTTTGTTGCAAGCTTTTTGGAAACAATATCGAATATCTATTGGTTAGGCTGTAATAGTGCGAAGTCGTTTCTTTGTACTTTAAATTATAATGAGACATAATCAGTAATACTGTCTCGAGCATTCTTTGTACATGGAAAGTTATTTGTATTTTATATACATATTGTACCTTAGTATTTGATATTAATTTGAACTTGTAGTTTAAACCCGTTAGTTACTGAGAAAAAAGGTCTGGACACTTGAGAAACGGATGGAAAGACTAGATGAAGAAAGAAATGACGAGAAGAAAATGACCTAAACTAGCTGCATTATAACTTTGTTATCTAATTGTAAACTGTAAAGAAATAAAAATGTTTTGAAGAAAATGACTTATGCATTTACTACTAGTGCCTACTATAGCTTTACGTTTTCCTTTGCGATCCTGACGTACCTAGTACCTACCACATACGCTAATTTTTTAATAAGTTATTTTAGGCCTACAGTTTCATTTGTAGTACTCTTGGTTTACGCGGGCGACCCTCAGGTTAGTTTAGGAGAAGGTTCGTTACGGTCATGTATATCTTACGATTGCACTGCCGGGAACTAACAGATGGATAGGGAACTATGATCTATTTTTGTACGGACTTGGCATGTGAATGATTGGATGGATATTGTATTATTTTCAAAATGGATAAGTTTTTTAATATTTTTGAGTATATTAGAATATATCCCTATAAGTCTGCTTGGAAAATAAGTCCTTTAGTTACCATCGTCCTCTTTGGGCCTAATTGTAGTCGTTATAGCGGTCAAACCGCGAAGTCATAATGCTCACAGCATCAAGAAGGCCCCCTCTTAGTTTAAGTATTGTGATGGTCAACTACGGAAGCCTACCTTTACATTGTGCGTGGCCCGACACGCACTTGACTGGTTTTTATGATATAAAAAAAAAGTCAATAAATATCAATGCGTGGGTGATGATGTTTTCCTTCACCGAGCAAATAGTAAATAAAATTTTAATATGTATTAACAATTTCGTTGTTTCCTCGCGGGCACTTATATTATTTATAATGTTTTAATATGTTAAGATGTAAACGTTACTAAATTAATTCAATGATATTATATATAATATTATATCTTACGTATTACTTATATCTGCAAAATTGCTATTCAAATATGTACAGGCGTTTTATATAGCACTGAACTATAAAATTGTGTTGTATAACATCAGAGGATTGTATGATTCGTCATTATACAAACGGCGCAGTCTGTTTATATCGTCAGTTTGTGAAATACCGAAGCCGAAGGCAATTGTATAATTGGCATCTATGACGTCTGTTAATGTTAACTTTGTCAATAACACGAAACCAAGTAATAATAAACACGAAATAAAAAAAAAAATAGCTACAGGTTGTGGTGCAGCTGGGGTAGCCCTCTGGTACTATAACAAGTTTAATGATTATAACAGTAATTAAAAAAAAGCGATTGCGTTAAAAAGATTACCGAAAAAAGCTTCCCCTCCCATTTTGAATTTGCAGATGCAATATACCTATTAGGTCCTTACATATGTAATTGGCGTTTTGTACGGAAGGAATATAAAGTCAATTTTTTTTTGTAAAATATATTTAATTAATCAAAGTATGCACCGTTGTTAGCTATGCACTTTTGCCATCTCGTAGATAGTTCATTGATTCCTTTACTAAAAAAAAACCGGGGGGGGGGGCGAGAATCAATAAACTCTTTGAAGGCGGCTTGGACTGCCGCATCGGAGTTGAATTATTTTCCTTGTAAGAAGTTGTCCAAATTCCGGAAAAATGGTAATCTGTTGGAGCAAGGTCCGGGGAGTACGCTGGATGTCGCAGACATTCCAATTGTAGCTCATCTAATTTAGTGGTTGTTTGTTGTGCAGTGTGTGGTCTTGTGTTGTCGAGAAGCAGCAGTGGCCTAGAGCGATTGACCAATCTCGGTTGTTTAGCAGCTAGTTCTACCTTCATGGTTTGCAGTTGCTGACAATAGATATCTGCCGTAATAGTTTGGCTGGATTTTAGAAAGCTGTAGTGAACAACAGCGGCGCTAGTCCACCAAACACTCACAAGTAACTTTTCCTGAGTCAATTTTCGTTTAGGGCAGGATTTGGCTGGGTCTCCAGGGCTCAGCCATTGCGACGAGCGTTTCCGATAATCGTACAGTATCCACTTTTCATCACAAGTAATGATTCGATTTAAAATCCCTTCATTATTGTATCGGTTGAGCAAAGTAACACAGCACTCGACGCGTGTTTGCAAGTTCGATTCACTTAATTCATGAGGTACCCATCGTTCTAAGTTTTTTTACTTTCCCGATTTGCTTCAAGTGGATTAATACAGTTTTATTAGTTACCCTGCCGCCTGAAGCCTGCAGCTATCTCTGAAGTGCTTTGTGACGGATCCGCTTCCACAATAGCCTTTAATTCTTCATTTTCCACTTAGGTCTCCGGCTCTCTCTTGTAAATATACCGATATTTCATGTTTTCCATTGTGCGGTAATAAGCGACGCCAAAGAAAAAAATAATGAGGAAAAAACAAATGAATGACTGTTTTCAAAACTCAAATGTACCAGCTAAATGAATTTATAAATTCGAATTTGGAATTCTTAACCAAAGAGGAGATATTTCAGATCAAAGTGGTCAGTACGACAAAACGCTAATTTCATATGTAAAGACCTAATATAAATATTGTATAGCCTATATCACTTCTATTAAGACGAATATAACGACACCTCGTATGTTAAAATCCATCAAATCGTTTCATCATCATCATCATCTTTACAGCCTTTCACAAGTCCACTGCTGAATATGGGCCTCCCCCAAGGAATGCCACAAAGTCGGCACGGTCCTGAGCCACACGCATCGATCGACTTCCTGCATGTCTTACCAGGTCGTCACTCCATTTAGTGGGGGGTCGCCCTACACTTCACCTACCGGTACGAGACTGCCACTCGAGAACCTTTTCTCCACATCGGTTGCCAATTCTTCGAGCTATATGGCCGGCCCATTGCCACTTCAGCTTACTAATCCGTTGGGCTATGTCGGTCACTCTCGTTCTACTGAGGATATACTAATTTCTAAGTTTATCACGCAGAGAAACTCCGAGCATAGCCCTCTCCATAACTCCCTGAGCGACCTTGAGCGTCCTCATACGGCCTGCAGTGAAGGACCACATTTCAGATCTATAGGTCATCACTGGCAACACGCACTGGTTGTATAGTCTCGTTTTCAAGTTTTGGAGTACCAATACTTGATGAGTAGATGTGTCGTAATTTCCGAACGCTGCCCAGCCGAGTTGAATCCGTCGATTGACGACTCGGTCGAAGTTAGACTTACCTAGTCGGACTATTTGTCCCAGGTAAACATACTCGTCAACAACTTCGAGCTTAGTGCTCCCAACAACTACTGGCATAGGTGTGACATAGACGTTAAACATGATTAAGCCGTTTAGGCTACTAAATATATATATATATATATATATATATATATATATATATATATATATATATATATATATATATAAAATGAATATACATTTATACATACATACATTCATACTCTTCACACAGTCGGGTAAATACTAAATATTGTATTGTGCCTGTGTCATCTCAAAGCTGTGATTTTACTGTGATATTATAGGCACTAAAACTGATATAAGGTCCAGTCTCCCAATAATAATAATAATGATTAATTTCGTTAATTTATTTTTTAAGTTTTTAAAATTTTATTTTAAAGCTTCATAATAATAAATTATTATTTACCAAGGGTAACATTTGTGTTTAAGATTAAAAAAATATTGTAAGTATGTACAGTCATTACTCGCCTCATTGGCATAGGTACGTATGTTTCACTTCACCAACTATGTACATAGTATTTACATTCAAATATTTTGTTTGTACAGATGTCCGTAGAACCTCCCAATATCACCCGAGATCTCAGGTGTCGCTGTTACAAACGGTCTTCAACTTCGAAAGTTGGCTCCTTCCAGCAGATCTCTAGCAAAGACTTTGGACCCTTGGTTCAACTCAATTGCTTCTTCAAAATGAGCTGTATTCAAGTTGCATAAGTCTCAACGCATGCATTTGGATATCTGTCTGTTCAGTTGCCTGTATGCTATCATATGCACAGAAGACTGCAGCTTCATATCCCGCCTAACAGGCATGAGATTGAGAGTTTGATCGGAGAGTTTTTAGTTTTTTAGATTTTATAGGATGCGCACACAGCCCACCAGATGGCAAGTGGTTGCTGTGACTAATAGACATCTACATCTATCCTCGATAGAGAATCAAAATACAGCTGCGTTGTCATCCGTGAGGACTAAGATGGAATGCCTCTTCCAGTAAAAAGGGTCTCTATTTCTCTACACTCACCATACGAAACACAGCAGTGTTAAGCTGCTATTTTACGCTGGTATTCTGTGAGAGCGTGGTCCTTCCCCGGTCAAGCCGAAATATTCGTGCCACAACTATACTACTAACATAGCTGCAGCATGGCTCTATCACGTATTGTGTCTTGCAGAATTTAGCTCCGACCATATATAGTTTCCTTGAGCTTGTCATTCATACGAGATCATTTACCTTATTACAATCGTCTAGTTACTGAAAAGGATTTCCTAATTCGTGCTGACAGTTTTCAGGGTTTTGGATGAAAACACAAGAGAGACGGAGCGTTGAATTCATTATACGTGACCTCTTCAACTTAAAGTTAAGGCTCAGTGTGCCTCTCACCATTCGGTGATCGCTGTCAGTTCTTAACCTCGCGACCACTGACACATCACTGAACAGTTACCGCTTGATCGTCATAATGAAGTCGTTTTTCGTCGAACCGTCAGGGCTAGATCAAGTCTTGGGTCGCTTCTAGAAGAAAGAGTTCACCATAATGTGTCCTTCTTTCTCCATAAAGTCGGCGAGCTGTTGACTCTTTGGGTTCCATTGTTTTATTCCAAATTTCTCTACGCTCAGCTCATCGTCCTTTCTTGTCCTTGATTTTGCGTTGGTCTCTCATCAACGAAGTATATTGGATTCTGTAGGAATGCATGTCTCTAGAGATATCCTCATATATTTCCTACACCTCCTTGTCATCGGTGTGCCGAGGTTAATAAAAGGTAAATCTGTATGACCTTCGTTGAATATCGTTTGATGATTCTGAGTGTAAGGTTGGCAAACCTCGTCGTCACACTCCCAATCTTTATAACTTTGTTAACGAGAGACTTGTGTGACGATAAATTCGACACATCCTTTTTTATATAATAAGGGTGGCAAACGAGTACACAGACCACCATTGTTAAGTGGATGCTGTGATCCACAGATATCTACATTTATCCGCGATTAAGAATGAAAATGCAGATGCGTTGCCACCCCTGAGGACTAAGATGGAACGCCTCGTTTCCACTAAAAAGGGTCTTAAGGTAAGGTAACACTTACCATACGAAACACAGCTGCATTAAGCTGCTATTTTACGGTGGTATTTTGTGAGAGCGTGGTCCTACACCGGTCGAGTGGACCCATTCGTGATACAACCATAATATAGCTGCAGCGCGACTCTACCTGCCAGTGATATAACAAGTAGCCGGGTTCGGGGATTACCGTTTCCTTACCCTCTCTTTGGAGCTCAGATGATCATACGCAACTTGTCTAACTCTTGTTCCAGCTGCAAAAGCATCTCGTCATCCCTCCGGGTGCGTCGGTAAAATGTTGCTAAGTCTCGCAACCGAACCTCCACCAGAGATTCTTAGCACCCCCTGCCCCGCCATTATTTTTCTATTATGACTTGCTGTTATCAAAAAGATGTTGTTGCTCATTTATTGGCTTGTTTCTCTCAGTCGCCTATTACGATACCCACGGGACCATATTACGGGATAGTGGATATTCTTATACCGTAACCATCACTACACGGTAACCATCGTTATAATTTAAATAATCTTTTTAAAGTGCCGTGATAGCTCAGGGGGTAAGCGCTCGCTAAAAATTTCACAGTACGCGAGCAACCCGGTTTCGATGCCCGCCGGCACCAATGAAATTGTTAATTGCAATTTTAAGTGCTGACTTACCACGTGCTCGGCGGCGAAGGAAAACATCGTGAGGAAACGTGCATGTGTGAGAAATAAGAAAAAATATTATTTCGGAGACATGTGAAGGTCGCCAACACACATTGAGGCAGCGCGGCGGACATTTCCTTGCCTTAAACCCTCAGAAATGAGAGGAGGCCTGTGCTCAGTACGAAAAGTATATAGACTGTAACTTTAACTTGTTTTTATAAACTAGATATACCTCTATAATTTCTTTATTCTTAGATTGAGTTACTTTTATGTTAGTGTATAATGTGCTGTTACTTTTATGGCAGTATATTTAGAATATGCGGTACAATACTGTTCCGTTCATAGGTCTGTGGGCATTGATAAATCAATGTCTGTGGGTGTAACACGATTAAAACGACTTAACAATTAATTAACAAAACATTCTTAACCTAAGATTCCATTTATCCTTAGAATTATCTTCATTGAAATTAATCAATGAAATCTTTATTGTTTACAAGATATTTGAGAAATTCTATGAACTATTTGGGACTTTTTATCAAAGGCCGGCAACGCATCTGCAATTCCCCTGGTGTTGCAGTTGTTTATAAAAGGCTGGCAACGCATCTGCAATTCCCGTGGTGTTGCAGTTGTTCATGGGCGGCGGTAGTCACTTACCACCAGGTGAGCCGCATGCCTGTTTGCCCCCTCTGCTAAAAAAAGGCGGCCGTATCTTGTGTATTTAGCATATCGTAGGTACAGATTTCATGATATTCGTATTATTTATAATGCTCAATACTTGCTTTTTAAGAAGTTGTGTAACGAAAGGGCCCAACATTATAGGAAATTGATCAACGTTTTAGGAAATCGATGAAGCACTAGTTTGACATTGCGCTGCACCCTTGGTGCCTTTTAAAACTTTACTTTTTTTTACAAGAGGGCGCAAACGAGCATGCGGCTCACCTGATGGCAAATGACTACTGCCGCCCATAAATAGCTGTGTTACCGGTCTTTAAAAGAGTAGGCTCCCAGTTTTATCGAAAAAACCGCCGATGATAGCCTATTCCAGAAAGAAGTTGTGCGAAGAAGAAAACTTGTGACAATTGTATGGATGATATGGTTTGTGGCTAGTTTCGTCGCCAATGTGTTAAATGGTTCTTGGCTAGCTTTACAAGAAATATCTGTCAAAAAAAAGGAGAAAAAATAATGTTAGTTTTTTTAACTAGCGACCAACAACTGGCCTCCATCGACCCTCACCTGAAGATAGAAAATGACCCACTCGCACATCGTGACCTTCGTCCAGAGATGATGTTTATACGCGAAGAGTTGCGTCAAGCAAAGTGGCAGACGTTGGCGGTAACATTTTTAATTTATCAAGAAATATATTCTCCTTATCGTAACGTGAACAGCCCTTGTATTTTTGTACGTGGTAGTGTTACGCTGCTATCGACACGACCGGGGAAAGACCACACTCACAGTTTTTTTTTATAGGATCGGGTGACAAACGAGCACACAGTCCACCTGATGGTAAGTGGTTACTGTGACCCATAGAGATCTACATCTATCCTCAATAGAGACTCAAGATGCAGATGCGTTGTCACCCGTGAGGACTAAGATGGAATGCCTCTTGTCCAGTAAAAAGGGTCTCCGGTTCTCTACACTCACCATACGAAACACAGCAGTGTTAAGCTGCTATTTTACGCTGGTTTTCTGTGAGAGCGTGGTCCTTCAGCGGTCGAGCGGACCCATTCGTGCTACAACTATACCAGAGATATAGCTGCAGAATGGCTCTACCACGTAGAAAACTCACAGGATACCAGTGGCTTAATGCTGCTGCGTTTCGTATGGTGAGTGTAGAGAACTGGATGGCACTTTTATTGGATGGACCACCATACTGTACATACCTTCATATATGGAATATTTGCCATAGTTTTCACGCTTGGCAGGCGCGGGTTGGCTAACACAGTTATTTATTTTTAGTTATTATTAAAAAGGCGCTCTTCTCCATTTCTTGTTTTTTTGCCTTCTGTCGCTTCTTACACCCACGGACCGATATGAGGTGGTGGATATTCTTATTTCTTACACACCCACTACACGGCCAATTATTATGGCATTCCGTTCTATTAAGATGTTTTATACCATAAGTTGTACGTAAATAAATAAATAAATTGCAGGTCCGACGTGCGGCTTTAAAGAAGCTTCTAGTCAAAGACTTTTTGCAAGAAGATTGCGAGTTGAGAAACATTGGCCTTTCTTACGCGCCTGCGGATCCTTAAATGTACCACTGAGATTCAAAATATTTTTTCAATATTAGAATTATTGCTTTTTTAAATACGTTTCCTTTTTATTCCCTGCCAAATCAGACTAACTAAGAAGAGAGACGGTGCCCTGCGTATATTTTCAAGTGCTGCAAGAAACAACCTCAACTTTTTGTAAGAATACGGACGCACGCAAACATAAGCATGTTTTTAATTTTTTTACACAACACATTTTTTTTTATAGGAGAGGGGGCAAACGAGCGTGCGGCTCACCTGATGGTAAGTGACTACCGTCGCCCATGAACAACTGCTACACCAGGGAGGGAATTGCAGATGCGTTGCCGGCCTTTTAAAAAGGAGTACGCTCTTTTCTTGAATACCTAACAATTTAATCAATGAATAATTCCATGAGGGCTAATAATCCGCTCCGCTCACCAGATGTCTCCAGTCGACACTGAGGTGAGGTTTAGTTATACAATGTCATTTAAATGAGAAGATCGTTGGCTGAGATCTTAACTTAAAAATAGATTAAAAAGTGTAGTATTGCATGTATATAGGCCCAATGATTATATGGCTCTATCAGGAGTACCCAAGGTTCACATATTGGTCCTATCCTTTTTGTTAGTGTTTATTAATGTCACAACAAATAACATTAAGTACAGCCACTGTTCTATTTTCGCCGACGATTTAAAATTGAACATCAGGATGATGTTCTATCTTTGCAAAATGACCTTGATTCCATCCATGAATGGTGCAAAAGTAACAAAATGAAACTTAATCATCGTAAGTGTACCTACATTAAATTCACAAGGAATAACCTGAAGGAAAACCTTTTAAGCATATTGTGCACACGGAAGAGTTTCAGATTTGGCATGGAGAAGTGCAGAAAGCTAAAATTTATATAAAATATGTATTACAAATAAATAAAATAAACTATTCACTGTTTACGTTATACCACAAATTTTAAATACATAATTATTGTCATATATTATTTATAATTTTTATAATATATGTAATATTATACAACATATGTATAATAAGCCCCTTTACAATGCTTGAACTCACCTAATACACTTACAAATGCCTTTGCGCTCTCAGTCTCAAACGACCTCTATAACAGGAGCACGTACAAAAGAGGTCAGTGAAACAATCGTCATAAATAAATACTTTTGATATTGTCATTCTTATTTCATTAAAAATATAACAATGATACAACAACTAATAAAATAAAACATTACAAACATCGCATTAAAACGAATAACGTTCCTGCATTCATATTACGAATACAATAAAATCATGCACGCACGTAAGTAGTAAAATACAGAAATTTCAAACCAAAAAAAGAAAACTGGCCGGGTGCATGTCGTGTCGCACACAATATAGAGGTAGGGTTCCGTAGTTGCCCGTCACAATACGTGGGCTTTCTTGATAATGAGCTATAACGACTAAAAAGGGCTCAAATAGATGTTAACTGAAGGATTTATTTTCTAATCAGACTTATAGGTAGTGTATTCAAAAAAGTTTAAAAAGCTTTTCAATTTTGAAAATGTTACAATTATACATCAAAACATTTACAACCCAAGTCTGTACAATGATGGTCATAGTTGACTATCTATCTATATACTCCTGGCAGTGCAACGTAAAATAGCAGCTTAACACTGCTGTGTTTCGTATGGTGAGTGTAGAGAACCGGAGACCCTTTTTATTGGAAATGAGGCATTCCATCTTAGTCCTCACGGGTGACAACGAATCTGCATTTTGATTCAATATTGAGGATATATGAAGATGTCTACGGGTCACAGCAACCACTTACCATCATGTGGACTGTGTGCTTATTTGGCACTCTGTCTTATAAAAGATATATATATATATATATATATATATATATATATATATATATATATATATATATCTTTATATATAAAAATTACGTGTCACGTTGTTTGTCCGCGATGGACTCCTAAATTACTGAACTGATTGCAATGAAATTTTGCACACTGTGTGCATTTTGGTCTAACTTGAGAGATAGGATAGTTTTCATACCGATAAATGACCCTCAACATTTTTTATTGCAAATTTAAGGATTTTTATAGGAAGGGTGGTTGGAAAGGGCAGAACAACGTCTGCCTGGCGAGCTAGTATATATTATATAATATGATCGTAAGGAATGTGTTTTGCACAATTTGCACAGTGGTAGAGCCATGCGGCAGCTTTTGTTGTCGCACGGATGGGCCGGCTCGAACCGGGGTGGTACCACGACCTCACAGAAAACCAGCGTGAAGTAGAGGTTTACCTCTGCGTTTCGCTTGGTGAGTGCAGGTGGCCGGAGGCCCTTTTTACTGGAAATGAGGCATTCCATCTAAGTCCTCACGGGTGACAACGCATCTACATTTTGATTTGTAATAGAGGATAGATGTAGATGTCTATGGGCCGCAGCAACCACTTACCATCAGGTGGACTGTGTGCTCGTTTGTCACCCCTACCCTATAAAAAAAAAAAACCTCTCCGTAAACCATCACTGCCCTAAATTATTCTGAGGATGACAAATGAAACTGTATTACTGTATTGGCTATATAATTGTATGAACACTTTGAATGAGGCCTTTAATAACTACCAACTAAAAAATAAGCGAAAGTATTATGTAAGTGAGATCCTCCCTGCCTGTCCCGCAAATGAATAATAATGAAAAGTAAAGTATTGCATGTAAGTAGTTTTCTTCATAAACTGTTTATTTTTTACAGTTTAAAATAATATTACAAAGATATATTTGCCGCTAGTTTTATGTCATTTTCTATCGAGTTTTAACGAAATTTTTACTAACTCTAAGTTGGTCGTTTTATTCGTTAACTTGTTAATTCTACTTAGCTGTGATAGTTTTCCCTTTAACTTCATTATTTAGCTACTATTGTGTATATTTTTTACATTTCCAAAAACAGCGGTTTAGTTGGTAGAAGGGGGAGGGGGGGGGGGGATACGACTCTAATGAAAAATATCACTCTAAAGCTAAATATTTCGCAAACGGACCCCTGAATCGAAAAGATGTCGTTCCACGCCCCTAGTATTTTTGAAAGACCTGTCTAACGATACCACACACAATGGAATAAACGGGTAAAAAAAATCATCCTCCGTTTACCTGTATGGTAGGTACCCAAAATAAAAATATGTTTTAAGATTTTATTGCACAGTTTTGTATGTGTGATTAATATCTATAACTATGCCAAATTACAAATTTGTTGCACCTGGGGTCTCTGAGTAAAACCGCGGAAGGACGGACGGACGGACATGGCAAATCCTTGTTGTGTAACTACGGAACCCTAAAACAGCAGCATGCAATTTCGTAACGTATTTTTTTATTATTACCTATAGACCTCACACTTAAATAATTACACGTCTCATAACGCGAAGAGTTATTAATTATAGCGCTTTACTCTCGGAACGTCAAGGTCAAAGCAATTTTGTGGTCTTGAAACGCAATGCGTTATAAGTTTATTTATTAGTTTGTTTGTTTCTTAAATCATCGAAAGGCGGTATGAAGGGAATAAGTTAAAGGTAAAATTTAATGCTATTGTAAATACTCCTACCTAGCCTAAGCGTGGTGGTAATAGTTACTATTTCTAAATCTAACTCGAGTTAAAGTTTTTATTCTCTCTATCAGTCCGCCATATAAGTATATAATGACCTATACGATTGGTCAAAGGCATTGAGTTATACAAAACATATATATCAATGGTCAAAGGTGCCAAATATCGATGTCATTGTTTGTCAAGCATGACGCTAAATAAGTACCATGACGTAAACAAACCATGCTAGGTCGTGGTTCGTAAACAGGCCTTTGACCTTTGACCTTTGACCAATCGTATAGGTCATTGGCCCACATGGTGGTAAACATGGGAAATATCTATATTATATTATATATTTAAATAAAATTGAAGTGTCTATCTATACTATATTACTATATAATATAAAAAAGCGGAAGAGTTTTTTTGTTTTTGTGTTTGTTTAAACGCGCTAACCTCTGGAACTACCAGTCCGATTTGAAAAATTAGTATTTAGTGACAAAAAAATATTGAAAATTAAAAAGTGATATATAAGCGTTATTATTAGGCATGACCTATTTATCCTTACGAACGAAAGTTACTTCATCATCAAAACAATTTTATGAAGATAAACTTTGTTCTTTATACCATGTTATTTGGACGCATAGTTTAAGAGATAATGTACAATTAAAATAATTCAATACTTGGCTGGGCGCGCGAATGATGCGTAAATCCTAGCCGTTATAGAATGCTTGAACTAGGTCATGTCGCGCACCTCGAACACGTGATGACGCGGGTGAAACCGCGGGGCACAGCTAGTCATTAATATCGCAATAACTTATCATAAGTTATAACCATATTTTTTACGTGGTAGAGCCATGCTGCAGCTATATCTCTGGTATAGTTGTAGCACGAATGGGTCGGCTCGACCGGGGAAGGACCACGCTCTCACAGAATACCAGCGTAAAATAGCGGCTTAATGCTGCTGTGTTTCGTATGGTGAGTGTAAAGAACCTGTGACCCGTTTTACTGGAAACGAGGCATTACATCTTAGCCCTCACGGGTGACAACGCATCTGCATTTTGATTCTTTATTGAGGATAGATGTAAATGTCTATGGGTCACAGCAACCACTTACCATCAGGTGGACTGTGTGCTCGTTTGTCACCCTTATCCTATAAAAAAAATATTGCACTTCGATAATATGAGTAGCCGTGATATACGGAAAACACCCCAATTAATCTATCTTATATTTTGTAAAAAAACGGTTTTATTGCATGCTTCTAATTGACAATAGTATATTATTATTAACTTTATATCTTTCAATCGATAAATTTTGTTATTTCAAAAAGAGAGAAAAAATTGGAAGATGTGAGAGAGCTTCCTTACGACAAATTATTAAATAGGTAGGTTTTAAGAAATTTTTGGTGAATTTGTAGCTCCAAGACTGAAGAATGTGATTTGTTATTAGATTTTGCTTGTCATGGAGTGCCCTTACATTTATCACATGACATAGGTATATAATAATTAAAAATTTTGTACAACCGACTTCAATATAAATTATTAAGAATAACTCAAAAGCTAGACCTTGATCAAATTTATATGGGACCACATGAGAAGCACCAGGTTATAAATAAAGAAAAGAATCATCGAAATAGGTTCACCCAGAAAAAAATTATGAGGTAACACACATAAAAGAAAAAAAAACCAGTCGAATTGAGTATCGTCTCCTTTTTGAAGTCAGTAGAAAATATTAAATCGACTGCTATTCTAAGGATATACAGTTTTTAGTGTTTGTACAGTAGGACTACGATGGCTATCCGAGTACAGGACCAGAGTACGAAACCTATCCAACTGCAGAGAGGTGTAAGACAGGGTGACGTTATATCCTCGAAACTCTTTATCGCTTCATTGGAAGGTGTTTTCTAGCTACTGGACTGGAAATGATACGGTATTAGCATCAATGGCGAGTACATCACTCATCTTCGATTTGCCGACGATATAGTCCTTATAGCAGAATTGCTGAAGGATCTAAGCACTATGCTCAATGACCTCAATAGTGCCTCCCAACAGATAGGTCTTAAGATGAACATGGATAAAACAAAGATCATGTATAACGTCCATGTACAAAATTGAAAATTTTACCGCTTGTCTCAGACCGAAGACCTGCATTTCTTTTTTATTTATTTCAACGCGGTGTAGTTTTAATTACAATAAAATTTCTTCATGCCAATAAACATAATTTTGTTTGCCTTTTCACTGCTTTGTTTGCTCCTATATAATATTTTACTTAAGTTAAATATCAAGCACGATGTTGAAATTGTGTAAAAGAATATTAAATGTATTTTGAAAGTCACATTATTTTATCTCAAGTTTATAATACTTCTTACACTATAATTTTTTGTGGAGAATCTTCAAATTTTTCATTTATTGATCACTGTTGTCCTTAGAGAATTTATAAGCAATCTCCTATTTATACTCTTACTCTGTTGTCCAATGAATGAATATTTATTTTTAATGTCGTGGGGTAGAGAAAAAGCACTGAAAGCATTACTTTCAATATTACTTTTTAAGCCCTTCCCGAGCGTTTTAACACTTTCACTGTCCGATTTTCAGACAAAATTCGCGTAGTGTATATTTTCTTTGACAATAGTAAGACAATAGCTAATAATGACCTATATGTAGTGCACGGGACAGCGAAAGGGTTAAGTTACATGATGCCGAAGATGCAGTACGTAAGAATAGATTAACAAAGCGCTAAGTATTCTGTTACCGTTAAAGTCCACTATTGAACATAGGACTTCCCGATGTAATGCCTTATAGGCGGAATATTTGCCATAGTTGCCACGCTTGGCCAGCGGGTTGGCAACCATAGTTTTTTTAATTTTACTAGTTAGTAGGAAGACGCTGCTGCCCATCTCCTGATTTGTTTCTCTCTGTCGCCTCTTACGACACCCACGGGATGATATGAGGTAGTGGAAATTGTTACACCACCATTACACGGTAAAAACAAAGCTATAATTAATAACTTCCTGTCAGCAGCTTCTATGACCAACTACGCAAAGAGTCGTTCCACAAAACTTGAATCTGACAAAACGTTTTTAATCAAGCCTTATTCAACAATAAAGCAGCATATTTGCGATTTAATATCAATGGACAATCAAAAAATTCCAAAGAATTATGGAAAATTTTCAAGTTAAATGTCGCTAATTTTAAAAATAAACAATACGATTTACCTGCAAATATTAATGATCATAATCTTATGAACAACCATTTTCTTAATACGTTTCTTCTTACATTTCTTAAGACGTAAATCATAACATTAGTATTTCGGAACTTACCTATTTTAAGTCGAGTCGGTGTCTGCAATATTTAGTCTTGAATTTGTAGATGAAACAGAAATTTCTAAAATAATTTCTAATATGGCGAGTAATGCTTAAGCTATCATTACGCGTGATATGATCCAGTTGACATTATCTCGTACATTAGCGATAATTACTGTCAATTTTTATCAGTCCATCACAACAGGCGTTTTACCTGACATTTGTTAAAAAGCTCTGGTCAAACCAATACCAAAGAAAAGCAATCACCCACGGAAGATCAGTGTCGAAGTACTTTGGTAGTACCAAGACTATGCGGAGTTAGGTACCTTTTTAGTAACCATTTATCATAACATGTTATTATTGTAGGCAAACTGCTAAAATGTATTACTAAATAAACTTATTTTCTTTCTTTCTTCTTTCGTTCTTCTTGGTGTACGTATCCGTGTACTTGAGGTTTTTATATGAGCTACGAAGAACCTTCCATCTATCGTTACAACCAGGTACAGGACAGTCGGTGATCTTTGAACTTTGTAACAAAAAATCGATTGTATTATTGACACAGCTGTGTATTCTAACACTTGGAACATTCTTTGCAACTGTTTTGTGTAAAGTGAGTTTACAGAGTGATCTATCACCCTATTCATATAAGTAATTTTCAATTGCATTAGCAATAATAAAAATATAGTGTTTATTATGCCACAATAAATCGCATTATGACGAAGCACCTCAAATTTAAATAAAATATTAATAAATAATTTTAATAAATATGACTTGTGTTGTTTGCTGTAGATACTGTTGGTCCGTGGGGTTCACGTGCTGTAAAGATCCTAAAGGAATTGTATTTGCGACTGGTCGTCGATGCTGGCTGGTTCTTTTCTCGCTGAATGTCTCAAAGTAAAGACATTCAGCGAGGAAACGCCAGCCAGCGTTCTTGACAATATACCGCGGGAAGTAGGACAGTATGATAATTTAAGTTAGTTTTTTATTATATTTTTTAATATTGTATATATTTCAATATTATGTAAATAAATAAAACGGCGTTATGAAGCACCTTGAATTTAAATATTAGACATTTACCAAAACAGATGCCTATACAGGGTAATTTTTAATTTACTGAAGACCTTTTGGGAATATATTATTTACATAATAACAGTGGTAGAGCCACGCGGCAGCTTTTGCTGTCGCACGGACCGTTTAGAAGGTCCAATTAAAAGGTCCAATTAAAAGTATTTTAATTGGACCTTCTAAACGGTAATAGTCCTAGTTAGCAAAACTAAGTGCGTGGCGGAGTAGGGGTGGAGGGGTATAGGAGGCGGCGCTTGCTCATTTGAACTTGACCTAATTACCTGTGTCGTCTCGTCGTCGCCTTTGGTGCGCCCGCGACGTTTCTCCTTCCGTTGTGAGATTTATATCGCGAACGTTACGTTCTTACAATGGCTTACCGATACTCAAATGAGTATACCGAAATGGTGCGAATTTTAGCAATTTGCAATGATAACGTTAGTGAAGCTTGCCGCGAATAAAAAAGGCATTTTCTTTGACGATTTATTCTGAAATTGTTTAGGTACTACAAAATACAAATTTAAAAGGAGTCAGACATGAAAACAATAACTTAAAAGTAGTTTTTTCGTAAATATATATTATATTCTGTAAAGAGTGATCTCGCTAAAATTCTTTGTAATAATGCAACCAATATATTCCCAAAAGGTCTTTAGTAAATTAAAAATGATCCTGTAGAAACAGCAAGGGTGAGCAGTTACTTAGATGTATTGCACTGTAAACCAGTGGTTTGGAAACTCAGGCAAGATCTCTTGTGGGCGCTATTTGCAGTGCTGCGCCTCCATCTTTATTGCGGATGTATATTTTGTTTATTTTAGCTAAATCCACCCAGCGTTAAACGTGGTAGAGCCATTGCTGCAGCAATATTTTGGTTGTAGCATGGGTCGGCTAAACCGGGAAAGGATCACGTTCCCAAAGAATACCAGCGTAAAATAGCAGCTCAACGCTGCTGCGTTTCCTATGGTGAGTGTAGAGAACCAGAGACCCTTTTAACAATATACGAAGCGTTTCATCTTAGCTCTCAAGGGTGATAGCACATCTGTTATATACATCCCACTGCTAGCCACAGGCCTCTCATTTTCGAGAGGGTTTTAGGTCAAAGAAATGTCCGTCGCACAGCCCCAATGCGTGTTGGCGAACTTCACGTGTCTTTGATTTTTGTTTCTTATTTCACAGACGAGTCGAGCACGTGGTGAATTAGCACTTAAAATTGGAATTAACGATTTGATTGGTACTGACGGAGATCAAACGCGGGTTGCTCGCATACTATGAAATTTGCAGCGAGCGCTTAGACCCGGAGCTACCACGGCTAAGGTGGTGTACATACTTACGGAGTCTGTTTTACGCTGAGGGCCAACTCGCGACACTTCATCAACGTCATCATCGCTCAACACGACTCCTAACTTGATAGCAGTTATTAAAGCAACGGGAACAAGGTTTCTACTTTCGACTTCATGAATATCTAGAATCTCAGTCTCGTTTATCAGGGCTTGCAGAATGATTTAAAGATCTAATCACACTGGCTTAGCTTTTCGAATTCTCAGACCATAATATTACAGTGCGCACACTCCTACAGTAGAAATAGTCTAGGACGAAATCTACTTAGAAGAATTATGTTTGTCGCATTGAAGTTATAATAGGTCTTTTCCTATGAAATGGCTGTTCTGCAATATTGGCCATTTAAAAAGCAAAAAAATATTGGTTTGGCTTATAATTCTAATTTAAATTAATTTTAATTTAATCTTGGAAACTCCCCGTGTAGTGGCGGGTAGGAATACTCACTAACCCATATCTTCCCGTGGGTGCCGTAAAAGGCGACAGAGGGAAACTGAGGCTGAGAATGGGCAGCAGCATCTTTCTGATAACAGCAAAAAACAATAAAAAAACTGCGGTTGCCAACCCGCACGCCAAGCGTGGCAACTATGACAATATACCCCCCCATTGGCAATGACATTAATAAACGGCCCCCAGTCCCCGGCGGCCCCGCTATTCCTGGCTACGGTGGCGACCATGGTAACGGCGGGGCAGGGGGTGCTAAGAATCTCCGTGGAGGTTCGTTTGCCACCTACGACGACACGACCTGGCAAATAATAACGCACGCACCCTAAGGACTGGCCAGAAGATCCTGAGGTTCGGTTGCCACCTACGACGACTCGACCTGGCAACTTATAACGCACGCACCCTAAGGACTGACCAGAAGATCCTGTAGTTGGAAGAAGAGATAAACAAGTTGCGCTGGAATATCATAAGATTATCAGAGGTTCGAAGAGAGAGAGAGAGGACACGGTAATCCTCGAATCCGGCAACTTGTTCTATCACCGGGAGGGCGACCATCTGTCCCAAGGAGGTGTCGGATTTGTCGTCCACAAGTCTCTCGTTAACAACGTTGTAAAGATTGGGAGTGTGTCGACGAGGGTTGCGTACCTTATGCTCAGAATTAGCAAACGGTATTCGTTGAAGATCATACAGGTTTACGCATCAACTTCGGCACACCCCGACGAGGAGGTGGAGGAAATGTATGAGGATATCTCTAAAGCCATGCATTCCTGCAAAACCCACTATACGGTGTTAATGGGAGACTTCAATGCAAATCTAAGCACAAAAAAAAGAGAGAACGGTGAACTGAAAGTAGGTAAATTCGGAATAGGGTAACGGAACCGAAGGGGCCAGCAGCTGGCCGAGTCTGAGGCCGAGAGAGCTGGACTCCATGGAGAAAGAGGAACTCTTTATGATGAACACTTTCTTTCAGAAGCGGCCCCACAGGAAGTGGACCTGGTCGAGCCCCGACGGTTCGACAAAAAATGAGATTGACTTTATTATGACGACCATACAACACACGACAACTGTTCAGTGATGTCTCCGTGATCGCGAGGGTGAAAATCGGCAGCGATCACCGTATGATGAGAGGCATACTAAACCTAAACGTTAAGTTGGAGAGGTCACTTCTAATGAAGTCAACGCTTCGTCCTCCTCGTGCTCTAATCCAAAGTACTGAAAGCTTTTAGCTCGAGCTACGAAACCGTTTTCAGTGCCTAGAAGATTGCAATGCAGTGGACGATATGAATGACAAGCTCGTGGAAACTGTTCATGCGGTCGGAGCTAAGTTTTGCAAGACACGCCGCAGAAGAACACAAAAACTGTCCGATCGCAGTCTTAATCTCATGGCTGTTAGACGGGATATGAAGCTGCAGTCTTCAGTAGATTTGTCAGCATACAGGCAACTGAACAGACAGATCTCCAAATATATGCGGTGGGACTTACGCAACTTTAATACTGCTCGTATTGAAGAAGCGATCGAGCGGAATCAAGGCTTCAAAGTCTTTGCCAGATATCTGTCTGCCAGAAAGAGCCAACTGTCAAAGCTGAAGACCGAGTGTGGCAGCATCGTTTCCGGGACACCTGATATTTTGAGTGAGATTGGGAGGTTCTATGGGCAGCTGTACACGTTATCTTTGGAGCCACACTCAAGCGTGAGTAACGATCCAAGAGCGAGTCTTATCCAACACTATTCCGAAGATATCCCGGACGTCAGTCTGAGCGAGATTAGAATGGCTCTCCAGCACCTTAAAAACGGCAGGGCCCCAGGTGAGAATGGAATTACAGCGGAGTTTTGAAAGCGGGTGGAAAACCGGTACTTGAAGTCCTTCAGAAGCTCTTTAATTCCGTCCTCCATGGTGGCACTACTCCAGAGGCGTGAAGAACTACAGACCAATTTCCCTTCTGAGCCGCGTCTACGTGCTGTTTTCAAGAGTCATTACGAATCGTCTCGCACGCAGACTTGACGACTTCCAGCCTCCCGAACAAGCCGGTTTCCGAAGAGGCTTTAGCACTATAGACTACATACATACCCTTCGGCAAATTGTACAGAAGTCCGAGGAGTACAATTTGCCACTATGTCTAGCGTATGTGGACTATGGAAAACCTGTGATTCCGTCGAAATTTGGGCAGTGCTGAAGTCCCTTCAGCGGTGCCAAGTTGACTGTCGGCATATTGAAGTGCTGAAGTGCTTGTACAGTAGGGCTACGATGGCTATCCGAGTACAGAACCAGAGTACGAAACCTATCCAGTTGCAGAGAGGTGTAAGACAGGGTGACGTTATATCCCCGAAACTCTTCACCGCTGACGACGGATTGGATTGGAAGACGTTTTGAAGCTTCTGGACTGGAAAGAATACGATGTTAACATCAATGGCGAATACATCACTCAACTTCGATTTTACGACGATATAGTCCTTATGGTAGAATCGCTGGAGGACTTAAGCATTATTCTCAAAGACCTCAATAGTGTTTCCCAACGTATAGGTCTTAACATGAACATGGACAAAAGAAAGATCATGTTTAATGTCCATTTCAGACCTATGCCGGTAGTTATTTGGGACACTAAGCTCGAAGTTGTTGACGAATATGTTTACCTGGGACAAATAGTCCGACTAGGTAAGTCCAACTTCGAGCGAGAGGTCAATCGACGGATTCAACTTGGTTCGGCAGCGTTCGGGAAATTACGGCACATCTTCTCGTCAGGTTTTTTTTTTATAGGATAAGGGTGACAAACGAGCACACAGTCCACCTGATGGTAAGTGGTTGCTGCGGCCCATAGACATCTACATCTATCCTCGTTTGCGAATCATAATGCAGATGCGTTGTCACCCGTGAGGACTAAGATGGAATGCCTCATTTCCAGTAAAAAGGGCCTCCGGCCACCTGCACTCACCAAGTGTAACGCAGAGGTAAACCTCTACTTCACGCTGGTATTCTGTGAGGCCGTGGTACCACCCCGGTTCGAGCCGGCCCATCCGCGCGACAGCAAAAGCTGCCGCGTGGCTCTACCATTGTTAAATATACCTCAAAACTTGAAAACAAGACTGTACAACCAGTACGTGTTGCCAGTGATAACCTATAGAACTGAGACGTGGTCCTTCACTGCTGGCCGGATGAGGAAGCTCTAGGTCGCTCGACGAGCTATGGCTATGGCTATGTTCAGAGTTTCTCTGCGTGATAAACTTAGAAATGAGGATATCCCCAGTAGAACTAGAGTGACTGACATAGCCCAACGAATTAGTAAGCTGAAGTGGCAATGGGACGGCCATAGAGCTCGAAGAACCGACAACTGATGGAGAAAAAAGGTTCGTGAATGGTTGCCTCGTACCGGCGGACGAAGTGTAAGGCGTCGCTCCACTAGATGGTAGCCTGGCCATGGCTATTTCCAGAAAAACTCATTCAAAGGGCTAATATTAACTTACAGGGTTGTATTGGTGATTTTAATGATAATAATTCTATAAACATTTGTTTGGTATCCTAGTTATCAAAACAATATACAACGTATAGAAAAGGTACAAAAAAGAATGTTAGCTAGACTAAGTTACATCGAAGGGACTTATCACACTTTTAATAGCTATAAGAAAAGACTTGATCATTACCATATGATACCTTTAGAAAGGCGTAAGGATGTATTAAGTATAACTTTCTTGCACAAGCTCTTAAGTTTTAAAATTGACTGTCGGTCTCTCTTACTTGATATCGATATCACTGTTCCAAGAATTAGTGCACGTCTACATAACTACAAACCGTTTCATATTAAAAAAAGTCGTAATGAATATGGCAGAAACACACCTTTATCATCTTTGTTGAATGCATTCAATTCAACATTTCAAAATTGTGATGTGGATATCCATTTTGATAGCTTAAATGTTTTAAAGAGAAAGGTACTAACACATTACACAGCCAAATAATTTTTTTCATTTTAAAAGTTTTTTTTTTACTTCCTCTCTTTATTCCATTTATACATTATATAAGTTAGGTTTTATTTTATTGTTTGTTCTAATTTTGTTATTTTTTGTAGTGATAGTTTAATAGGTTACTGTTCTCCTTAAAGGAAGTCTTTTATTATATGTTGTGTTTACCTTTAATTTAAATGCATATATACAATTTTTTTAAGTGCACCTCATAATAATTGTTTCTATATGTATTTAGTTGGTAAGCCTTATTAAATAAATAAATAAATAAATAAATAAACACATAATCGCTACGGTCGCGAATCATATTTTGTTAAATATACAACCTAACCCTGACCTGCAAATTCCAAAAAATGCAAGAACATTTGAACTTCGCGGGCCACCCTGGAGCTTCCACCTTAAGTAGTAGCAAGCGAAACCCATTATTTTAGTTTCGCTTTATAATTTGCAATTGGGTTCCGCCTGCTACTAAACTTAACACGGGTATTTAACTTATTTTAATTTTGTTTTCTAGTTTCAATTTTGTTTCGGTCATTTTAGAGCATTACTTTTAAATTGTCTTTTTTGCAGTTAGGTTTATGATTTTTTAAATTATTTATTTTATTTCAGACTTTTTAGTGTCCCGACACAGTCTTATGAACTAAATTTCATATGATATCACGAGGTCCGACAGAAACATGGCCCATTTTATGCTGTCAAAAATGTTTTAAGCAAATTTATTATTCCTAATTCAATTTGAATATATAACTTATATATATTTTTGTAATCCCTTTTTAATTTCCTTTATTTTCATAACCTAGGTTTGATTAATTTTTTTTTATTAACGTATTAATATATCACGCCAAAAATCCGCCATTTTGATTATTTTTTCAAACAGCTAGCTAAGAGCAAGCTATCTAAGAGCTATCTAAGGGTTTTTAACACGAATATAACGATACCTTAACTGTCGAAATCCATCCAGCCGTTTGGAAGATACGAGGTTTTTAACGAATTCGTCACAATATAATTAACATTAAAAAAATATTTATTAAAACATATTTTGGTTAAAAATATTGATATATTCGAATATAGTTTTCATTCTCGCTGACCCATTCTTCATCACATGAATCATAACTGGAATACCATTGTTCATAGTGACATTTATTATAAATGAATATTTTTAGGGTGTCAGGCAGGGTTTTGAACTATGATGATACTCAATCTACGACTGAGTTAGCAGCAGTTTTCGATGTTAGCATCAAAACAATATTAGTCCATTTGCGTCAAATTGGCAATGTAAAAAAGCTTGACAAATGGGTGCCCCATGAACTCAATGATCCCTAGAAAAGTGATGGTCACTGTTTGGTGGCTTAGCGCCGGCGTGATCCATCACAGCATCTTGCCAAACGGGATGAGCATTACTGTAGATGTATACTGTGAAGAACTGAACACAATGATGAAAAAGCTCTGGTCAATCGCTCGTCTCCGCTGCACCTGCACGACAACGCATGACCTTATACTGCACAACAAACGGTTTCAAAGTTACAAGAGCTGGGATTGGAAGCTATCAGTCATCCGATCTACTCACTAGAACTTGCGCCTACAGCCTTCTACTTTTTCCAGATTTTGAATAACTTTTTGGCGGGAAAAAAATTTCAATACTCGAGACGCAGTCCAAAATGTCTTTGAAGAATTTGTTGCCTTCAGCAGATTACTTCAAAAGGGAATCAATAAACTGCCACTGCATTAGCAAAGATACATAGTTTGGATGGGTGATTACTTTGATTAATAGAAATAAAAAAATAATTTGGATAATCCAAAAGTGCACGCCTCATGGGCGTTACATTTAATTTTGATGAAAAAAAATTTTTTTCTTTTAAAATATATTATTTACGTGTTTAAAATTTAGCGCTCTTTTATTTTAGCAGCTAGTGTACAGGGAAAAATAATAATGTTTACCAAAATAAATCGATTACACAAAGTATTAAATCGATATAGGCTATATGGTACATTTAGATATCCGTTGTCTATCAAGAACTAAAAAAAGAAATATGAAAGCGCCTTTAAATTTTGAATAGCAATAAAACGTATAAAAGTTGAAAATAATTTTTTTCAAAGTAGTATTTTTTTTTCATTTCCAATAACACATGTTTACATACAAGAACAAATATGATTAAAATTAAATAAAGTAACAATAGGTCTAACAAAACATGCTATGATAAAATTAAAACTATGTGTATATAATAGTAATATAGAATCTACAAAAGAAAAATAGAAAAGCCAAGTTTTTAATATTAGCTACCTGCCTGAACTAGATTGAGTACCTGTGTTTCAGACATCACTTAGCTATATGTGATATGAATTTTTATGTATAGAATAAAATGATTTTTTAGAAAATATAAGATGGATTAATTAGTGTTTTCTTGATATACGTCTACTCATATTGTCGTATAAGTGCAATATGGTTATGATAGAGGCATTTTGACATTTTGTAGTTAGACATTTTGTACGTGGTAGAGCCACGCTGCAGCTATATTAGTAGTATAGTTGTAGCACGAATGGGTCGGCTCGACCGCAGAAGTACCACGCTTTCACAGAATACCAGCGTCAATTAGCAGCTTAACACTGCTGTGTTTCGTATGGTGTGTGTAGAGAACAGGAGACCCTTTTTACTGGAAACGAGGCATTCCATCTTAGTCCTCACGGGTGGCCACGCATCTGCATTTTGATTCGCAAACGAGGATAAATGTAGATGTCTATGGGCCACAGCAACCACTTACCATCAGGTGGACTGTGTGCTCGTTTGTCACCCTATACTATAAATAAAATTTAAGAACACAAAATTGCTTGACCTTGACGTTTCGAGAGTAAAGCAATACCTAATAACGCTTAGCGTTATGAGGCGTAAGATATAGAAAAAAAATTACGTTATTTCATGAAAAACGGCAATTTCATAAAGACCTAATATATACTACGTACATAAGTACGTCATCATCACCACCATCATCATCATTACAGCCATTTTCAAGTCCAATGCTAAAAATAAAAAGTTATTCTTTATATATATATATATATATATATATATATATATATATATATATATATATATATATATATATATATATATAAACCCAGCTCAGGGTGGGTAAAAATGTGTATTTGCCATTGTTACGCAGCAACAATCAATTCGACCCCTCAATTCGACTGTATGTTTTTTTATGTGTGTTACCTCATACATTTTTTAGTTCTTTTTTATTTGAAAGCTTGTGCTTCAAACGTAGTCCCATATAAATCAAGATCAAGGTCTGACCAATAGTTTTAGAGTTATTCTTAATAATTTATATTGAAGTCGGTTGTACAAAATTTTTAATTTTAAATTATATAGAATAAGGGTGACAAACGAGCACACAGTCCACCTGATTACATTTATCCTCGAATAAGAATCAAAATGCAGATGCGTCGTCACCCTTGAGGACTTAGGCCCGCCGCATACATACGGAATTCCGTTTCGGGATTCCGTTTCGGAATTCCGAACGGGTCGGCCACACACATACGGAATCACGTTTTGCCCGCAAAATTTCGACCGGAAAACTACCGAACGTGTGTAACGGGTCATAGATTTTATATGAACTTGCTGCGTTCGGGATTCCGAATCGGATTATCGAAACTGAATCCCGAAACGGAATTCCGTATGTATGTGGCGGGCCTAAGATGGATTGAATTGTTTCCAGTAAAAAGGGTCTCCGGCTTGGTTACACACTCGCCTTAGTACTTCTTATTAGCTTGTGCACTCGCCCTAACTAAAGTTACTTGTAGTTTTGATCTTAGTTTTGCTGGTGTATAGGCACAGTTCACATCATCGATTAGGTACTAATATATACTAGACAATATACATTCATTGTCTCAGTCACTGCCAGGTGTTCCTCGGAGTTTCTTGTTGTTTCTTGTGTCATAAGAATAGCTATTTATTGTTTGTAAGTATTTTTTTATATATTTTTTTGAAAATGTGTGTATTGTATATATTTTAGTAAAGTCAAAATGATGTGCTTTTCATTGTTTTAAGGATGTTTATTTATGATGAGAACTGTTACGATGAACATGATATTATATTAATAATTGTTAGACTACAAATTAATAATAAACCAATCATGATATTTAAAAAAATGTCACATCCACATTAAAATTTTTCCTGTATCGTGGAGGCAGTTATCAAACATAAATTGCACAAGGAAAAACATCCAGATCCGCAATAATTATCTGTAGTCCATACAAATACTTCTTCCATGTACGATTTGAAGCCGCGGCCCCCAGCGCTACAACCTATTGCTTAGCGACTGCGCCACATAGCCGTTAAATTTTATTACCTATGCAATGTACAAATGAAACAATGTTATTGAAATACTAGCTTTTTACCCGCGGTTTCACTGCTACTTACCAAAATTTGCAAATTGGATCACTTGTAGGCTCACTGTAACAGGTTTTTTTTTTCAGAAACTACTAACGTAGGTGATTGAAATTTGGCATGGTC